>JBAMJV010003187.1:0-509536 GCA_037951105.1 Echinarachnius parma
GGTGTGGACGAGGAGCAAGCACGCCTGAACAAGCTGAACCTGTATATTCCTCCTATCCAACACAGAAGACAGGTCGCTGCTACAAATGCCGTTGGCCATTGATTGGCCTAAGAGGATATAATTTATAGCGTATTTTGCCTATAATTGAGTTTGATTTATACTTAATCGTATGAGCTATTATTCACTGTAGCCTAGTATGAAGAAAAGAGAAAGAAACAAGTACAATTTAGATAAGTTCGAACTTGAATCTTTGTTAAACACGCTGGACATGTGTTAATGGCTCAATTTCAAACGCGTTTCTATGTCCATTTCCTAAAACGATATTATCCCAATATGTTTTGAGATGAGTGTTCGGTCCCAACATGACATCGGGAGATAATTATCGGGACTAAAATTGGTCACCACGTGTAAGTCCTACTCTGTTGAATTTTCGGATTATAATTGGTCAAGCATTATGGGCCTTGTTCGGTAAGTTATTTGTTCTCTTTTTCTTTTACAGCTGAACCCGTGGCACCGTACCCTTCTCTCATCGTAGAGATATGCCCAGATGAACAACACTGCATACTTAACGCTGACGTCCAGATACACGTAACTTGCGAGGTCATTGGGTACTATCCTAACTTATCACTCGTGTTTCTTGACGGTGAGACATCGTTGGCCATCCCTAGACAGACGAGCAGAGAATGGGATAACGGGGATGGGACTAAGAGCAAGAGGATCTCAATCACACCAACATTTGAAGTGGGGAACAACATGTACCAGTGCGTAGCAGCAGACATTCCCGGACCTGGGCACGTCAAAGAAAAGGTCGTCACGAAATCGATCACGAAGGAGGGCTATACTGCAGTCATTTATGAATTGAATTCCGCCAACACTAACGGTAATTACAACTTGTTATCCTTTAGGAAACGCTTTTATTCACACAATCAAAGGCACAATGAATAATAATAATAATGTTTGTGTTTTATATAGCGCCTAATATGATTGGTAACCATCTGTAAGCAAATCATGTGAATTTAGGGGGATACAGTAAATTAACGCAAATTACCAACAATGACCAACCATTGATAGCAGATTGATCAAATATGGATAATATAATTATTACATAGCGAAATAAGAAAAAGATTAATCATATAAAACAATACCCTTTTTTCTCGAACAGCCTTACCCAGTGCGGCCGTACCCAGTGCGGCCGTACCCAGTGCGGCCGTACCCAGTGCGGCAGTCGTAATAGCTTGCTGCATTGTGAGTATAGTGTGATGTTGCCTACCAGGGAAAATGCCATCGGTGAGTTGGATTTCAATATGATGTAATACATTAATAACATCCTCTAGCAGGGTCCACTTGCCTTCTTTTATATAAGCCATTGCTCATATGGGTAACCTTCATGTAAGCGTGTCTATTCAAATGTGCAAATATAATACATTTTAAAAGGGTCTTTGTTATAAGATAACTAATCATAGTAAAGGTAAATGGGCGCTAATCATAATCACATGATTGTTGATGGGATTGATATTCATTAATGAAAGAATTTTCTCGATTCAGAATTCATATCAGGGGTCAGTACCCATCGAAAACGACATCTGTAAAACATTTCGGAAATTCCCTTTATCTATTATGTAAAAAACCCGCTTTTCATAGGCTGGATGTAAATCCACAATTATATGTGTAAATCGAGCGCTTTTTGGTTATACATGTAGCACGTTATTTGTTAACCATGGTCTAAGCGATAGACATATTAGAGATGGGCTTTCCAGGAGTGTTGTCCCTTCCATTTAATAATGACCACCGTTGCACACATTATAATGAGCTACTTCCTGGTATTGGTTTCATATCAAGTGTAAAAACAATACTTTTCAAATCGTTAAAGGAGAGCCAAACGCTGGCATGTTCGTTTACTGCTACTGATAAGTGCCAATTCCTTGTTACTTCTAGTTCTATACTTCCTCCTGGGTACACACAAAATGAATGTTATTTATACCACTTATATCGGGTAATACAGTCTTAAAAATGCATTAACATTTGATTTATTTTAATTCATGAAACACTTATTATACAACTATTCATACAACATGATAGTTAAGGCATGTACTTTTACATGTTGTCCATACAAATACAGTTAGACATGTTCTAGTTATGCGGTAAAGTTAGGGAATTCGGGGTAAACATCCAAGGGGATTATTTGCCGTGTGGTAGATGTCCGAGGGGTGGTTGTCCTAGAGAGGTAATTTTTCGGGGGTAATCGTCCGGGGGTAATTGTCCGGGGAAAAGTAGTCCTAGAACCGTAAAGAGGATCGCATTATGGTTCGGGGAGATGAAGTCATGCTCTCTATTAAATAGTTGTTTAAGTATTACATATTTACAATATTAGGTTATTCTGTTTCTATTTCTCCCCTTTTCACGATCTCGCCATTTGCCAACCGATGACGTTTTCTTGATCGCCCCATTTACGATTCGATGACGTGCACGATTCCGGCGATCTCTATAGGATTAATGACGAGGCGAATTTCTAGTGGCAGATGCATAATTAGGTTTGTTTGATTGTGAAAAGGAGGTATAATATTCAGACAAACAAACCTTCAAAAACGCGTTTCGTAAATCTTACTTAGTGGAATTAATTGATGAACATGTTATGAACAACCATTATGTTCTATGTAATATCTGTTATACCTATAGCTATGTTTACAAAATTAAATTATACAACAAATATGTGTAGGTTAAACGCACGCTAATTATTATAGCTTTGAATATGATTGTATATTCACTGGAGAACAATATTACTTTCATCATAATCATCAATTATTGTTATTATTATCTATTATCTATTTATTCCTGCATGTCTCACAATAAACAAGTTCGTACATACAGATAAACTGTCATAACATCGAGATAGAAACACACAGAGGTCGGCAATATAAGCTAGAAGCTTGAAGTGATGCCATACCTGAGATTTTACAAGTTTTACATATTCTTAAAACATAGATAAACATCAATTAATACATACAAGAAAAAAAGTAATAAAAACAACAAATATAAAACATTATTTACAAGTAGAGAGAAAGATGATAGTTAAGTCTCTACAGTATGTTCTAGAGCAGGAAGAAATGTATCAGGCATGATAGAAAGGTAATTATTGGGGTTTTATACTGTTGATACCATGTTGTTGAATATTTTGACAAATTAAGCCTTGTTATTTAGTTATGATGTGTTTAAAGTACACATGCAGGGTGAAGAAGTGTACATCAGTGATTATATATCACTTTAACATTCAATATAAAAAATAAACTTACAAAATCTTCACCGTGAATCTTTAGGTAAAAAAGTGTTTTTGGTATATAATGTAAATGGTTGTTTTGTCTATATATTTTTGTTAATGGTAATACCAATAAAATAAATAACATACTCTTACCAATGATGTATAGCTACCTAGTCTATACACCATGAATCTAAGCCTTTGAATATATTGCGTGTAAGAGTTTTATGACTTTAACTAGTTATTTTGTTAAAACTATATTTTAAATTATATTTTGTTTTTCATAACAAAATAACAAATGAACTGTTTGTATTAATTCTCGTCTTGCCTATCACGTGACTAATTTTGCAGTGTTTTGAACAAAAAACGTTTTCAATCAAGAAACATGGATTGTTTCCAGCGTCGTCATTCTTCGTCTTCAACATGTAGAGAGGGTGCTGCACATCACAATTTTTTGTGAGGTAATGAAAAACTGAATGTCGAATTTGAGAGAACATGCCATTTTAATGGCAGAATAAACTTTATTTGGTCAAAATCGACCCAGAAACGGCTGAAATATCAAAAATATATCTGATCTTATAATTATTTGGGGCCCAAATAATTAGATGATTTTTAGAAAAAATTGTAAAAATGCTTGCACTTTTTCAAAAATTTTCAAAAGCGTTTTTTAAATAGTTGCTGATGATCTCTCTATTTAATCATTATATCAATAAAATATCACATGCATAATTTTGTATGAAAAATGGTTGAAACCAATGCCTTTTAAAAAAGCGCCTTCTTGTGTTTGAATGGCTCTTTTTGAATGATAACAGGCTTTTTACTTTGTCGTTTGTAATTTTGTATACCTTTCGAGCATGGTGGAGTTATAACTATTAGTTTATAATGTTACTGTGCAGGTTTTAGCTACTTGAGTTCAGCCTTACCAAAACTAAACTACCCCTTTAAGGTATAGGGGGTACTGGATATGGAGTGAAGAGAATTTCATTTGGCTACTTGCCATCTAGATTTAACAACGTTCCCTAAATCTAATGTCTGAAAACTGAACGATTCATATTGTGTTTATTTCTACTTCTACTTAGGTATTCGACAGGATCCATCAGTTAGGATGTTGCATCGAGGGTAACCGGCGAGGTGTCCCATGCAGTTTATTATAACCTGCATAGCCCTATATAATCGTATAATAACTAAAGGGGGTATCCCACTGAGCGGCGAACGTTTGCGAACGTTTGCGAATATAGCGAATTTGGGATTTCGCCAGGATTCGTTAAAGGTTGCTAAAGGTTCGTTAAAGGTCACAAACGGTTTCAAGAAAATTCGCAAACGGTTTTAATTGTCGCAAACAGTTTTTCTTGTCGCAAAGAAATTTTGGACATGTTCAAAATTTCTTTGCGAATTTATTTTTTCGCAAACAGTTGCAAACGTTCGCAAACGGTTTTAAGACGGTGTCGCTAACGTTCGCCAATGCTAGCGATTACATGACCATATGGTTCCTCAATGCAATCCACCCATTGAGTGGCGAATGCTTACGAACGTTTGCGAATTTTGGATTCGCCAACTTTTCTTACAAATGTTGGCAAAAATCAGGGTGGCAGAGGCAAACCCTGATTTTCGCTAACATTCGCTAACATTCGTCAGAAAAGTTGGCGAATCCAAAATTTGCAAAATTCGCTAACGTTCGCAAACGTTCGTCTCTCAGTGGGATACCGTCCCCCTTTAGCTGTTAATTCTGTGCATAAAGGGTAATGAGAGGCAACAGTCTGAATGTCATAAATCAGCACTCTCTGCCAGTAATGAATCGCGCCACCATATGGGGAGTACATAATTTCTCTCGATGGAAGTGCTAGAGTGCATGAAGTATATCGCCCTCTTTTGGACGTTGCTTTTCGTTTGATTCATAATTATGCCTCCTGCAACTCCTATTAAAGTTAGAAGTTTGGGAATTTCACACGTCTGAATATTGTTGCAGATTTTAGCCCGTGTCATCCTCGAGGAGTCTGCATGGGGCGAGGTAACTGAGCCGTTCATACGTTTTGCTGTCACCTCTTTTATTCAACGATTTAAGAACACAATGTATAATGTATTTACTTATTCGAAAAATTCACCAAAGATGTTAAACGTTTAACAACAGTTTTTAACGATCTCTCGATCGAATCACCTTTTGTAACAAACATCACATTCAAATTTGAAAAAATAAATAGCATGTTTTTAGAGAGCGTCCTCTTGTGTTTTAATGGCGGCTTTTGTAATGATGACTGCCTTCTAACTGAGCCGTTTACACGTTTTGCTACCTTCCGAGCATGGTGGAGTTGATCTTATAATTTGGTATGGTGTAAGTTTTGTTTCCTAAACTCAATTTGACCAGAACAATAATATCCCTCCAATCGTGCTCATCGGATCGGATCCGACCCCTTTATGGAATCTAAATTTAGTTACATTTTACAAATCCACCACACGTACTCAATCAGTAATCACGTACCACATTGTATTGGTATTATCAATAGAATCATGGGACAAGCTACCTGTGTTTTTCTGAATTTCTATTTTCGTTATATAAAATATAGTAATGACTGAAGAGTTTGGATTGTAAAATGTATACGAGATAATTGCTACTGTGTACAGCGTTAGTGCAGTGAGTTAGCAGCAGTGTATGCACATGTCAACACAGTTACACAGTTATTAGATCCATGTAAGCGTAATGTGAATAATAATCGCATATCGGTTTTTCTATACTTATGGCCCTGGGCCAACATGGTCTAGTGTCATATTACACACGTGTTCTGTGTGAGAGAAACGGTTGAGGAGACACATAAATAATGGTGTCCATTGTTCGAGAGTACATGGGGAATTTGGCACTACGGCATTATGACAGGCAGTTAATGTTGAAAATCATAGAACTGCGAACAATGTATAAGGAGTGCAAGGGGCAATAACCCCAACTCCCGTGCATACATAACACTGATGTAGATTTTGGAACATGCTGCCTCTTTATATGCCACATTTTCCATCTTTACCATCTTTGCCCGCGTGTGAGTTGCCCCAACTACACATCCTATTCCAATATTGCATGTCTTGTATGTGCCCCCTATATTCGCCACTGCCCCCCTTATATTTGCCCCTATATTCGCCACTGCTCCACTATTTGTTCATCCCTCAATGTATACTCCGCAAAAAAAAAAAGAAACTGGACACTTGCATAAGACCAAAGAGTTCATATTCATTTACGATAAAATATATGATATTGTATATCAAATAAGAGATAAAACGACCCTCTTCAATATTGGCATATAATCCAGATGAAATCATTCATGCATGACTTGTCACGGTCAATTAACCACAGCAAGGTCTGTTTTCAAAAATAGCAAAAATGGAACATCCACTCAACCATATAAATGTTGATAAGCATATTCTAAGACGCTATATTAATGACAAGGCATAATTTTTCAATACAAATGTGACTTTTTCTATCTTCATCTCAATACAAAGTATAATTGAAGACAAATTGTACATTAAGGGTTTTATTTTCATCCAAAAGTAAAACAATGGGGTTTTCATGGCAAAGGTTTATTAGGCGAAACCGCAGTTTGTGCCCTTATTTCAGTATGACAAATGGTATAAATTCTTCTCAAGAATTCTACCGTAGTCCAAAGATCTTCAGAACCTGATGTCACCATTGGTCAAACAGTTGGGCAGTCTTTAACATGACATTTCTCTAGGTAACATGGTTAAAATTGCAGGGCACACTCTTATACAGACAAGCTTCATGCCTCTTATACAGACCAGTATGATGATGCTCTCATCATTAACCTGGCCCTGTTTTATTGACAAATGTGTATTTTCAGAGTTTGTTCATAACAATAAAGTTAAATTATATCATAATTTACTTGTCCCGCACATCTTGTTTTAAAGTGGCGCGGACAAGGCAAATAGAGGACACGAGTCATATTACGCGTGCGCTACGCACGAGACGCGCTGTCTGTACAAACTAATGGTATCCCCTTTTAGCAGCACGTTCGTTCTAGCCTAGTTGACTGTCATGGCGCGGCCCAATGCGGGCGGCTGGGTAATCTTTCCCCTGCCCTCTATATGTCTTGTCCGCGCAACTTTAAGTGAAACGCTTACTATCATCCTGATCATTTTAGTCAAATGGGTGTGGTCCCGTGTGGTCCTCCATTGTTTTTGCTATTTTTGAAAACAGACCTTGCTATTGTTAATTGTTAATTGCCCATGACAGTTCATGCATGAACGATTACACCTTTGATTTATACCCTGTATGCAGAGGACTAAATTCCCTTTAATTTGATATATGACTTTTTATCGTACATTAATGTGAAATATTTCAACTTATGCAAGTGTCCAGGTCTGGGGGAGTATTTTTGTTTCTTTATACCTGGCCACGTAATTCCAGTGCAGGCTGGCATTGCTCTAGCTGCTTGTGTGACGTGCACCAAATTGCACTATTTCGAGTGTATGTATACATATACATGAAAAATCTTCTCCGTGGGAGGGGAATACCCACTCCCAACCCCTCCCTATTTGGCTGTGCCCCAGCCCTTGGTAGCTTTGCCCCTCGGGTCTCATTCTTGGCAAAAGGCTATGTTGTTGGATCATACATAATGTGGCATATGAGTGTTGGAACTGTGTATTACGCTAAATATAAATACAATATCTGTGTGAATGTTGGGGTGCATATGTATTAGTGTGTCAATTATTTGTTTTCTTCGTGAAAATATATCAAAAATTTCTGGTCGATCAAATCATAACACGCTTTCCCAGATACGGTCAATGTTAACCCCGTATTTATCTAGGTAGGTAAGCACCAGATTGCACAATTTCTAGTCCACAAATGCAAAATATCCCTACCGTGGGAGGGGGACACCCCCTCCCACACCCTCCCCCCGCTCAGTCACTTCGCTCCTTGCAATGCCTCACTCTCACATATGTTTGTAGCACTGGGAGTGTTATTGGTTTTGCCTCCTCCCCCCCCAATCCAAAACTGCGTCCGGCCCCGCCTGGTCATGACCATCTTAAAATCTGAACAATTTTGCGACGGACCCCCACACGTTTTCCCAGATACAGTCAATGTTAACCCCGTATTTATCTAGGTAGGTAAGCACCAGATTGCACAATTTCAAGTCCACAAATGCAAAATATCCCTACCGTGGGAGGGGGACACCCCCTCCCACACCCTACCCCCGCTCAGTCACTTCGCTCCTTGCAATGCCTCACTCTCACATATGTTTGCAGCACTGTGAGTGTTATTGGTTTTGCCCCCCCCCCCCCAATCCAAAACTGCGTCCGGCCCCGCCTGGTCATGACCATCTTAAAATCTGAACAATTTTGCGACGGACCCCCACCCCGCCACCCCCCCCCCCCCCCACACCCCCCCCCCACCCCCTCCCCAAATGAGGGGACTTTCAGCCATTTGTGTTGGTCGATAAATATTTCGGCAGGTGGTCTCGGCCGCGCCAAAATTGGTTTTAGTCTGGTGAACGGCAAATCACCCCCCCCCCCCCCGCCCCCCAGGTGTAAGAACCTGTCTACTCCACTGTATGTTAATATCACACATTTGTACACAATTACCTAGATAATACTGCACAGCATTGAGTGTTTTCTCCATTATACATGGCAAAGTTGGCCTACGCTCAAGCTCATTTGTGTATCATGAAGCAGCATCCGACAACGGGAGAGTAATCGAGAAATGTAGCCTGCATGATAATGAATGTTCACCCAAACATCGCGTTACGAGACATGCTTTTAGCCACCTTTATGCTGTTTCTGGTTGAAATCACTATTTTGTCCTATGTGTCATTTGGTAAGTTGAAACATTCACAGACAAAGTATGTACACGTACTATCATGCATTTATATTGAATTGCATTTTGTGTGTATTGCACACTTTATTAAATCATAATAATGGATAATTCATTACATGTACAAATATCTATCAAGGTTGTCCCCTACCGTAGTGTAAAGCCCCTTGACTTGCATAGGAGTGGCAATACAAGGTTTATATAAAGTTTACATTTGCACAGCCACATAATAAACAACATTACATTACATGTACAAAATGTACGTTTCATATTATAAGTTTCCGGACACATAAAGACCGATACGCTTACGATGAGTCATTGACATAGATGTAAATTTATAATCAGAAATGTGCAGGTAGGATTGTTCATATATATATAGAAATTATACACGTAAACAATTCATTTATTAAAAATACGTTGTTTTGTATAAGATGTGGTTAGAACGGTGTATGACAAATGAAATGCTGCAATCAAATTCTTATACAAACCTGCAACCTTTATTTAATTGTAAAAAAGGAAGCACTGATAATATTATTTGAAAATCGACAATGAAATAAATACCACAAGTCGACTACACAAATTATCTTGGATAAGTAATTGATGATAAACATAATTGGGATAAACATATTTTATACACCTCATCAAAAGTGAGTCCGAATATTGGCGTAGTAAATAGATTAACATTTCTTTTACCATTTCAATTTTGCTTTGTTATAAAATACATTAGTTTTGCCTCACCCTGCTTAATTATTGCACGCTTATTTGGGGGAAGGGCTAGCAACGTTAGAACAAAATACAAATATTGTAGGAAAGAGTCATTCCAATTTGTTCTGGTGCCCATTATTTGGCTTATTGTGACCCATTATTTACTGAATCAAACACATTATCTTTACACAAATTAATATCCTTTCAAACAGCCATTTGTTATCTTAAAAACGCATTTTGATTGGATTCCTCCTATATTTTTAAGATTTCTTTTTAGAGCAATATATTAAACATACAATATATACCAGACAAAGGCCATTTTTCAGCCCAATTTGTTAATAACAACTTTTGCACAGAAACATAATATTGAACAAATTTGGCACAGAAAAAGTAAATTTGGAATAGCATAAAAGAAGGAATACAACAATTCAGTCATGATAACTTTAAGAAGATTATTTAAGGCAAACTTGAACAACCCATAAAATGTACTTTGAACAATTTGTGTTGTTTTTTAATGTTTTATTTATATGTATCCATCTTGCCTAACAATAGTCTTTCATTAAGATTTCATTTTTTTACTTGCCAATCGTTCTATGGATTACATTTGTAATCATATATCATATTATCATTCTACTGAAATCACATATTCTTGATGACATGTTTCGTGTGATTGGTGACTATACAAAAAGCGTGTTATTTTTAATTGACGCTTTTAAATGGATAGTTTAGTTTTTGGTAAAGAAACTACAGTTTTAGTCAAACTGAATTTTAGTGACCCAAACCTGCACCATTACATTACTTACTGATAGTTATAACTCCACCATGCTTGAAAGAAATATAAAATTACAAAAGACCAAGTAAAAAGCATGTTATCATTCAAAAAGAGTTGTTAACACTCAAGAGGGCGCTCTCTAAAAAGTCTTTAAAATAAAATATTGTGCATGTGATGTTTTGTTGAAAATAGTGATTAGATAGAGAGATAATCAACAACTATTTAAAAACCTCTTTCGTAATCTCTTTGAAAATAGGAAGCATTTTGTTTTGAATTTATTAACAGCTGGTTAAAAATATCGAATATTTGTGGAGGACCACATTTATTACAAAAGGTTATTCATCTGACTTAGTAAAATACGTGTCGCTGATTGGCTAAACACGCTCATATACTGGGGTGTAAAATTGGTATGACACCATGGCCAGACAGCTATGACACCCATCCGCGAATGTACACATACACCGGTGGGTATGGTACCGTACCGTACCGCGATAAACCGTACGGTATACGATAATCATTCTTCTCGCAGCCATCAAAATCAAACGAAAATCAGCGATTTCCAGTACATTTGATCAGATAATTACCTCATTAACACAATCAAAAGAAACAATCAACACATAGTTCCGATATAGAAATGCAGTGATCGGAACATGTTGAGATATTAGTGCTAAGAGAAGCAAATTACGGACGAAAATAGACTGCATTGTGTTCAGGCTATGTACTGTGTGTTGTGTGTTGTGTACAATTGTGTTGTGTGATGTGTGTGCAGTGTGTGTGAGTGTGTAAGTGAGTGAGTGAGTGAGTGAGTGAGTGAGTGAGTGAGTGAGTGAGTGAGTGAAAAGTGAAAGGTATTATGATTTACATTTTTTTTTCATGGCAATCAGATGATATAAGAGTTGTTAACTTTGTTGTCGGGAACATGACGGAATGTTCCAATCCTCGGGATTTAAAATGCTATTTCGTGAAGAAAATAGGTCCCTCGACTACGTCTCGGGACTTATTTACTCTTCCCTCAATATCATTTAAAATCCCTCGGATGGAACATTCCGTCATGTTCCCTCCACCACCAGTTAACAACTGTATAATGTTTATGAATATTTCAGCCAATTCTGAACCGATTTTGATCAAATAATTTTTTTTTTTTGGTCATTATAATTGTATGCTCTTTCAATTTCTACATTAAGATTTTCATTATCTCACCCCAAAATTGTTGTGTAGCGCCCTCTATATACCAAAACTCAACTACCCCTATCATCTGTTTTAAACTCATTGCTGATTTTAGATTTGTTTTCTTTTCGGGTTTTTTTTCTCGAATCACTACTAGTTTTCAATGAAATGATTGTTTTGTAAATTATAGGTCTGCAAGTTGAAGTATTTTTTGTAAGGGACTGTACACCTTTTAAAAATCGTCTGAACAGTATCCAGTATACGGATGAGGATGAAAGGAACACACACACACACACTCACACACACACATTCAGATCGAACAGCCGTGTAATTTGGACTCTACGAATGAAAAAACGAATGCGCCCCTCCACCAAACTATATATCGGTCGATAAAGGAGTTTAACTGATTTAGCATAATATAACAACAATATTGCACGTATTCTTGTAAAAGATTTTGTAAAGGAAAAGGTCTCGAAAATGAAAATTATACAATTACAGTCAAACCTGCCAATACGACCACCTGTCTATAGCGACCACCTGCTCATAACGACCGCTCTCTGGTCCCCCCGTGAAAAATCATGTGTTAAGCGACCTGCGTAATGCGACCACCTGCCTAACGCGACCAGCGACCACCCTATTTGGGTCCCGAAACACATATAAATCTGTGTATAGCGACCACAAAATTAGCGCTTGAGCGCCCAAGGCATCAAATCTCTTGCCTCTGGTCGCTCAAGGCTCCAATTCTGAACATGTCGATGCATAAAACAAGCTTTTAAAATGAAAATGAATTTCAGACAGATGCTAAATTACCGACAAAAAGTGCTTCAACTCATGAACAAAGAATATTCAAGCTCTTCAGTACCTGGTGCTGATACAGACCCAGCTAGCCACCTGACGTCGGGCCGATGTCATAAGTTGTTGGCCGGATGTCGGTACATCGCGGTTGGCTCGAGGTTAAAATGTCCGCCAGCCCAACATCGTCACTACATCATTTTGTGATATATTGGCATAACGTCAATTTCCAACAATGGCCCAACATCATCTCATGACATTGGATCTACATAACATTATGATGTCGGCTCGAGGTTAAAATATCCGCTAGCCCAACATTGTCACGACATCATTCTGTGATGTTGGCCCAACGTCAATTTCCGCCAATGGCCCAATAAAAATAGATTCGACATGAATATGACATCTCAATGATGACGCCAGAGCGATATCCTGCCGATGTCAGCCTCTGACAGCTATGAAACAAGTCGGCAAATGGTCATAAAATTGATGTTGCGCGAATGTCAATAGTCCGACATGAATATGACATCTCATACATGACGTCGGGCTAATATCGCGCCGATGTTGGAACTGGTATCAATTTAAGAGGTCGCTGAATGGTTGTGAAAGTAATGTCGGGACAATGTTATTAATTGAACATCAATATGATATCAACAATATGATGTCAGGCCGATATCCCGCCGACGTAAGAACATTCAGCAATGAAACAACTCGGAAAATGGTCATAAAATTGATGTTGCGCCAATGTCAATGGTCCGACATTAATATGACATCTCATACATGACGTCGGGCTAATATCGCGCCGATGTTGGAACTGGTATCAATTTAAGAGGTCGCTTAATGGTTGTGAAAGTAATGTCGGGACAATGTTATTAATTGAACATCAATATGATATCAACAATATGATGTCAGACCGATATCCCGCCGACGTAAGAACATAATTCAGCATTGAAACCACGCGGCAAATGGTCATCAAATTGATATTGCATCGATGTCAATAGTCCGACATGAATATGACATCTTCAATTTGAGGTCGACCTTATATCGCGCCGATGTTGTAACTGGTATCCTTTTAAGAGGACGGTAAATGGTTGTGAAAGTAAGGTCGGGACAATGTTATTAATTGAACATCAATATGATATCGACAATATGATGTCAGGCCGATATCCCGCCGACGTAAGAACATTCAGCAATGAAACAACTCGGAAAATGGTCATAAAATTGATGTTGCGTTGATGTCAATAGCCCGACATGAATATGACATCTCATGAATGACGTCGGGCTAATATCGCGCCGATGTTGGAACTGATAGCAATTTAGGAGGTCGGTAAATGGTTGTTGAATTGATGTTGTGCCGACGACAATGATTAGACATGAATATGACATCTCAATGATGACGCCAGAGCGATATCCTGCCGATGTCAGCCTCTGGCAGCTATGAAATAAGTCGGCAAATGGTCATAACATTGATGTTGCGCGAATGTCAATAGTCCGACATGAATATGACAACTCATACATGACGTCGGGCTAATATCGCGCCGATGTTGGAAATGATAGCAATTTAGGAGGTCGGTAAATGGTGGTCAAATTAATGTTGTGCCGACGTCAATGATTAGACATGAATATGACATCTCAATGATGACGCCATAGCGATATTCTGCCGATGTCAACCTCAGGCAGCTATGAAACAAGTCGGCAGATGGTCATAAAATTGATGTTGCGCGAATGTCAATAGTCCGACATTAATATGACATCTCATACATGACGTCGGGCTAATATCGAGCCGATGGTGGAACTGGTAGCAATATTAAGAGACAAGAATAGGACATCTCAATTTTGACGTCAAACCGAAATCCTGCCGATGTCAGAATGGGCAGCAATGAATCAAGTCGGCTAATAGTCATTAAGTTGTTGATGAGCCGATGTCAATAATCCAACATGAATATGACATCTCCAATATTACGTCGACCTAATATCGCGCCGATGTTGGAACTGGTATCAATTTAAGAGGTCGTTACCCAGTTAGCCACCTGACGTTGTGCCAACGTTGGGCCAATGTAAAAAGTCGTTTTGAGAGGACGTTGGGCCTACATTAAAAATCCGACGTCGCCGCGAGGTAAAAATGTCCGCCAGCCCAACATCAGAGCGGCGTTTTTTTTTTAAATTCTGGCCCAACGTCATTTTGCGATTTCGGCCCAACATCAATTATTCAGTCAGTGGTCAGTCATGGTTGTGAAATTAATGTCGGGACAATTAATGAGACAAGAATAGGACATCTCAATTTTGACGTCAAACCAAAATCTTGCCGACGTCAGAACTGGCAGCAATGAAACAAGTCGGCAAATGATCATAAAAGTGATGTTGCGCCGATGTCAATGTCGGACATGAATATGCCATCTCCAATATGAAGTCGGGCTAATATCGCGCCGATGTCGGAAAAGATAGCAATTTAGGAGGTCGGTAAATAGTAGTAAAATTTATATCGGTCCAATGTTATTAATTAGACATGAATGTGACCTCTTAAATATGATGTCAGGCTGATGTAAGAACTTGCAGCAATGAAACAACTCGGCAAATGGTCATTTAATTGATGTTGTGCCAAAGTCAATGATTAGACATTAATATGACATCTCAATGATGATGCCATAGCGATATCCTGCCGATGTCAGAACTGGCAGCAATGCAACAACCCGGAAATGGTCGCCAGTTCCGACATCGGTACAACATTGACCCAACGTCATATTTGAGCTGTCATATTTATGTATATTTAATAACATAAGCCCAACATCAATTTTACAATCTTTGATCGACCCCTTAATTTGCTACCAGATCCAACATCGGCGCGATATTAGCCCGACGTCATATTTGTGATCTCTTATTCATGTCGGATTAATGACATCGGCATGACGTTAATTTAATGACCATTTGCCGACTTGTTCCATTGCTGCAAATTCTGACATTGGCAGGATATCGGTGTGACGTCATAATTGAGATGTCATATTGAGGTCCAATTAATAACATTGGCCCGACATCAATTTCACAACCATGTACCGACCTCTTAAATTGCTACCAGATCCAACATCATCACAATATCGGACTGACGTCATAGTAGAGATGTCATATGTATGTAGGAGTAATGACATCCGCCCGACATCTATTTCACAACCTTTTACCGACCTTTATAATTGCTATAAGTTTCGACATCTGTGCGGTATAGGCCCAAAGTCGTATTTGAGTTGTCATATTTATGTTTAATTAATAGCATTGGCCCGACATATATTGTACAACCTTTTACCGACCTCTTAAATTACTACCAGTTCAAACATCGGGGCGATATATGTCCGATTTCATATTTGAGATGTCATATTCATGTCGCATTATTGACATCGGCACAACATCAATATAATGACTATTTACTGATTAGTTTTATTGCTGCCATTTTTGACTTTGGCAGGATATCGCTTTGGCGTCATAATTAAGAATGTCATATGGATGTCCAATACAAAAAAATATTGGTCCGACATCAATTTTTCACAACCCTCTATCGACCTCATAAATTTGTATCAGTTTCTGCATTGGTGCGACATCGGCACGACATTCAACTACAACCATTTTCCGACTTTTCTAATGTTTCTAAAACCTCCAACTTAAATTCGACATTAGCGTAATGTTGGCGCGACGTCTGTTTGCCGACCGCGATCTTGCCGACAACCTGCCGACATTGGTCCGACGTCAGCTGGCTAGCCGGGTACTTATAATATTTTTGTTAACTTGCTTTGAGATCTTGAATGAATTGAATTTCGTTTAAACGATTACAAACATTAGTAATCGATTCAAATTGTAAATCATCAATTGATAATTATGAATAAATCCAAACGTACAAACAAAGTATTGCTATCGGGGAATTCATGATCGATTATAAGTGACGGTTAGTAAAATGTAAAATTTCGATGTTTGAAATTATTTATATTAAAAAATATATATTTTGAAATGTCCTTGCTGCTGTATATACTTTATAAGGATATATAAGAATATAAATAGCACATGTAAATAGTGTTATGAATATGATTTGAAGGTGGATTATTTCAGATTCAACGCTCTGAAATTACTAACCAATACAAAACATACATGCTAAGAAGAGGTGTATATATATTATACCGATTGCGATAGGATGATAGGTTAGGATTAGGCAATAGGTGTAGGAATAGGATATTTATAGAATTATGATGATTATGATGATTTATGAATGTGTGTAAACGTTAAACAAAATGCATGGAGCAAACGTGCGATCTATGCATGTCTTCACATTTCTTTTTACGTTTTTGATTTTGGTCCTACGTTGGCCATTTGACATTGGGCCATTGTCAAATTGTGATGTTGGTCCAGCATCAGAAAATGACGTTGGGCCAATGTTGGGTTAGCGGACATTCAAACGTCGGGCGAACGTCAAGATTTGATGTTGGGCCAACGTCAAGATTTGATGTTGGGCCAACAATAACAAATAACGTTGGGCTAATGTCATCCTGGCGAACATTTTAATGTCGGGCCAACGTCAGAATTTGATGTTGGCCCAACGTCAGGATTTGATATTGGGCCATTGGCGGAAATTGACGTTGGGCCAACATCATAGAATGATGTTGTGACAATGTTGGGATAGCGGACATTTTAACCTCGAGCCCACATCATAATGTTATGTTGGTCCATTGTGATGAGTTGATGTTGGGCCATTGTCGGAAATTGACGTTATGCCAATATCACAAAATGACGTAGTGACGATGTTGGGCTGGCGGACATTTTAACGTCGAGCCCACATCAGATTTTGATATCTGTCCTATGTCAGGATTCGGTGTTGGGCCATTGTCGGAAATTGACATTTGCCCGACATCACAAAATGATGTTGGGACAATGTTGGGCTAGCGGACATTTTAAACTCGAGCCAACATCATAATGTTATGTTGGTCCAATGTCATGAGTTGATGTTGGGCCATTGTCGGAAATTGACGTTATGCCAATATCACAAAATGACGTAGTGACGATGTTGGGCTGGCGGACATTTTAACGTCGAGCCCACATCAGAATTTGATATCTGTCCTATGTCAGGATTCGGTGTTGTGCCATTGTCGGAAATTGACATTTGCCCGACATCACAAAATGATGTTGGGACAATGTTGGGCTGGCGGACATTTTAACGTCGGGCCAACGTCAGAACTTGATGTTCTCTCAACGTCAGGAATCGATGTTGGGCCTACGTTAGAACTGACATTGGGCCATTGTCAAAAATTGATGTTGGGCCGAAATCGCAAAATGACGTTGGGCCAGCATTAAACAAAGACGCCGAGCTGATGTTGGGCTGGCGGACATTTTCACGTCTCGGTGATGTCGCATGTCGCATGTTGGCCCAACGTCCCCTTACAACGAAAATGACATCGACCCAACGTTGGCACGACGTCAGGTGGCTAGCTGGGGATATGCGTGAACAAAGGCACTATACTACATCACGACATCACTAAAAAATTGTAATCGCCGAGACGGAGTTTTTCTCACTCGTTTTTATGATAATCCTTGCGCTCCTGGCATTTTTACTTCAGAATTCTATAGAAAACTATACTGTGCATTAGCGTAGTTGATTCTGTCATGATGAAAAACATTATAAATGGCACATTGACACATTTTGTAATTTCAATTTCATTTGAAAGATAATACAAACACTTAATATCATTTTAAATATAACGCAATTGATATATAATTTCAATTTTGTTGTGGTTATTCATGCAACAAATACTAAATGTAACTCACTATCGAAATGTGCGTGTACATATGTCAATTAATTAAACATGTGCATTTAATAGTCACGATATGCGACCATAAATTCAAAATGGCCGCCATCCTGTCTAATGCGACCAACTGTCTATAGCGACCGCATTTCGCCGGTCCCTTGAGTGGTCGCTATAGACAGGTTTGACTGTACATGTAGTCAGTTTTAGCGAGTTTTGGTTATTTCTCTTGCCCGGTTCTTTGATCACAATCTGTGCGTGGGTCACGTATAGGGCACGCACATTAACATGGTACTCCGTGGAATGCACCGTGAGCGAAATTTCGCACCGGGTGAATATTCGTATAATGCACAATTAAAGGGATAATTGAGTTCTGGTAAAGGGAGTACAGTTTTGGTCAAACTGAATTTTAGTAACAAAATCCTGCACCATTACATAACAAAATAATAGTAATAACTCTACCATGCTTTAAGGGAATTCATAATTACAAACGACTATTGTAAAAAGCGTTTAATCATTCAAACAGAGCAGTTCAAACTCAAGATGGCGCTCTCTAAAAACTAATTGGTTTAAACCATTTAAAATAAAATATTGTCCATGTGAAGGTTCGTAAAAAATAGTGATTAGATTAGAGAGATAATCAACAACTATCAAAAAGCTTCTTTTGAATTTTTTTTGAAAAGAGGAAGCATTTAAAAAAAATTTGTAACGGTTGGTTCAAAATTATCTAATATTTGTGGGGCCCCACATTTATTACAAACGGTTACTTTTATGGATATTTCAGCCGTTTCTGAACCGATTTTGATCAAATAATTTTACACTCAGTTTTTTATTATCTCATAAAAAAAATTATCATGTGTAGCGCCCTCTGTACCAAAACTCAACTATCCCTTTAAACGTGCTGTGTGTCGTTTTATTATTTTGAGTTCTATAACTGCACGAAAAAGAGATTTCAAGCCTTAATTTGTTCAGGCATGCTGTTAAATGCCAGTTTCTTTCATATATGACAATAATCTCGCAACTTTTGAAATCTGGTTGCAAAAGGCAGACAGTCCCGTTAAAGGGGTAGCTCATTTTTGGTAAAGAGGGCGCTGCGCAAGATATTTTGTTGTGAGATAATGAAAAACTGAGTGAAAATTTTGAAAGAACATACAATTAAAATAACATAAAATTCAGGAAATGGAAATACTAAAATGAAGTTGCAATTATAACCTCAAGACATATCTTTTTGTAGCGATCACTATTCTGAACGTTACAAATTGGCACCGATTAATTTTCAGGTTTATCATTAAAAATCTAGGTTCCTCGGCAATTATCGTCGGAACACAACCTAATGTTGCCCTAGAGATAGGAAGACCGGGATCCTTACCATGTATTGATCACACGGATGGCTACTTATACACAATTGCATGGCTGATGGGAGAGACATATTCAACAGCAGAGACTATCATCGTGATGGACACTTTCGCTGAGAAAGGCTTCAAATATGGTCCAGGATTCGAAAACGGCTCTTACGATATCAACGATGACTTTTCGTTGTTGATAAAAGAAGTGGGCGTGGAGAACGAAGGACGGTATATCTGCCAAGTGACCCCTATAGAGACGGGAATCCTCGCAAGAAATCACACAGAAGTGACCATATATGGTGAGATCTCCAAGATAAGAAGATCAATATATCCCTATCCTTATAAAACAATGCGTCACAGGTAGACGCCCCTCAAAATGTATTCGCGAGTACTAACTGTTCATCCAATATAATGTACATTTATGTGAACAACTTCATGTACTCCCAATGTAAGTCATCTTCACCAAAAACTATAATGTCTACGTATAGATGAAGCAAAATTGGTGATCCCATGGCATAGTGTCTTGTATCATATTGCTATTTTTTTTTTAGTTGAGTTTTTTTCTTTACTTAGGTTAAGTATTAAAACTGCCTGCAAATGCAAATTACCTTCTCAATGATATTTCTACACCTTCATTGGCCATATAAGAGAGACTTTTCCTTGTCTTACTTTTGTTTCTTAACAGCTGAACCCCTGGCACCGTATCCCATTCTGAACGTTGCAGAATGCCATACGAATGATAATGATGAGCAAATCTGCACCATCACTGCATCATCAAGCTTTGAGGTCACATGCATGGTCACCGGGTACTATCCTACAATTTCACTGTTCTTTCGAAACTCGTCGGCTTCTGTACCTGCACTGAACAGTAATGAATGGAACAACCACGATGGCACCAAAAGCAAATGGACCACTATTGTAGCTGCGACAGGGAACACGATGTACCAGTGTGTTGCGTCGGCCATTCCTGGCCCCACATATGTTGAAGAAAAGATCGCCTCAATTACGGTCATCGAAGAGGGAAACTCACAACCTGATGTCCCTTTCGAAAACGAAATCGAATCATCAGAGACTGCACCGAGGAAACCCGATTGGATTTTCTCACGCATCCGTGAGTATTCGCAAAGGATATTCAATCCATCTAACTCCAATATTTGACAGAATTTCGTATCAAAATTTCCAGTAGTAAATGATTCAATTCATAAGGGTTAGTGGACAAAGTTACCAAGGATGGGTATTTGAACAGTGCCCCTTCGAATCAAAGCTAAGAATAACGAAATAAATCATATCTTTCAATCTTCATTATCATTTGGAACAATTCATCATGTCTTAGTGAAATATGCTTCGTCATCGTCTTCGAAAGTTGTATAAAAAATATATTTAATCTTATCCTATATCATTGTATGAGACTTTATCACATACTACTCAAGTATCACGTCTATCTTTCCTACAACTTAAAACTTGTATGTCATATAATGTCAACCTTATGCATCTGTGTAATTAATACTTCAACTCTGCACCCATATCGCATGACATGGCTATATGAATCAGTAGATTAGTGACGATGTATTCTTCTTATTGCTCGACAATGTGTTTTGTCCCCCACAGTACTTCCAATTGTTATCGCTGGCTGGATTACTTCGTGCGTTGCGCTTTGCTGGTACCGACGACATTGTACATGTTGTATGAACAAGAACTATCGGTGAGATAAAGAGAAACACACATTTCATCATATCCAATTATTCACTCACTTGTATCCATAAGGCCGGTAAGAATAGTGAATTGATTAACAACGTTCATAAATGATGATTTATAAAGAACTCACTCTTACAATCTCACATTATTATAATTTAATATCGAAGTTAATTCGCACATGAAATAACAATTTTCTACATCAAATTACGTTGATAATGTGGTGTCGCAGTATTTTGACGGAACATCAAAAAATAAACCCGGGTAAATAAAAGGAGCGTGCTTCAAATAGGTCACGTTCACTCTCCCTGTTATTCGGACCACGCTACGCCACTGCATTTACATACACGCAAATAATGAGGTACCATTACATTGCATAGACAAATAGGCATCGTTTTTTTACGTAATAAAATTTGACATTCACATCATAATCATTGAGCACGTTCGATAAGATGAAATGTAAAGTAAAATCAGCAAATCGCCTCCACTTACTATGAGGTTTACCTGTATTATATTGAACTGCCAATGTGTTTCAGTAGTTTGTACTCGTATTCCTCTCATTTTGCCTTTTTTCCAGCCCAACAATGCCACTGTAGTACATTACTCTTCATCCAAGTAGTCGTTATACTACTAGCAGAGCAGGCATTGGTATTGGCTCGGGATTGGCTCCATCTCCATCTCCATCAGGGCGAACATACGTACGTCCACCGTTCCACCACACAGGTCGTCCCGCTACCCGACCAGCGACAACATTGCACATCAGAAGGGTCCCAGACTGGACCACAACTGTAAACCTTCCCTTACAGTTCCAAATAAAATATAAATATAAATATTAAAGCATTTGCCCTGACCTAATTCAGTTCAGAACTCACAGGAAACTCACACATATACACAATTGTCGGTCGCTTATACATGTACAAACCGAATGTATGGTTTCATCAGGTTGGTTATACCTTCCATCTTTTTTTTCCAATATTGAAATATGGTACATGTATCACAGCACACACGCACCGACTTGCCAACAGAATAAAAACATTTAGCGCGTTCAAAGAACCGCTACCTGTCTTGTACTCAATTTCTGCTCAAGCTGTATCGCGGTGAGATGATGGTTGTATATGAGGATATACTACGGGTCCTGATTTGGTCTTCCCTGATGTCTCGTAGAGTCTCTTTTGTGTGCCCATTTGAATTAAAATGGCTAGATGGAGTTTGTGACTCTAATACTCTGCGTCAAATAATATGAAGAAAAAAAACGTCGTCTTAATTCAACCCATTCTTTCAGTCATCGCCTTTCTAGAACTCGATCTCTATCTAGACTATAGTATTCTTGTTCCTTTCTCGTCGCTTGTTCAGTCTTTGAGACACATTGCCTTCCCATGTCAAAGGTGAGGCTTTTATTTTCCTCCTCATATTTTGTTCTCATGTTTTTTTCTCTTCAGTTATTGTTGTTTTGATACGAAATATTTTTCATGATCTAGCCTTATAATTTATTTGTATGAACTTGATAGGACATGATGAATTTTTATAAACAATTTTTCTCGGTGCGATAATTTTCAATATTTTGTCTTTTTACTTAATAATTTTGTAATAACATTATTTGTAATCACTTATTTGCCTGATTAAATTGGACACATTGCCTAATCTTGTATATGAATATGAATAATATGAATTTCCAGATTTTAGGACTATTTTAGTTAATTTATTGACATGATCTCGAATATTACTCCCATTTATCCAAAGCCATCCGCAATCTTTAAATTTGTTTTGACTCTCATAGAAGAAAATGGAAGCGTGTTTATTATTCTTAACAATTTGAAAAAGTAAGCAGCACGGAAAACATATATTATATATTTCTGAAATGTAAAGTAAAAGTGCAATATGAATGTATTGAATATAAGGGAAATGTGCAATATTATTTTATCGTATATAATGGTAAATATGTGCATGATAAACGGTCTATTTAAAATGATGAATTCACTGACTGTATTTAACACGATTATAAGTATGGACACTGTAAAATATATTCATGACGCCAATATTGATTGTATACAATTCTGCATTTTCAAGAAACCCATTAAATATTTGACAAGCATGAAATATTTTAAATTGTTAAAAACATTGAATCTAGTAAGAGCCGTGGTAAGTGCAACAAATCTGTGCAATATTAAAACTTAGTGCAATATTTTGTACAATTTCCTCAGACAATAGTATTTCCTGAAGGATTTGATGAATGCGAAAGTTATGCCAATTTTTAAAAGGTTGATGTGGAATGTATTTTGTGTAACGGAAGCCCTATACATCGATCTACTTTATCTACCTTCTTGAGACTCAATTGTGAGCTTTATTCATGTTCGAGTTAATTCTTTATGCTGGAATATTTGTCATAGTATGTTATATCATAATGATCACAATTATCGTATCTATTATTTATCTATCATTGGTAATACAGTATTACTGAATCTATGATCAACCTTAAAGGGGACCACCAGGCAAAGATCAACACATAATTATATGTTTTGGTACCGTTTTGTGATATCATATGCACTGTAAACAAAACAAAATTATGTTTACAGTAAAACAAAATACAGATCGGACAAGCAAAATACAAAAACAGCGGATCATATATAAATTTAATATGGCTGTAGTAAAAATACAGCAAAATTTGTTGTAAATATGATATGCAAATTAAATCATAATATCAATTATATACATTTTTTCTGGAAACATATTTGTGTGAACTTGGTGATGGAATGGACTACTAATGATGTAACCTTTCATTTATAAGAATATTATTTTTAGTCCCTCTTGTCTCTTTCTGCCCAATGCCCCTTCTTCATGGACCGATATCTTTCTCCTGTCACTATTTTTCGTAGTGTTCCACTCCTTGATTTCTTCACTTTAAATAACGAGAAACTCACCCGCATCTAATGTATTTGTTGTACTATATTCATTTGTTATGAAATTTTATACTATACATGTGATATTTCGTAGGTATATGGCAGGCTGTGGGTGTTTTTTAAAAATTAAATATGGTGTTTTTAAATATTGTACAATTTTAAAATGTCCACTTGCTGCCCTCTTTAGTATTGTTTTCTCGTTTATGGTTTATGTTTGCTTATATTCTGTATAGTTGGGATTTTCTGTATATTTTGCCATGTAACTATAGGTTTTCCCATTCATTTTAACACTATTGTCATTCAATTTCATTAATTCGTCATTCAAATTCGTCCCTAGGAACCACCAGAGCGGAAATCCCAAATTCAATTTCGTCTTTTGTCGAACAATCACAAGCTCATGCGAGATGTTGGGAGCCACGGTAGAGCATAAAAGCCGAGTGTCTACATTCGATATTATCATTTGACAAAGTATTGCAGTAGCATACGAAACGTCATGATCGTTTAGATTCCTAGTTTGACATTGCGAGACAAACGAATATCATTAGCGATATTATTTCCGATAATTTCGTTAAAGATCACACAATTTAGTCATTAGGCACACATTTTCGTCAATTGCAAATCAAATTCGTCGGTCACAGTTGCTGAACAAATAAAAGCGAAAACAATTTCGTCAATTGGCAACCAATTTCGTCAAAACTCTATTCAAATTCGTCGCATGGTATAGCCTTATATGCCTGTATGTGTCATGACTATGTAGATGGTGTAGGTGGTTAGATTTGTATAGATGTGTGTGTGTATGTATGTATGTGAGTGTGCGTGTGTGTGTGTGTACATATTATTTAATATAGGTTTTCCCATTCATTTTAACACTATTGTCATTCAATTTCATTAATTCGTCATTCAAATTCGTCCCGAGGAACCACCAGAGCGGAAATCCCAACTTCAATTTCGTCTTTCGTCGATCAATTTCGTCAAAGATCACACAATTTAGTCATTAGGCACACATGTTCGTCAATTGCAAATCAAATTCGTCGGTCACAGTTGTTGAACACATAAAAGCGAAAGCAATTTCGTCAATTGGCAACCAATTTCGTCAAAACTCTATTCAAATTCGTCCAATGTATATACACTGTAATGTTCTGTTCTATATTGTCTTGATATAACTGCTAATTATAACATTAATCAATTAGGGGGTAACATACACATGTATGCACTCGAAAACAAACTCACACGCACAACACATATGCACACACTTACAGCACACACATACATTTGCACACATGCATGTGTGCACACCAACACGCACAAAAGCACGTTGACAGCAAATTGCATTACATTCTTTTTTAAGACAAACATACGGTAAAAATATTATTTAACTATATTAAATATTATGTACACACACACACACACGCACACTCACATACATACATACACACACATACATACCAATCTAACCACCTACACCATCTACATAGTCATGACACAGACAGGCATATAAGGCTATACCATGCGACGAATTTGAATAGAGTTTTGACAAAATTGGTTGCCAATTGACGAAATTGCTTTCGCTTTAATGTGTTCAGCAACTGTGACCGACGAATTTGATTTGCAATTGACGAAAATGTGTGCCTAATGACTAAATTGTGTGATCTTTGACGAAATTGATCGACGAAAGACGAAATTGAAGTTAGGATTTCCGCTCTGGTGGTTCCTCGGGACGAATTTGAATGACGAATTAATGAAATTGAATGACAATAGTATTAAAATGAATGGGAAAACCTATATTATCGGAATGTGTCAGCTAGTGTAGGCCAAATTTATTTGTATGTAAAAGGGATAGTTGAGTTTGGTAGAGAGGGCACTACACATAATATTTTTTTTGGGAGATAATGAAAAACTGAGTGTAAAATCTGAAAGAGCATAATATTTCAGTGACGGAAGGAACTTTATTTGATCAAAATCGGTTCACAAACGGCTGAAATATCCATAAATGTAACCATTTGTAATAAATGTGGGGCCCCACAAATATTACATAATTTTGAACCAACCGTTACAAATTTTTTTTAAATGCTTCCTCTTTTCAAAAATTTTCAAAAGAAGTTTTGTAATAGTTGTTGATTATTTCTCTATCCAATCACTATTTTTACGAACCTTCACATGCACAATCTTTGATTTTAATGGTTTAAACCAATGAGTTTTTAGAGAATGCCATCTTGAGTTTGAACGGCTCTGTTTGAATGATAAAAGGCTTTTTACTTGTAACTATATACTTTATAACTATTAGTTTGTAATGTAATGGTGCAGGTTTTGGTTACTAAAATTCAGTTTGACCAGCTATCAACTATCAACTCAACTATCCCTTTAAATATGACAATAAACTATATCTGTCAAACTCTATCTATCTTAGAATTCGTCTATAATATAGAATCAATTTGCTAAATCGGACTTACTGCCCGTCATAGTATGGAACATTTATGCCCATTCTCTCGGCCCACATCTGAATACACATTAACAATGGCGCGCGTATTGCTCGTTGTTCGATGATTTGGCGATGAAGTGGCGTACCAAGCAATTTTGCAAGGGGGGTCCAAACTGCGAGTAGGTAATCGAGAGGCGCTTTTGATGGGTTATTATGGCTTGTGTTGGGAAACCAGGGCTTGGAACCCCTGTAGCTTTTGAATTTTAGCTATTCAAAGACTTAACAATGAGAAATTCGGTGCCAGGTGCTCACTATTGAATACGCCACCCTGAAAAGCCAAAGAAAAAACACCGTATGTTGATGTATGGAACGAACCGTGCACTCATTCAGGGAGAAAAAAGTAACATGAAGAGTCGAAACGACAGAGAAAAAACACACAGATGCCGAGATACAGTAATCAGAAGATATAATACACGCAACCTCCATTGCCTTTTTTTTCAAAATGTAAATGTGAACGTTGACTGATTGCTTTGAGTGTATTAAAGCTCTACAGACAATACAAATTTTGTTTTACTGTGCCTAAGGGAGATTTTCATGAAGATTACTGATAAAAACATATTTTCCTCGTGGGAAAACCCGGTAAAATAAAAAAAAAGCAACCTGTAAATTCCTTTAAGGAATCCCTGTGAAAAAATTGAGTCCGGGCGAAGAAAAATGACGTCATCTTTGTGACGTCACTAAATGACAATCGCAGTCTAGCTCGGTACTATATTGCCATAGACGTACACGCTGAGTGCAATACTCACGTTGACAAAGATATATTATTTCGATTTTTTCTATATTTTCAAACATTTGTGTAAGTTTATACCTCAGATGTTGTGCTGCATCCTAGTACAATTAGTTTTTTAATGCATTTTTATTTAAGCTTCGATTTTCAAGCAAATACGATTGGACGATTGGACGATTGGACCCCGTGTTGTGGTCCTTTTGATACGCCATATTCCGATGGGCACGTGCTTGCACGCGCGCTCTGCTATAACTACCATTTTAGGAGAATGGAACGCTGATGCGAAACAACCCCGAAAATTTGCATGAAATTTACCTTTGTTGCCCAACTTAAGGATTTCTTTGTAAACAGGAGTGTTGTATATCAATAAAGGCACATATTCATAGCTATAAACCTGAATCAAAGCCGGGTGTTCACTATACCTTTAAAATTATATTGGTAAAAACACAAAGAGTAGCGAATACGGGTGATGCATGATCCTCTTTTAGGAATTACCACAAACTGAGGGGATGTACAGAGTGTTTCCAAAAAAGTGTACCTCAACTTCCACCATCTTCATCAAATAAACATAATTATGCTTATCGGGATAGGTCACCGCAAAGATAATTACTCTTTCATGGAATACCATATTTGTAATAATTCACACTTGTGATTATTGAACCAAAAACGTTTTAAATTTGCAATGTTAAAATTGCTGTGCGCACAAGATGTAGATCTACTGATCAACACAGTCGTAAATAATTGTGATCCATTTAAACCTTTCCTCTTGTTTATGTGTCTTGTAATCCTAGTGTTGAAATTGTTCCTTTTTTAATCATAATTAAACAATTGTGCAACTGACCAATGAACAGCGTGTTTTTCTGGTCACAGAGTGGACTCTGCGTCTCCAGCAAGTTGCTGAGGCTTTCGCCATAAAATCCCAGTTCGTAATGCACCCTCAAAATCTACAATTTCGATGAATGTGAGGAAGAATGAAATGGATGGGACTAGTCTGAATCTAAACAAGGATATTTGTGATCGGAGAAGGTTAGTTCGGACGCCACTAGGCTCAAAGGAAGACGAAAATCTACAGCACTCCATCGCAAGATACAGACAACATCCGCAATCGCATCATCAGGGAGTTCGATGCCTTGCGCCAACAGGGGAATGTGGTCAGACCGGCTATGAGAGTCATGGTGAGGGATATCCCTCGTGAACCCCTTGGCATATGTTTGTGCTCGTGTCACCATATGGTGACACGAGCACAAACATATGCCAAAGGGGTCACGTGGATGGACATTTGAGATAATCTTGGACACTCGACTCGTTTCGAAGTTGAATAAGCATCAAGCTATGAATGAAGAAACACTATGAAATATCACTTGACCGTCCACTGTTTCAATCTTTGCATTGCATTAATCAAAGACTTATCTTGTACGCAAACTACTTTTGACATGTTTTAAGTTCATGTTTCAAGGTCATGTATATTCATTCATAAATTACGCTATCACAACATATCTGGTATCAAACGAATAGAAACGATATAATCCCCAATGCATCAACGTGTGTTTCGTCCTTCAAAACAGCCAACGTACAATTTTCAGAAAACGTCAGATACGCAACAGCGATCCCATTGTAATCTGTTTCGCTGTCCCCGCAGTGAGCGATGTTAACACGGTACATTCGCAAACAATAAGAAGCATCGGACAATCCCCAGGGGCCAAACTTTGGAGGCGCAAAGGACCCCTTTATCCCCGGGTACACCCCGGTAGACTCATATTTTTGGATTTGTTACTCACTCACTCACTCAATCATGTCAATCAATGCTCTTCTGTGCGATCAGGCGCTTGAGGCAACAGGAGAGATCTCCATCTGGCTCTATCTGCTGCTACATGGGGGCTGTGTTGAGGGAGAGTCCACTTCCTTTCAAGTCTTTTTGAATGGTGCGTCTCCATGTTTCTGTTGGTAGGCCTCGCTTTCTTTTGCCCTGTGGTGTCAATCGTATCGCAGTCCTTGTGATGGAGTTGGGCGACATTCTGCAAACATGCCCAAGCCATCTCCATCGGCGCTTCTCAAGGGTCTGTGCCATGGGCATCATTCCAGTTTGTCTATGAAGGTCTTCATTGGAGATGATGTTGGGCCAGAATATCTTCATGATGTGCCGGAGGCATATATTTTGGAACACTTCTAGCTTGCGTTTAATATCGACGGTGGTTTTCCAGCATTCTGATCCATAGAGAAGAACACTTAGGACATTGCTCCGGAAGATCTTAATATTTGTCTTGATGTTTAGTCCGGCGCTTCTCCAGATGGTTCTGAGCATGGCAAAAGCTTGGTTTGCTTTGAACTCTTGTACATCCTCTAGTGGTTTTCCATTTACCATGATAGGATTATTGTTAGTTGTGTTTTCCTCAATGCCTGCGTGTTTTCTTTAGCATTGACTTTAAGGCCAATGGTTTTGGCTACCCAAGATAAACTCTCTGTATTCTGCTGTGCGTCTTGATACCTGCTTAATAGAAGTTTTGTTATTTGTTGGATTTGTTACATTCTCCTCTAAACATTCATATGTTCAAAAATCAGTACGCATTTCGATGCACAAAAGGCCTCTGTGCAGCTGGTCTATAACGTTTAATACAACCATTTATAATAAATGACAGTCAAATATACAGAGTGTCCCAGATAAAACGAAACCGGATTTCATGGCAGTATTTTTCTGTCGTAATGAATAATTTCTTTAATGAGATATACATAAATGAAAAGCTCTGTGTCTCTTCTTTCATTCGATGTACAACTTATGGCACATAATTCACGTATGACTGAATTAAAGAAATGTAAATTGGTGTTACCGGAATTAAATTTGCACGCAGATATTGCAAGTTTAGGTGAGTTTTTTAGTAAGTTTTTAGGGTAGTAATTGTACTTATTTTGAAAAAGGACAAACACTGCATAAAAATTACTATTTTTATCTTGTATATGACACCTCATGCACACAAAATTTACGATGTATGACAGAAAACAAGTACAATGAAAACATGCCTGATTTCAGCCGAAATGAGTAGATAGTTGAGTAAGAAGTCGCTCAGCTTTCCTGACTTAGCAGATGATAATAGACTTGATGCATGAGTGAATTTACACAAACATGGGGATCAGGGAAAACTTGGAAACATGCTAGATCAGCAAAGTTACTCATTTGGGCTGAAATCAAACATGTTTTCATTGTGATCGTTCTCTGGCATAAATCCTTCATTTTTTAATCATGAGGTGTCATATAAAAGATAAAAATATTAATTTGTATGCAGTGTTTATTTTTTTCAAAATAAGTACGTTTACTACCCTAAAGACTCACCCAAACTTGCAGTTTCCTGCGTGCAAATGGAATGTTGGTAACACCCATTTCCATTGTTCTAATTCAGTCATGCGTGAAGTATGTGCCATAAGTTGTACATCAAATGAAAGAGGATGAACAGAGCTTCACAAACATGCATATTTTATCAAAGAAATTATTCCTTATGACAGAAAATTCCTACCATGAAGTCCGGTTTCGTTTTTTTTTCTGGGACACTCTGTATAGTCAAAGGTTACTGGGAACATTTTGTCCAGACCATTGTTACACTGGAGTCCCTGGATAGAGTCCACTAGTCTACTGGGAGTGCTAAACTCTGTTTACCGCCACCCAAATAACAGTGGTTTCTTCCCACTTCATTGAACAATCTGAATTCAATTTGCCAAGTTGGATCCTTTCAAATGTGTATTTATTCTTAGCGGAAAGCAATGTTATTGTTGAATAGAAATTAATTTTTTTCAATTGCGACGTTACAAACATAGTGTGGAAAAATGTACGTCTCGCGTAGATTATTGACGCCGTGTGAAACACTTTGTTAATCACCATTAGCATGATGTATGTCAACTTGTTTAGGCATCTAGTTCCTCGTTGTACGTGTTATACTGTGAAACTCTCTGGATAAGCGGAAACAAGGAGTTTATTGACTAGTTTGTCACGATATATAATCATTAGACAAGGAACATACAGTAACCGATAATATTTACAGCATAGTAGTTAGAGAGGTCTAAACACAATTAGTCATGATGGGATACGTGGCTGCAGTCAACGTGTGGCTGCTTCTGCTTCAAGTCTGGGTCATCGGTATGTATTACATAGTCTAGTTAAGGTAACTTATGTTAACGACACAATTTACAGCAATGTAACCTACATTACATGGTCTTTGCACTTCGATTCTTTATAATTATTATGTTTTATCAAATATATTCGCTTCATATTTAGCAGAATTTTAAACAAAAATATTGATTTTTTTTGGGTGTAGTCATGTTACATAATCCACACACCGTTCCACACGAAAAATTACAATTTACCAACAGTAGATAGCAAATAAATTCCTCCAGGATTTACATTCAGGCTTGCCCCAAATATGAAAAGCTGCTATAGACTATTATTACCAAAGGTTAAAATCTTCTTTTGGAAATATTTATGAATATGATAATTGATAATTGACAATGATTGTGATTCATGCAAAAGGACCACATCCCTAACATATGTTACATTTTTAGCTATCTTCTGCCAAATTAGTAATCGAATCCATGACATAATGTTATTATTTTCGATGAAAAGTTTTAAGATTTGTTTAATACTTAGGCAAATATATGTCTAGAGACATTCCATTCATCACAATTAATTTCATATTAGAATCACCACGAATGTCATCATGTTCTAAAAACGCTGGTATTTATCTTAGCACTGCCAAATACCAGTAAATTACACTTAACCAAAGTTGTAGTGAGAAACAACACACACAGTAATATGAGTTCTGATGAAAATCCTATTTCAACTACGAATGTCAGGCTCTCTGGCAATCATCGTTGGAACACAACCTCATGTCAGCCTGCAGAAGGGGAGACCAGGATCTCTTCCATGTGTGGATCACACGAACGGCTACATATACACAGTCCAGTGGCTAAAAGGACAAACATGGGGAACAGCAGAAACTATCCTCGTGATGGACACATTCGCTGAGAAAGGCCACAAGTATGGGCCAGGATTCGAAAGAGGCTCGTACGATATCGGTGATGACTATTCGTTGTTGATCAAAGAGGTAGACGTGGAACACGAAGGACGATATTTTTGCGGAGTAACCCTCATAGAAACGGGCTCCTACGCAGGGAATCACACAGATGTCGAGATATATGGTAAGAACTACAATAGGGTAAATAATTACCTGTTCGTATTTTACATTATGCTCTCCAATACTTACACTTGATTAATACAGTATAGGTCATATTATTGACAATATCTCAAATTACAGTGCTCAGCATTATGCAGTTGAATGAATTCGTAGAAATCGGCGAATTTCTGTTAAAGGGTACCACGTACCATACAAAGTATTCGTATAAATGAAATGTAATATTTTTAGTTATTCATTATATTACACAAACAAGTTAAAAAAATTGGTTTTCATGCAAATTATTTGATTTAACAACCCATCACGATGCTATAGTACGTGTTCATGCGTCTGAAGAGACGAAGACTAGTACATTGTCTAGCACGTACGCGTCTCCAAATGTTCGCAGGTATAGAATTGGCGCACCCTGAAATGGTTTGCGCTTCATACGGAAATAATTATTACGTTCGAACATCACTTGGAACATCATAGAACTGCCCTCCTTGGAACAGTTCAAGGTTGCTCTTGAAACATTTAGGTCTTTCTCATGAACGTTGATCCTCATCTACCCTCCCGTGCCAAAAGTATTGCAACATAGACACATGAATTACACAGGAGGCAATTTATGACATGATAATAAGTGTTGTTTTAATTAATTTGTAGTACATGAATTAAGATCTTATTATCGGGCACATTTCATTAACATGCCAAGAGTCATTTAACATGTAAAGTTCATGAAGTTCTAGTATTGTGTTGGGTACCCGCGCCTTTTGATAATGGCGCGCATCTCCTTGGTAGAGTCGCGTATAGACCATGCCATCTTTCTTGGGTGATGCTGCCCCAGACCCTGAAGATAGAGCGGATCAAAATCCTCCCTGGTGGTTGGTCGGTCATTGGTGAGGGGTCTCTTGAAGTCATCCCACAGATTCTCTATCGGGTTATCATCTGGTGATTGCGCCGGCCACTGCACCCTGTTGACGCCATTTCGTCATACCATTGGTCTATCTGGGCAGGCCTGTGCGCCGGTGCGTTGTCATCCTTGAAAATGAACGGGTGTTGTGCGTCGCCAAAGATGTTACCAATGGATGGAAACAAGTGAGAGTCCAGAATATCCCGATATGTTTGCGTTATCCATGATCCCGTCCACGACAACAAGATCGCCGACTCCATAGATGCCGACACACCCACAAACCATGACTGAAACTGCATTCCTTTGAGTGTAGATCAGGTTCCTTGGGTCTTATGGGGTGTTGGGTTCACGCCAGACTCTCACTCTTCCGTCGTTGGAAGAAAGGCAAAACCTACTCTCGTCGGAAAAGACCGGAAGTGACTCCAATTGGCCTCCACCGTCCAATCCATCACCTTGGTGGCCCACCTTATGTATCTCAGGGGATTGACACGAGATATGAGAATCTTCCTCCTGGAAATGCGGGCATGAAGATTGTAGGAGTATAATCGTCTTTGTATCGTCCTCTTTGAGATTCTCCTACCAATCCTGTCGCTCCAGTGAGCTGCCAAAGTGTGTGCAGATTCCAATCGGGCCATACGAGCCTGACGCAGGATGTACCAATCTTCCAGACGCGTGGTCTTTTTACCTCTGTCAGGTCTTGGTCGCTTGTCTAAATTGTCTGTTTCCCTATAGCGTTTACACACTCTGTACACCGTTTGACGGCATACCTGAAGGTGTTCAGCAATCTGAGCCACCGAAACCCCCTCCTCCCTCAGGGAGGCGGTTTTTCGGCGTTGCAAGTTAGATAACCCGGATGTCTTAACCATGGTGTGTGCATGAGAGACTCAGTGGCCTTGAATGAGAAAGTGAACAATGTGCACCTTCCATTCATACCGGAATGTCGGTCACTATTCAACTATTTAGAACAAAACACCGCTACAACATAGATAAGTCATTTACCAAAAATGTAACGAATTTCACCATGTTGCAATACTTATGGCACGGGAGGGTAGATGATGAACTAACGCTGATGAGTACCATAGAACTAGAAATCAGTTATTTGTTGTTTTTTTCAGCGGGGGGCCTGAGAGAGGGATGTGATAATGTTATTTTTCGTTCATATCCCTTCTGGGGCTTCGTACGGAACCCTACTGTACTGTACTGCAACGCAGGCCTGGAATACATATTTTTAAATAACGAGTTCTATGCGTCATCCCACGGCGACTAATTTTCAGTAGCTTAAGCACCGTGTTAAAATTTAATACCATGATACACTTTAAAGGGGCCCTGCAAACCAAATGTATGTTGACTTCTGTTCATATGTATTAGTGTACACATTCAATATTTGTAAACGGTTTGACATAAATATGTTTTGTATATTTTTTAACATTTTACCATTTATTTGTCTTCATGGTGCTTAGCCCCACCTCCTAAAAAACAGTCCAGAGTAAATTATATTGTTGACCTGTTGTGACATCATCTGTCAATCACTGGTCAGCTACCATGAGATTAACAAAAGATGAAAGTACAAAAAGAACATCCACACAAAAGCATGCCCTGCATACCTCCATGCAATAGCTGATGTCAGGTCAACAATATAATTCTACTCTGGAGAGGTTTTCAGAAGTGGGGGCTTCAGAATATGGAGAAAATAATTACTAACATTAAAAAAAATAAACAAAATATTTTTGGGTCAAATGGTTTACAAATAGTTGTACACTAATAGAGGTGAACAGAAGATAACATGCGCTTAGTTTGCCTGGCCACTTTAAGGCCTCCACAGACGTTGGTCCTGGTCCTGATAATCTGAGAATGTGTCTCGACGTCCTATGTCTCCTGCCTCCTGGCAAGCATGGTGTGTCCTAGGACCATATTCGGATGATCGATCGCGCATGCTTGGTTCCGTTATCTGGTTACGCGATTATTCTAAGTCACATGATAGGGTTACCAACTAGGGTCAAGTAAGTAATTCATGTACGCTAACAAAGATATGCTTACAAACATAAATATCGGAACTTACATGGGTCACGTTTGAGCCTACATTTCTTGATTGTTCAGGTTCAAGTTGGTCAGGCTAGTGGCCTAGTTTGGTAAGTAATCTTACCCCTTTTCTTTTACAGCGGAACCCATAGCACCGTATCCAATTCTCATCGTCGAGGAATGCCCAGATGAAGAACATTGCATAGTATATATTGACGTAGAGATACACGTAACTTGCAGGGCCACTGGGTACTATTCTGACATAACACTCTATTTCCGTAATGGTGAGACATTGTCCGTCATCTCTACACTGAGAAGCAAGGAATGGGAGAACGAGGATGGGTCTAGGAGCAAATGGATATCAACCACACCACCAGTTGAAGCGGGGAACGCCGCGTATCAGTGCGTAGCAGCAGACATTCGTGGATCTTGGCAAGTCGAAGAAAAGGTTGCCAAGATTATGATCACGAGGGAGGGAAACGAAGTCACTGATGTATTGAATTCCGCCAACATTGACGGTATGACAACTTATTATCCTTTATAAAACGCTTTTATTCACACTATCAAAGGCACACTCATGTGAATTAAGGGGGATACAGTAAATTAACGCAAATTGCCAACAATTATGTAACAGATTGTTAAAATATGGATAAGATCATTATTACATAGCGAAATAAGACAGAAACTAATCATATAAAACAATACTCCCTTTTTTCCCCTCTCCAACAGCCTTACCCAGTGCAGCAGTCGTAATAGCTTGCTGCATTATGCCTATAGTGTGATGTTGCCTACAAGGGAAAATACAATCGGTGAGTTTAGGGAAATGTTCGATCTCAATATGATGTGAATAACCGTTATTATTCTTTAATGACATCCTTGAGCAGGGTCCACTCATCCAGTTTTATATAATCCATTGTTCATAAGGGTAACCTTTATGTGAGCGTAGATATTCAAATGTATCACATTTTAGACATTTCAAGACGATCTTAGTTATAAGGTACCTAATCATAGTATAAGAAAAAGAAAATGGGCGCTAATCATAATCGCATGATTGTTAATGGGGTTGATATTCTTTGAAGAAATAATGGTCTCAGTACTCAATTATATCGTGGGTCAGTAATCATTTAGAACGACATCTGTAAAACATTTCGGAAAGTCCCTTTATTAATTGTGTGAAAACCCTGCGTTGCATAGGCTGGAATTCACACACGATATTTATGTAATTCCACAATTCTATGTGTAAATCGTTACTTAAACAGAGATGGGAATTCCAGGCGTTCTGTCACTTCGAGTCAATGATGACCAAATTACATTGAGCTACTTCCAACTATTGTCTCATATCAGGTCTAAGAACAATACTTATGAAATCCAAGGAGTAGTTATCCGGGGTGATTGTCCTACGGAGGAAATTGTCTGGGGTAATTGTCCTGCGGAAGAAGTCCTTGGACCGTTAACAAAGAGGGTCGCCAAATTGGTTCGGGAAGGAATAGATTAATCGTAGAAAGTAGTCGAGCTCTTTAATTAAAATGTTTTTATTGAATTTTAATTGGTAAAAAAATGTGGTAATTCTCTTTCTATTTCTGCCCATTAGACGATCTCGCCTTTTCTCCAACCGATTCGCTGGTGGAGTTGTAATCTACGGACAGTGGGAACAGCCGAACATTGTTGTTTTTCCGCGATACATGTTTGGTGTATTGTCACTTTCTGCATCGTAGTATTCTGCAAATTTTCCGTACTGCTAAATGGAAATACAGGATCATATATATCTATATATTTCCATAAACTTGTGATATATGTCCCGCTAGCCCCGACTATGCTGATTTAAGGGAGTGAAAGCACATTGAAATGAAGTAACCAACTATTTTCCCGATCAGCCGACCTTTGCAAGTCAAAGGGCTCACTACTTCGTAGTGAAAATTGAATAAATCGCATCATATATTTAGCTCAACTATACGTAGAACCTGTATAATATGCCATGTTGTAATGGACTGCTCTACCATTTTTGGAATTGTATCAACATGATTAGATTTGATTACTCATATTCACAAACTATTATGACTGCTAATGCTACGAACACAAAGACTTGCACATTTATAATTGTATAGCGTGCTTATTTCATACTTTCATATATTTCATTTTGTGAATTGAACTTGAAAACACACATTATAAATTCCAACACATGCACCATGCATATGGAGACCAGGAGGCGAATTTGCGTTTCCCAAACCATTCGGCATATCCTAATGAATTATTCATACACAGTGATGAAGGCCATATATATTTCAGTCTTTAATGAAAACTGTGCATGATACAGTTACTAAATGAACTGCTACTCACAATGTATTATGGCAAAAGAAAATAAGAGTCATAGAGAGGATTCGAACCCATGACCCCAAGATCTGAAGTCCACATAGTGACCAATAGGCTACGTAAGCTGCTGATGGAAAGAGTGGTCTCATTTTAATCATATCCCTCAAAACCTACCCAAACCCTAATCCTAGTTATGAATATTCATGAGTAACCCTTGACGTACATCACTGCTTATGAATAATTCATTAGGATAATACCGAATGGTTTGTGAATCACAAATTCGTGACCAGGAGCCAGGCGTCAACGGGCAGTCGTCAACACTGAAAACCCAACGTCAGGTGTCAATCATGTTGATTCCGTATTTTATTTTAGTGAGATAAATGATGATATTCTGAAACTGTTTTAAATCGGACCAGGCTACAGGTCCTGATAATATTCTTGAAAAAATTATTTTATATACTGCAATGTTTATATATAAACCGGTTGCATTCATTATAAATGTATCTCTTTCGCTAGGAATTGTTCCAAGTCACGGGGAACTTGCTCGTGTAACCCCAATCTGTAATGGTGGTAATACAGATAGCCTAGATAATTATCGACCTATATCTATTATTCCTATTTAAGCTAAAATTTTGGAGAAAGTGGAATCTAACCAGTTAATGAGATATGTCATTGATAAATGTATCTTTGTCGAATTGCCAATCGGGTTTTAGACACTCGACACAAACAACTTCATTTTAATGAATAATTTGAAATTGTATGGATTTGATGCAATCACTCTGACATTTTAAAATGCACCGAAACTCACAGTTTCGAACATCACACTAGCTAATTTGCATATCATGCAAATTCTACCACTTCCCTAGCTCCGATTTGGAGGGACTTTTACGATGTTGTTTAAGGAACTTTCATTAAATGAATTGAAAAGAAAAATCCCACGTTGCAATTTGTTTTAGGTCAAAGTGTAATTTGACAGGACTAGAAACGCATATCTCACTCGGTAACACACAAGACAGTACTTCAACTGGATGGAGATGCTTGGAAATGAACCTAAACTGATGAACATCTCTATAATTGTTTCCTTATTATCATTTCTAGACCTGTGCGTGAAATCTATACATATCAGCGTGAGAGTGTGATAAATGCGTCATATTTGGCTACCCTGGGTACATCTGGTATGGCGCATGTATACCCCACGCCCCCCTCCCGTATACATATGTTTCAGGGCTCAGCACCCCTGTGAACACAATTGTTCCCAGGGGCCTGAAAACTTCTCATCTATCAGTTTCCGTTTATTCTTTTTTCATTTCCAACAAAACACGAAATACACTGAGCTTAAAAAGAAACTTATCACTTTTTTTCAAAGCGATGCTCACTAAAAGCCATAGCACCAAATTGATTCATATTAAGACACAGATAAGCTACTATTCTCATTATGAAGCATATCTCAAAAATTACAAGTTTGGTTTTGCCAAAAAAAGAGTTAAAGGTAAAGACCAGTTTTGGAAACGCCCCCCTCTCAAAAAAATGAAATGGAAGCTCGTATTACCAATAATGTGAAAGAATATTATTATACTTCTTGCGCATGAGGCAGCGCAGCTTCTACGCAACATCACGCAAGTTTTGCAGCCAATTAATGGTGTCGGGGTCCAAGTTGGTTAGGTCTGGGTTTGGGTGGCCAGGTGGGCGAAGGATTGGGCACTCTTTAATGATGTGGGAGGCAGTGTGCTCGGGTGCTCCACATGTACAAGCCGGAGACGGTCTGAGTCCCCAGCGGTGCATGCTGCCGTTGAACCTGCCGACCCCGGTTCGGAGTCTGTTGAGGGTGACCCAGTCCTTTCGGGGTAGATCCGCGCCTGGTGGTAGTTTTGTGTTTGGAGTTACTGTGAATTTGGGGGGGGGGGGGTCTGGGGGTCTCCTGCCAGCTGTCCTTCCATGCGGTGAGGGTATTGTGGGTGCCTTCCCGCAAGGTGTCAGCGTGTCAGCATGGCGACTGAACGGTCTGCGTGAGCGTAGACGTTGGCGGACCGGTTGAGTGTTCTGGGTGGTACGCTGCAGAGGGTGTGCTCGGTCTTGGAGGGCCTTGTTGACTAGCTGTTGGGTGTAGTGTTCTCTGCGAAGGGCGGGGGTGCGATACCAGCGAGCACTGGTAAGAGGTCAGTTGGTGTGGGTCTGAGGCATCCTGTGATGATCCTCATGGTTTCGTTTAGGGTGGTGTCCAATTTGGGTTTTAGCACCCCAGGTGGTGCCCGCAAGGCGGCGGAGTAGGTTGTTCCTAGATGAAACTTTGGCTCGGAGTGAATCTAGGTGTGGTTTGAAGGTCAGCTGTCTGTCTAGCTTTACTCCAAGGTATGTTGGGGTGGGGGTGTAGGGCAGTGGGTTCCCGTTGACTTTGACTGTGAGCTGGCGGTTTGCTTCTTTGGTGTTGAGGTGGAAGGCAGTTGCAGTTGTTTTTGCAGCTCCCAGCTTTAGTATCCAGGTCTTCAGGTAGTTTGCGATCTTAGCCATGTCAGATGTAAGGACGTCTTCAACTTTTGACCAGATTTTGTCCGAGTGATATTATACTAATATAGGATCATCCAAATTTTGCCCAGAAACCGCCTACTAATTGATATATTTGCAAAATTATATATCTATTCCAATGGGATAGATATGTCGCCCATACGCTATGTGTATTACGACCAGCGGTTTTCTTCCGATATTTCTGTATTTAATGATGCTTAGGTTTGGATTGTACCACACACGCCCTATATCAATACATATTCAACAATAATGATCAATATAGATGTATTCGGCTACTTTCCCGGAACTGATCTTGGGCTTTAACAAGTGGTCACACTGAAAACGAATCCCCACGACTAGCCCCGGGAATGCAGTGCGCATTGGTACAAATCTATGGCTAGCCATTTTAACATTTATTCCTATTTCTTTATATCAATACTTGAATTATTGATATCAGTTTATTTCTTGATATCAAGTTTTACCAATACAGAAAAGTATTTTTTGATACCATGAATGCATTTCCTGATATCAAGAATTCGATTTCTCGATATCAAGAATTGATTGCTTGATATCAAGAAAAAGGAATAAATGTTAAAAACGGCTTGCCATAGATTTGTACCAATGCGTACTGCATTCGCGGGTCTAGTCGTGGGGAGTCGTGTCCAGTGTGACCACTTTAAATGCCATGAAATCACTACTGCAAGTCACTTTAAAAAATATCACAGAAACTGCTCTCTGCGAACCTCCACGAAAGGCGGTCTATTCAAAACTTTCAATAGCTATACAATCAACTTCAAAGCGGGTTATGTAATCATTAGACTGGCTATTGTCCGTATCGAGCTTTGTGCCCGAAAAGCGAGCAGTTTCTGTGATTATTGAAAAATGACCTCTTGCGATTTCACCTTATTGTATTCTTTGTTGACTAAAGCAAACATAATTTGTTTTAGATGAGCTTGCTAATGAGTATTATATATATTCTCTGCCCAATTATGATTACTTGTTATGCTTTGGATTTTAATGTGTGTCGCTCAGTGTACATAAGATTGTACATAATAGAACAAGGATTACATGACTGTGTAAACTCAAACTAAATTTAGCTAAATACAATGAAAACTAGAATCATATACAGCAAATCATCATAGTATGCTCAGCCTTTCGTAATGCTAGGTTTATGCTAGGTTTACACCATGTCCCCGGCGGCCACGGCAGCCCCGTTTACCCAAAACGTACTGCGCCGTGAGATATTGACAAATTTTTCCTCTGTATTTAAGTTTTGAAAGGTCTTGCCAAGTTTTCTGACATTTTATCAACCTTTCTTTAGTTTTGGAAAATGTAAACAAAGCTACCATATCCCTTTATAAGCAGCATGCTAAAGTTTGGTAACGTCCAACAGGATAATTTAACAATATCCCCTGGTGCCCCCCTCCAAAAGAAACAAATACAAACAAAAAAATGCAGCAACTAAAAATAGTACCAGCAAAGGCTAAATTATTTCCTTGAAAAAATAGTAAATTAGTAATAAGTCTATTTGTGGTGATGTGATTTATTTAGTAAAGTATTAATAATTTGAGTATCATGGCCCAACCCTTAATTTCCCTGCCAATTATGACAAATTATTTCAAATCAATTATATCTCGGTTAACCGACTCCTAAAGCTTATTCTTATTCTTATAAATGCTTCTGGACGCGGTTTCACAAGATTGGTAGAGCGCGCGCTTTCCGAGATCCCGAGTTCGAACCCACTGTATGCCCACTGCGTTTGTCCGTCTGCAAGACAATTAATCCACAATTGCTGGTCTCTACCCAGGTTTTAAAATGGGTATCGTGTGTAGATAGGTCTTCGAGCCATTGACAGCATATGGCTAGCAGGCTCCCCAGGGAGTTGAGGAAGTACGCAATATCATGTTGTGGCGTTGAACCGTAGCTGCATGATGAACATGGGTAATAAAACAAAGTTGCGCTTAGCACCCATGTAAATTAAGCAAGCTATTATTAGTTATATTATCATTATCTGTATTATTATTATTACTATTATCATTATCATTATTTGTAATATTTTATTATCTCAACATATATTGTTATTAGGATAATAACTATCATTATTATTATTATGTTTATAACAGAGACCTTCTGTTTTCATACTGGCTCAGCATATTTCCCTTTACTCATGTATATCTTTGTTCTGTATTTTGGCTGCCGAATGATCATTATCCCCACTCATGATGTAATTGGTTATTATTACTGTGTTCATTGCAGAAAAAAAGGTAAGTCTTTAAAATGAAAAACAAAGTGGGAACTCCCATTATTACTTCGATACACTCGTAATAGTGATAATTTGTACTTGCAAACATGCTGTGCTACCAGTTGTAAATACATGTTCACCATAGACCGAGTGAAGCGTATACATTTTCCGCTTGTGATATACAATCGATTACAGCTAACACATAGAGAACAAAAATCAATCGTTCATAATCCCATTTCGATTATACTAAAATGTGTTTTTCTCTGCATGTATTATTAACATGTGCGAACTTCATAATGGCGCTCAAGTAATCAATTTGAATTGAAGCCTTTCAATGGTGTGACGTAGCATATTTGTCGTTGGACACGGCGGTAGTGGACGGCTGCATTGTGTATGTAGCAAACATGGCGGAAGGTGGTAGTACGCAGACGCCAAGCCCCATCACTTCGGGTGGAACGGACAAAGGTATTTACGAACAACAATGGTTACCATTATTTGCAAATTATATAATTTGTCTGAAATGCATGTACATTAGAATTGCCATACCGCTATTACACTGACGACGATAATGCTGCAACTTGATGCAGTGTGTAGCCTATGTGTTATCATTGGCGGTTATTGTTAGTATAGGTTTTCCCATTCATTTTAACACTATTGTCATTCAATTTCATTAATTCGTCATTCAAATTCGTCCCGAGGAACCACCAGAGCGGAAATCTCAACTTCAGTTTCGTCATTCGTCGACCAATTTCGTCAAAGATCACACAATTTAGTCATTAGGCACACATGTTCGTCAATTGCAAATCAAATTCGTCGGTCACAGTTGCTGAACACATAAAAGCGAAAGCAATTTTGTCAATTGGCAACCAATTTCGTCAAAACTCTATTCAAATTCGTCGCAAGGTATATCCTTATATACCTGTCTGTGTCATGACTATGTAGATGGTGTAGGTGGTTAGATTGGTATGTAGTGTGTGTATGTGTATGTTTGTATGTGAGAGTGCGTGTGTGTACATATTATTTAATATTTTTAATATAGGTTTTCCCATTCATTTTAACACTATTGTCATTCAATTTCATTAATTCGTCATTCAATTTCATTAATTCGTCATTCAATTTCGTCCCGAGAAACCAACAGAGCGTAAATCCCAACTTCAATTTCGTCAATGGTCATTCTATTTCGTCATTGGTCAACCAATTTCAAATATTTCGCATTCAAAATCGTCAATTGTCATTGGAATTCGTCTCGGCCACTGAGCGGGTTGTGAATGTTAAGTTCAATTTCGTCATTGTGCAAACAATTTCGTGAATTTGTCATTCAAATTCGTCAGGTGGTATAGCCTTTTGTTGGGATAGGAAAACCAGTGTGTGTGAGTGTGTGTGTGTGTGTGTGTGTGTGTGTGTGTGTGTGTGTGTGTGTGTGTGCGTGTGCGTGTGCGTGTGCGTGTGCGTGTGCGTGTGCGTGTGCGTGTGTGTGTGTGTGTGTGTGTGTGTGTGTGATGTGTGATGTGTGTTTGTTTGTTTGTTTGTTTGTTTGTTTGTTTTATTTCCAAATCAAGATGAAACAAAATAAATAAAAAGTCCAGTTTGATTTACTTCAAATCTCTTACAAAATATATAAAACAAAACATAACAACATTACATATATTTCTATACAAAAAATATATAATTGAATGAAGATATGTTTTAAACTTATGTGTGTGTGTGTGTGTGTGTGTGTGTGTGTGTGTGTGTGTTAGCCCCTATATAATTAATGTTACAATTTAACAATTACATCAAGACAATTTATAAGAGAAAATTACCTCCTAAATACATAGGACGAATTTGAATGGAGTTTTGACGAAATTGGTTGCCAATTGACGAAATTGCTTTCGCTTTTATGTGTTCAGCAACTGTGACCGACGAATTTGATTTGCAATTGACGAAAATGTGTGCCTAATGACTAAATTGTGTGGTGATTGTGTTAAATTGATTGACGAAAGACGAAATTGAAGTTGGGATTTCCGCTCTGGTGGTTCCTCGGGACGAATTTGAATGACGAATTAATGAAATTGAATGACAAAAGTGTTAAAATGAATGGGAAAACCTATATTATTTCTACCGTAAGTTTGTCTTGAAAAAGAATTTAATGCAATTTGCTGTCAACGTGCTTGTGTGCGTGTTGGTGTGCACACATGCATGTGTGCAAATGTATGTGTGTGTGTATGTGTTGTGCGTGTGAGTTTGTTTTCGACTGTATACATGTGTATGTTACCTCCTAATTGATTAATGTTACAATTAGCAGTTATATCAGACAATATAGAACAGAACATTACAGTGTATATACATTGGACGAATTTGAATAGAGTTTTGACGAATTTGATTTGCAATTGACGAACATGTGTGCCTAATGACTAAATTGTGTGATCTTTGACGAAATTCATCGACGAAAGACGAAATTGACGTTGGGATTTCCGCTTTGGTGGTTCCTCGGGACGAATTTGAATGACGAATTAATTAAATTGAATGACAATAGTGTTAAAATGAATGGGAAAACCTATATTTGAATAAATAATGCACTCATTTCCCCCAGGGCTTCTTTCATACCGTGTATCGTTGTGTACACGGTTTTTGAATGTGTATCTGTTTTTAAATTTACATTTCAGAAGAGCGGAAATATTATTTTAATAATTGGCACATCGCTATAACCAATGAATATAAAGCTACACATGAACAGACAGGAACTCTAACCAATCCTCTCCTCTTACAATGTGCAACCGCAAACCATAGTATCTACAACACCATGGAATACGATACTTACAAGCAACATTTAAGAATTATGTTGATACACAGAGAATTGCGGTGCATAATTTTACACAATGTTTAAACTGTTTAACACTGCAAGAAGTTGTATGAAAATAAATAACATTTCAAAAATGTATTAGTGAGAGATTATAAGTGGAAGAAAAGAGGAAACTGCGCAGTATTTATCCTTTTAAACTTGAGACCTGCATTATTCCACAAATGTTAATGTTAAGCCGTGCCTAATTACTCATCTACTTCGATAGCACATCAAGAAGCGACTCGCGACGTATCCGATTTTAGTGATGATGAATTGGGAGATCTCATCCCGAAGGTGGCATCGTGGGACAGGGTGTTCTACCACCTCAGCCATGCTGGATCAGACGCACCTTCTTGGGAGGCATTCCGAGAACCACGAGTATTTCTAGCTGAAGCCATTGTAACGAAGAAGCAAGACATAACAAGGCTAGAACTTGCAGCGGCTTTTATGAAGAATGGCGAACGTCACATCTCGGGACAAATTATATTTGGAGGTGGGTTTTATGCATTACACGTTATGTATCACATCAACATCATCATGATAATCATAATAATGAGGTTTATACAATAACTGGTTAAATATATATGATGTGCTCTGTGCTTATTGCTTTTATATTACTATTAATAATAATAATATTTGCGATTTATATAGCGCCTAATATGATTGATAATCATCTCTAAGCGCTTTACAGTATTATTACCCCCGTCATCGGACACACACTCACAATCATTCCGCACATGACGTGCACTCTAAGACACAATGAAAGCAAATAATAATTAATACATTTTTCTCGTTATGCCAGTGGAACAACAGGACGTACTCCCGATTTCATAACAAAGTATACTACACTTTCTTCCCAACAGAATCAAGTCTCCAAACGGTTGGATTAATCCATTTGAACAATGATATATGTGGAGTCCTAAACAATGAGATGTACTGCTCGAAAGCATTACAAGCGTGTCACCCACAGAAGTTTCAGGAAACTATCAGCTCCAGCTCCAGTTCGTCTTCTCTCGAGGAAAATATCCGAAAAAGGTGTTCTCCAGAACTTAACGAATGTCTGACGGTCATGAAAAGTAAATATATAACTATTTGTGGTGTTCAATAATGTTTAACCCCCAACACAGCCTCCTGCCGTCTTTACCTGGCCAAAATGCAGAAGACAATGCCTCTCGAGGATCGGCCTTATTAGCCATACCAGGCGTCGTAATCCGGCCTCATTAACCGACTTGGCGCATATCCATTGTCTCTCGAGACTGAAACTATAATTACTAAAATAAAAATAACATAACACACCCCCGTGGTTCAATCCGTCATTCTGTCAGTCTTTGGCAGTTGCTGATGATTAAAACCCGTTTTGTGCTTATTTTTGTATTTCTTCAAAAAAATGTACAATGGATTATGGATACCCAAGTGTATATTACATACCCGAGATAATGATTATATTTATTTTGATTTGTCAGCAAACGTGTTACAAAGCTGTATATGTTAAGAGTGCTACATATAAGCTTAACACTCTTCCTGATGTTTAACATTTGATTGTGTCTGCAGTGTTGATGGATAAAGGAGCCGGAGTTGCAGTAGGGGAAATGAAGGCATGGCGTGATGTTAGACGCCGGGTTCAGTCGTGGAATTATGACATTATTATTTGACATGATCCGTAGTGGCCGAAGTAGGGAAGTTAATATCCGTTTACTGGAGTGGATACTTTATGGAACAACACACGGACCAAGAAGTTCTTCACGATCTGACATCGAACTAGAATCTGCCCAGAAAAGATGTTCTTATCTCAAAGATATACTGAGATTATACTCGTTAGGGAAATCCGCAAAACGACTCGCAGACAATCTCGAAAAGACAGGTGAAATTAATTATACTGTGCATATTGACATTTAGCATGTATTGTATTATATATTTAGCATGACATGACTGAAACGTGAAACACGAATGTATTAACATTAAATTGTGTTTTTTTCTAATGAATGTCAATATGTACGTCAATCTTACATTTAAAATATTATTTCTAGTTAGTTCCCTCTATGTTTGAATTCACTATAACAAGCTCACCAATATTCCAAGTAATCCAATTTTGTTGACAAAGATTATTATGATATCTTATGGTTCATTATTTGCATGACATAAATGAAATGCGAATACAAAATGTGAACCCATAGTTTTCTTTCTTTAGTGTAGCAATTGAAGTAATGTAAAATAGTGTAAAATGTCACAACTCGTAATAATGAATCAACTAATCTAGATGATTCGTCGCTGGGCAATAAAAAGCCAAAATGGCTGATATTATCGTCAAATATCGATTTTGTTTTTATTTTATTTCCAGATAGAGTAATCTTCCCCTCGACCTTTTAAGTTCTTATGTATATCATTAACATAGAACTGCATGTATCTGAAACGAAGAAAAGGAGTCTATTCAAGGAGACCATGACAATAGACGAACTGTGCAAAATAACTTCCTGAACCAATTAAGATATACATCAAGAAATACATCACGAGGCACGAACTCTTCCTGGCACTCCGTCTCTCGGGATACAGTCAGCAAGCAAGACTGCTCTATGGTATGACATTAATCATTTGGCAATTATTTGTTTTTACTTTTCTCGTTCAGATATACATTCGAAATATGAAATAAGCTAAATTTCAGAAGCATAAGATAGTACCAAGTCTTTGATAACACTTAAATATGAATTCCAAAGAGAGCACTGAGCTTTACAACATTGAAATGCTTATGGTTCCGTACACATTATGTATTGTAAGCCCTAGTACAATACTCACAGTTTTCACGGCAAATCGCAAAGATTTGGCATTCGTGGAGAAAATCGTAGTTCTGCGTCGATGTACATCGAACATTTGTAGTTGTTCTTTCCCAAAATCGTTGCGCATCGAGAAGAAAACCGTGAAAGCAGGGCAAATACCGCGGTCTCAAAACAGTCGCCGCGCCAACACGATTACATAAAAATCGTGACAAATTGCCGTTGCGAATTCTTGGTCATTTTCACACCGTTGCAATTCTCGTACCACGTCGTTACACGCATTTCCGCTTTCCTTTCTGGTTCGTATTATGTCGCGGCGATTTGAGGCGAACTGCAACGAATCAGTACGACACAGAACGGGGTAGATAGTCACCGTAATGTTGCAATTCGTTCTGAGTCGTACCGCGTCGTTGCACATATCGCGCTTTCCTTTCTGGTTCGTATTAGGTCGTGGCCATTTGAGGCGAACTGCAACGAATCAGTAAGAAGCAGAACAAGGTAGAGAGTCGCAAAACGTGGCACACAATGAGTGCGCGAAAAAGGCGAAGTAGACGGAGAATTTTACTTCAAATCGAATCGGGCCTCGCCGAACAAGAACCACGTGTTTCAGTCACACATTCCCATAAAGAATTCCCGTTAGAGGCATAGCTGTAACAAAAGCCATCTCGTAGAATTCATTTAGAATATTTTGAAAATGCTGCTCTGCCTTCGTTTATCTGATGTTGAAAACAAGAACTGCCACGTATTGCTACGGTTTAGCCACGATATTGCTACCGGATATCCTCGTTTCATTGTATTCTAGAGAAATTCCAAAACGTGGCTCTATAAGGAGAGACTTTACAGGTGAATGTGACTGGGGCACTAGTGTTGAGCTGGTAGGATTTACGAATAGCGACAATGAGCAACAATTGTGATCGAATCGCTGCGGCATGGCGACAGTTTTGAGCCAGTTTAAAACTGTCGTTGTTCCTTCACGAGTCATGGCATTATTTGCGATTCGCAACGGATTGTTCGAAGAACAAGAACGAATTAAACGACTCGCAACGACCGTTGCGATTCACCGTACAAATCGCCAATATGGGGCCGCAATTTTTTTCTGCCACGATTTTCTACCGTGATGGTTGAAGAAAGATCAGACGAACTGACTCGAACGAACGACTATTCGTCGCCGTTGCCGTACAATTCTTTCAAATTCGTTGTTAAGCCGTGGCTAAATGGGTGTCGATCTATTCGGAATACACAATGCTTTGTGGGGGGTGAGCATTGTTTGTGAACAATAGCTCGCCCTAGCAATGTATTGTGTTTTCCGGACAGATCGAGTCGATTCGTTGATGTAAATCGTTGCGATTCGTTGCAGTTTGTCGTAAAAAAACGTAAGTATGGGACTGGGCCTTTATGTACGCCAGCAATTCAACGTCCATGTTTAAGGCCCCGTCCCATACTGACGGTTTTCACGGGAGTCGCAACCATTTGACATTCGTCGAGAAAATCGCTTAGGTCGTGTTACATCGTATCAGATCGTCGGTCGGCAAATGAAAGGGCATTATGACGCTATCGATAGCAAAAACCGATACATGTTTTTTTAACAAGTAAAGGAAATTTTCATTATATTTCATATATTATGAGTAAATTAAGTTGTGTGCTTAATACATGATGAAGTGATAAGAAATAAACGCCGTGTTTGGTTTACAGGTCAAATCTATGTTTTAAAACGAAGAAAATGAACTTTTATTACATCGCCCTTATTACGCGCAAAGCAAAGTCCAAAGTGCGCATGTATAAAAGGGCGATTTGCATATCGCCCTTTCATGAGCCGATTTCGTATGCATAATCACCGCGCATACGCATGATAAGAAGGACATTATCGCGCGCGTATATGACGGGCCAAACATGACATAAGTATGTACAACTATACATCGATACATCCACGGTGTAGATGTACGGTTTTGACCAATCGGGGCGCAGGAAACTATACAACTATTGGCCCGTCATACGCGCGCCCTTATTAAACGTGTATTGTAGGGACATACATTTGGCATACTAATTTATACTACGTGTTTAATAAGGGCATTTTATAATCGCTGGTGACAAGCTGATGTTGTCGTGAACATCATGATAGAGGCATGAAAAGTTATAATGAATAAAAATAAATTAAGAATATTTTTGACGTGTACATAAAAGGACCTTTTCCTGAATGGTATTATGACACGATTTAACAATTTAATAATTTACGTTACTAGAATTGCATTTATTTACATAGCTTTGTTGCATAAACGATGCTATTTTAATTGTTATACATAGCATATTACGAATTCGCAGAAATGTGACATAATTTCAAGTTGTGTGTATAATAGAAGTCAAATTAGACGAGTTTTGTTGTAATTGGTTGTTTTTGAAGGGCTTAGTGGGGAATGTCTTAATTAGCATTTATAATAATGTAATATTTTGTTGAAATGGTCATTTAAACTAATATGTCTTCATACTACTTAGCCAATTCATTCCGGGGGTCTAAAGAGCGGCATTTTTTGAAAGTCGGGTATCTTTAGAGCAGCAATCGGGTGTGAAAACGGGTTTTTTTTTTTTCAAGTGGCCAGGTAAACCAAAACGCATGTTATCTTCCGTCAACTATTTGTAAACCATTTGACCCAACATATTTTGTATATTTAAAAACATTGTATTAGTTATATGTCGCCATAGTGCTAGCCCCCCCCCCCCCCCCCCCGACCTCTGATAACCTATCCCGAGTAAAATTGTATTGTTGACTGGTTGTGACATCAGTCATTCACTACTTAGTTACAAATAACATCACATGGTTAAATACAATACCAACTCACACACTTTCAATGTCAATAGCAGTTGCTTTGTCAGAAGAAGGGCACTGTCTAAGCTATTGTTTGGAGGCGTGCAGGGCATGCTTTTGTGTGCATGATCTTTCTGTACTTTCATCTAATTTGCTAATCTCATGGTAACTGACCAGTGATTGGCAGATGATGTCACCACCAGTCAACAATAGAATTCACTCTGGAGGTTTTTTTTTTAGGAGGTGGGGCTTAGCAACATGAAGAAACATAAATGATACAATATTAAAAAATATACGAAACATATTTTTAAAATTTCGAAAACAAATTACAAATGTGTAAACCAATACATATACAGGAGTAAACATGCATTTGGTTTTCAAGACCCCTTTAAGCGGCAAATATCCGTTTTACATTATACATGAGCGTACCGCCCCCCCCCCCCCCCCCCCCCTGCCCTCCCGGGCATCCATCGTTGTCGTGGTGAAAACATTCCTCGATGATACAGCACTTGCCACTTATCAAAGCTCCGACACGAATTACCAGTCAATCGGCTTCTGTTTCAGACAATGTTTTAACAAATGAGGACGATGTTATTCACTCAGGTATATTTATTTCTGATGTAAGCGATCACCTAGCGTACAAACAATTCCGATTCTTTTATTAAAAAACGTGCAATAACTGATGCAAATATTGCTATATTTTGCCATAAACTAAGTAATGTTAAATGGCCTTCTCAATATGAGTGTTACAATACCCTTTTAGCAATTTTTGTGTCGTTATACGATGAATGTTTTCCCATAGTAAATATATATAGAAAAAAATACATTTGTGTCCCCCTCTGTCACTTCGGGTAATTCGTCGGAAATATCAAAATTAAGATTTTTAGTGTTTTGAATTCTCTCGGATTTCAGCTTTAAAATGATGTATAACTTGCTACATATAATTTTCATGAAGGAAAGAAAAACCCAATTTAATAACGAGGACCAGAGCCCAGCGATTTGTCAAACAACGGAGAAAATCGCTTTTAAAGTTTCGCATCCATTCAGAAAAGCATCCTCACAGAGCGAGCGAGCGGTTGAAATTTTGTTCGGTTTGACCGTTCGCTTTTCACGATCGATCACAAACAATATAACGCATACGCAGTTTACTGTTATTCATCGGCCAATCAGCAAAGCTTTCGTAACACGGCGGCATACACAGTACACTCCGGTGTTTCATACTGTCAATTGCATGCAAGTTAACCTGGCGGGCTGGCATGACCCCCGCGCGCCCCCTCATAACAATGACCATCATCGTCGTCTATAGTAATACTTGGGCATGGTACAATAGAGCGGTAACTTCAGTCCTCTGATGGGCGTGCGATATCGACCCACCCTTCTCATTCATCCTCCCCGATCATTACCGCAACATTGAACTCTACACAATGAACTTCGCACAGGGGAGGCGTATTTTGATAATCCTTCGCAGTTGGTTCTTGTTCCCCGATCATGACGATATCTTTCATTAGAATTCTAAAGAAATAATTGTCTGCATATCCTTGCTTGTAAATCTGAAAAACAGAACACTGATAAATGACAAATTTTTGTTGCCAACAGATCAATTTTAAATTATGAAGAATAAAGTGGACCTGTCAAACTATACATTCCTGAGTGAATTTTTAATGTATACCCAACCAAAGAACGAAAGAACGCAGAAAAAAATAACGAATATTAATCAGTTCATGCATACACGCCAAATTACACACACAGAACACTATACAGGGGGCTGTTATCTCACGGAGGCAAGGCTTATTTCATACTGCAGTATGTTCCGAGGATCGGTTTGAGAAGTCGTATTTTCGCATGAATGTTACGACCAAAAGGACAGAATTCCGTGGAAAACAATTATTAAGTGCACGGCAATCGTTTTTTTTGGCGAAATATTCCGCTTAAAAGGAAAACAAACCACGTTTTCTATCGTGCATAATTTTGATAAACTCATGGGTGTTTTACCGTCTTGCCATGGGTGTGATTGCAAGGCGAATCACTTTATTTTCCATTAAAAATGTTCGATAATTTATTAATTCAGATATTCTAAGGTAAGTTAAGACAATAATTATAATACTCTTCATGAATATAAAGGTAAAAGTACCAACCACCACAGAAAAAAGACTGGTATAATTGATCGGAAAATACACACAAAATCGAATGCCCCCTCTGAAAAATGGATCAGTCCGGGTTTTCCCCCGGGCTGCGCTGGTCGTCTCGATTGAAGGTGTGTATTGAAGGCAATTCAGTGAATTTTACGCGTGAAATAGGTAAGTAAAATCTCACTTCCATCAGCTATTTCCTGTCCATTTGTGGATTGAAAATCAACTTCAAAGTCGATAATTATTTATCATTATTTCATCATCTTTATCATCACCATCATCTTTATCATCATCATCTTTATCATCACCATCATCAACATCATCATCATCATCACCACCAATATCATCGATCCTCTTTATCATCATCATCATCATCCTCAATATCATACTGTACGGACTCATGGGCGTAAAACTGTCATTGATACCCATTCAACAGGGGGGGGGGGGATGATCTATTCATTAGGTATTACCTAAGTATCTACGCCCATGTGTACGGTACTTCACATCACAAAACACAGCGCGATTCAATGGGGTAGGTACCGGTACCGATAAGCCGCACAGCGCGATTCAATACAGTAGGATGCGGTAGGCTGCACACAATGCGCTTTGATGTGCAAAGAAAAGCTACTAGCTATTCACATAACGAAGGAGGCATTAGCGGTATTATACAGTAGGCCGCACACGCTACCAGGAAATAATACAACGTACCCAGTACAACTCTATTCAGGTCAGTCTGACCAATCACAGCGCTTTCCGCCCGCAGCTAGCTCGCAGCGGTCCGGCGTCACGTGCATACATAGAATCACAATCGATCGATCATGAACAGCCAGCGAGGATAAACCGAGTTTCAGGTCGAAACCAAAATGAAGGTTGCTCAGAAAAATCATTATTTTCGGTATAAAACAATCGAATTACGACATGAAATTTTCAGAGAATGTAGATGACACATGTAAGTATCACATTCCGTAAATTTAAAATTTTCAGCCAAATACAATTTTGTATGATTTTGAGGCTCTATGTACTAAAGTCCCACTCCGACTTTACACCCATTCCGTGATCCAACGTCACATTTTAGAAACCTTGGTTTCATTCTCATTTAAAACTATGTCAAGGAAGAAGTTGAATTTGTATAAACGATAGATTTTTAAAAATCCCTCTGATAGAAAGTATACAAAGATGAGAAACAAGTTCACGTTTGAGTCTCGTAAAGCAGAAAGAAAATATTATGAATTTAAATTTAAATATACTATAGGTAGTACGTCTGCTACATGGAAGGTTATAAACAATTTACTTGGTAAAAAAAGAAATCATCAAATGCAAATTTTGTAAGTGATGCATATTTCAATTCCAGACCATGAAATTGCTGATAGTTTTCATGATTATTTTGTAAATGCTGCATCCAATTTATTGAAGGAATCGGTACAGTCATGATGTTAATTCTGGTTGTCATTTTAATGTCTCATTTAATTCCCAATCCATGTTTCTTGTTCACCCGTAAGTTCTCGTGAGCTTATTGATATCATTCTCGGAATGAAAAGTGCAACAAGCCCAGGATTTGAGGATATTTCAATTTCTGTTGTGGGTAATACATTTAATAGCTGAACCTCTATGTCGAATTTTTAATTTTTCTTTTTTTTGCATGGCATCTTTCCTACCTAAATGAAAATTGCTAAAGTTATACCGATTTATAAAAAAAGGTGATCATAGTTTATTTTCGAATTATCGACCATTTTCTTTATTATCCAAATTTTTAAAGATCTTAATTGGAAAGATGTATGTATAATTCAAATTTATTCAAAAAAATGATTTGTTATTTTCTAATCAGTTTGGCTTCAGGCCTCAACACTCCACCTCTTCAGCACTTATAGAATTTATTCACCATATAACATGTGCTTTGGATGCAAAACTATTTTCAATAACCTTATTTCTAGATTTAACAAAGTAATTCGACTGCCGGGAACATTATATTTTGATAAATAAATAAAGACCATCCCCACCAAGATTCTTTTATCTTTAATTATGGTCCCTTCTCATATTCCAATCTCATTTATTTGTATTGTACAATCTTTATATTTATGTATTATTTATTTGTTTTGTTTTACATTGTAAATTATTTCCTTGTTTTGGTGTTATGAGTCAATAAATGAAATTATATTAAAGGGGCCGTGCAACCCAAGTGCATGTTGACCTCTGTTCATCTGTATAGTGTACACATTCAATATTTGTAAACAGTTTGACCCAAATATGTTTTGTATATTTTTAAACATTTTATCATTTATTTGTCTTCATGTTGCTAAGCCCCACCTCCTAAAAAACCCTCCAGAGCAAATTATATTGTAGACCTGCAGTGACATCATTTGTCAATCACTGGTCAGCTACAATGATTAGGCTAATAACAATAGCATCACACGGTTGAATAGAATACCAACTCACACAACTTCAATTACAATAGCTGTTGCTATGTCAGAAGAAAAGCACTGTCTAAGCTATTGTATGGACAACATGCATTTGGGTTGCAGGGCCCTTTAAATGAAAGGATGAAGCCAGCTGATACCGCGACCACACACAACTGGGGGGGGGGGGGGGGGGGGGAGGGAGGGGTCACAAAGATGTTGAACTTAACTCTTAAGTTGGACTGAACTATTACGGAAAGCCATGACTTGTGTAGCCCGAAATAAAATATCAACGCTTTTAGACTGTCATATATATATTTTACATCAAAAACATGGAATCTCCTTGATAATAGAAAATAATAAGAATATTTTATGCCTTTGAAAAAGGACTTTTAAAACAACTTTTCAAAGAACCTAATGCCTCTTAAAACTTTTTACGTCCAACTTAGCGATACATTCAACTAATGATTGTTGTGAAACACCCTCCTGGGGGAGGAATTGTGGTATATTGCCTTGAGGTAGCTGCTGTGTGGGTGTGGAATCTAATATAAATTTATCTCCAATTATTTTAATTAGTTATTGAGATTCATTATGTCACTGCTATACTATTGTCGGCAACTAGATTAATTTTGCATGAATTGTGACATTACAGACGGTACAGAAAGCTTGAGCAAAAAATAATAATCACATGTGAATGTATTTTACACTCCTTTTCTGATATAGAGAAAAGGTGTTTTTTTCTTTTTTACGGCAAAACAATATTACTTATGATGTCACGAAGTCAATTGGTTAACACATCCATAGTTCCATCAGGATACTTTCTCGTATATATGAGTATATATATGCACTATTCGGTAATGTATATTCATAGCTGGATGAAATATCAAAGATTTTTTTCTTCCAAAGTGGCTACCCTAATTTGCATAAATTTACGCTGAACAATACGGAAAGAAAACAAACTTTGTTCATAACCTTCCACTCTGCGTTTGTCAGTATAACTATAAAGACATTGAGTTAAGTTTTATTTTGGGGCATAACAAAGTATCATCATTACATTTTACATGTAATGAAAATGCAGTCTTACGCAAATATCTGGTCTAATTTGCATATCATGACGTCACAAACTCAACTAGTCGCCTTTATCTGTAGCCTGATATTTATCTTTAGCTCTATGTTTAACCTTTTCAACCTTATAACAAAACATGGAGACACTAGACGTTATTGTATTTATATTAATGGATGAAATATCAAATATTATTATTTTTTTAAAATGGCTACCATAATTTGCATAAATTTGCATAAGATGATACGGGGAGAAAATATGAATGATATCTTCATATTTCAATGTATTTTACTATTTTGCGTTTCTGATATAGAGACATTAATACAAATTTGATTTGGGGGTATAATGTAGCATTGATCATCATCATATGCAATGAAATTCAGTTTTTATGCAAATTTATGTAGTAATTTGCATATTGTGACGTCACAAATTCAACTGGCCACGTCATGTATAATTCGATCACGATCACTCACTCTTACAGCATCAAAATAGTGACACTATGTGTTCATATATCTTACTTGCTGTAAGAAATATCACATATAATATTTTTTTTTTTTTTTCAGAAAAATCTACCCTAATTTGCATAAATTTGCATAAAAAGATGCAGAGGGAAGGTATTACTATTGTTATCACATTGAGATGAATTCCACTCTGCGGTTCTGATATATATATATTGACTAACGTTTATTTTTCAGGTAATATCATGATATAATCATCATTATATCTAAAGAAAATGGAGTTTTATGCAAATTTATGGCCAATTTGCATATCATGACGTCACAAAGTCATATGTCACCTCACGAATAATTTTAACATCATCCTTAACCCTTACAACATGAACAAAGAGAGAAAAAAAATGTAAAAGTAGATTTATTGATGGATGAAATATCATAGATGATATTTTTACAAAATGGCTTCCCTAATTTGCATAAATTTTCATAAATTTGCATACAGATTATATCTGGGAAACTTGTTGATTATGTGAACATATCTTATGCTATGATACGCCTTAAAAAAAAACACAATTATGATCTTCAAGGAGATACTCTTACACTACACACTGCATAGACGTATGCGCCCTTCAACACAGTACGGTATAGGGAGTGCCCTTTCATTTGCCGAAATTCACTCCACTTTGCGAATGTGAAGAAGGGCGCGCGCGATAGTGCCCTTTTAATTGCCGAAATCGCGCAGTTTGGCGATATCGCCCTTTGATTATTGGGGATTATCTCCGGATTTCGGGCAAATCTGGAAAATTTGAAAACATCATTGGAAAGGTATTTTGATACTCTATCCGAATATGCAAAAAAAACGAAAAACGATATTTTTCGATACTATCGCCCAAACTGCCCTTTCATTTGCCGACCGACGAGATATTCCCCAAAACCATTGCGCATCGTGAATAAAATCGTGAAAGCACGGGAGTCGCAGGCAACAAAATCAATTAAATACAAACCCAAAAGTACTCAAATTCAACATTTATCATGCACGTTGTATTGTTAATATACAGATATTACGGAAATTATCCTGCATTATCAATTCACAAGTCAAGTTCCTCACTTACTAAATCAAAATCTCTTTGGTTCTTTTTAATGGCCTTTTTCGTTGTAATAGTCACATAATTCATTCTCAATCGATGGTCGCCATTTTGCTAATGAATTATTTATAACGTACGCGTACGAGTGCTGAAGCCCAACACGTATTTATTTCTCGCAACGGGCAGACACATCCCGCACCGATTTGGCATATCAAAATATGGCTAATGTGGCTGCTAACTAATTGTACAGAGTATCACATAAGCGCATTATCAACTAATAATTCAGTTCATTTAACGGTGAAATTGATTTTTAATGAAACGTATTGCCATCTGAATTTACTGGGTGGCCCAAATGTTGCGTCCGGCTGGGCCTCTGCATACATCATTTTTTTAATAGCGCTTCATTTTTGTATATACATGCAGTGAAATGCGAAATGTCTAGATTTTACACAGATTACAATAATTATTAAAGACATGCGCAAGTATGTCACACTATGTAGCACCGTTTGAAATTATCGTACTAATATGAAATAGTTGTACACTATATAAGATCCTCTCTATTGGCATAATCTACTTTTCAGGTGTGAACATGTATGACGAGTTTCGTACCAAAACCTTCAGCGATTGTGGCGAAACGTTCGAAATAGAAAACTGGGGTGTTCATATCCAAGTTCCCCTGGGCTCACTAGCGAAGGCTAAACAAATTACGTTTCATCGTCTTTCTGAAGTGCCCAGTGAGAAATTGAAGGACGAAGTAGCCATCGTGCCTGGGATCCGATGCTGTCCTTCTGGACTGAAGCTCAATTCGCCATTGCAGCTATCCATCGAATATTGTGCGTCCATCACCGATCTTGGAAAAGGGTCCACAGACGCAGTTGTGGTCTACCAGAGACAAGAAATAGGTCCTAAAGGTAAGATATGTTCTATACTGTCAGAACATAACAATTGTATGACAATGCTGTATATTTTGTAAAAATATGGATGTACGTTGCCTTCTCACATATCTATATTTACTTTACAATATCCCCCGATATCCAAAATTATTATTTTCTAGACCCAGTTCCCCGCCAGTTCCATTTTTACTGTTGTGATATAACATTGATAATATTGATAATTCATCTTGAAATATAAACAATTTTGTATTATTTTCTTAATAATGTGTAAAACTTACTGAATGTTTAAGATGTAGTTACACAAATTGATCAGTTAACTTTGGAGCGACACTACCCTATCCTCTCACAACAACATAATAAGAGCACTGGAAGATTGAGCGCTACAGCTTCGGCCCGGGGACAAATCACCCAACCAATGTCACGCTTCTGGACAACAAGGTGGTACTCCACATCGCTCACTTCACATCGATCTTGGTCTTCGTCAAAAGGATTTTCTTAAGGTATAAGAGAATCAACGTCGTGCCTTTCCTACCATTGGCAATGCCATCTACAAGAGCCCCCGTGCTTCATCTCCATGTCTACAGCATCAAAGATCTACCAAAGGTAAACGCTTTAAACAGTAAATAGATTATAATGGCATTGAAAGTGATAGCGGAATACTTGTTACAGCATGATACAGATTTAACCTAAATTTAATGAAAATTCCTTATTACTAATAAAGTGAAAATCACCTAGCCGCGAGACCAAAAATTGAGATACATATTTTACTTTCCTAGGTGTACTGTCTACTTCACATGTCGTTGGTAAAAACAAATTGCCTCCACTTGTACGCATTTTGTTTTTGTTCCCCCTCTCTAATCGATGCAAGATACGAATCAACTTTCATATGGTCAATTATGTCATAATTTTCTCTTTATATTGCATGCATGTAAACTTTCAAATATGTCCATACATATTCAAGAAAATCAAAGACGAGGAAGAAGGGGCGAAGCCCCCTTACTGCATGGCCAGGTGCTCTCTGCCATTTGACATGAAGTACAATGAGACTGACCTGACAGCGACCTGCAGCTATGATGGCAACAAATTGGTTGAGGTGAATTTAATTGAATACATCACTTCATGCGAAAATCAACGCCAACGGTATTATTTCGTGATTTGAAGTTGCAAAAATGACAAATTCACGTTAAATCGGTCTTAAAATAAATGTATTTTTATAATTTATTATATTGGATGAATGATGCATTTAATGTGTTGCTTGATCAAATTAATAAGTGATTTAGAGTAGTAACAATACTAATATTTTGTTTATCAAGTTAATTATTCCTTTGTCGCAGTAATAAGTTGAATAGTATTATACGTATACGTAAACAAGACTACTTTGCGTTTTTAATAGAACAAAATAAATATGATATTTGTAAAACCTGGAAAATTGTTAATGAGATTATGGGAAGGCAAAATGTTTCTAGATTACCTCAATTTCTTCAAAAACAACACAGACGCATAGATGATGATCATGAGATTGCCAATGAATTTAATTCATATTTCTCTCGAATCGGTTCATCTATTTCTGAAAATATTGCAAATTCCTCAAAACCTTTTACTTACTATTTGAATAGACGACAACCCAATTCTATATTTTTCCTTCCCACTAATGAAAATGAAATTATTGAAATTGTGAAACAAATGAAAAATTCCTCATCATGTGGCCAAGACGGTATAAGTGTTAAATTCATTAAGAACATAATTTACGCAATAGCAAAACCCCTTTCTGTTATTTTTAATTTATCAATTTCAACCGGTATTATCCCAGACTCATTTAAAGTAGCCAAAGTAATTCCAGTTTATAAAAAAGAGAATAAGCACCAAGTAGAGAATTATCGTCCTATATCTCTTTTGTTAACATTTTCAAAAATTCTTGAAAAAATTATTTATAAAAGATTGTATGAACACTTGAAGAATAATGATATTCTAGCAAAAGAACAGTTTGGATTCCGTCCTTCCTATTCTACCGAAACAGCACTTTTGTATACATTGGAACAAATTATAACTTCTTTAGATAATAAGGAAATTACTATGGCTATTTATATTGATTTAAGTAAGGCATTCGACTCTCTCGACCACAGTATATTATTGCATAAACTTGAGCATTATGGGATCAGGGGTATACCGTATGATTGGTTTAGGAACTACCTTACTGGTCGCAAACAGTTCACACAATTTAATGATGTCAGTTCAGAAGTTTTACCTATAACATGTGGAGTACCACAAGGAAGTACACTTGGACCTTTATTATTCTTGATTTATGCAAATGATATTATTAATACATCAAATGTTTTACGTTTTGTTCTATATGCAGACGATACTAATATTTTATTCTCTCATAAGGATGAAAAGGCATTGTATGATATTGTAAATAGTGAACTTACTAATATATGTGATTGGTTTATGGCTAATCGACTACAAATTAATAGAGAAAAAACAAAATACATGATATTTCGTTCAAGTAATCAATATAATAATTCAAATTTAAATGTTCATATAGATAATATAAACATTGATAAAATTAGTAAGATAAACTTTCTTGGGGTCATCATTGATGACCGACTTACTTGGACAGATCATATCAATAGCATTCGCAGGAAGATTAGTATGTCTATTGGCGTAATGCGTAAACTCCGCTCTATTCTTCCATTGAAAACTCTTTTCATGTTATACAATGCCTTCGTCTTGCCCTACTTAGATTATTGTAGTCTCGTTTGGTCTGGCACCAGTTCAGGCAACTTACAATGTTTACATACGTTACAAAAGAAAGCCATTAGAATATGTACTAATTCACACTTTCTCGCTCATACTTCCCCGCTTTTTAAAACTTTGAATTGTGTAACACTCCCTGATAGTATCTATTTGAAACTCGGGATTTTTATGTTTAAATTTGTGAATGACTTGTTGCCAGCCATTTTTAACCAATATTTTAAAAGAAATCATGCTATCCACCAGTTTCAAACAAGAAACAGAAATAATTTTGTCTTGCCATTTTGTCGTTTAGCATTGAAACAAAATAATTCTGTAATTTATAAAGGAAGCAAACTCTGGAATGAGCTCGATTCCACTCTTAAACATGTCAACTTGACAAGTGCTTTTAGGTCTAAGTTAAAAAAACGTATTGTCAATGCTTATTAATTACCATGCTCAATTATATCTCCATCGGGGGGGGGGGGGGGGGGTGTGTTTGTCTGATTGTTGTTTTTTTAAGCGTAGATTTGTATATAACGTAATTAGTTTCTCGTTATGTTTTTGTATAAAGCGTGTTATGTTATATCATGTTGTTTTATCATGTTTATAATAGGGAATCACTTCCCGCTCAAGCCATTGGCTTACTTTGTGATTTCCAGTCAATTTTACCATGTATATATTGTATCTTTTACGAGAAATAAATAAATGAATGAATGAATATCATATCTATGTTATTTTTCCAGAGGTTGCCATATGAAAGTCTTGAATCTATGTTATCGAATCAGATGGAATTCGAACTGGACTTCACTGCCATACACGAAAACAAGAATGTAAACATCCATCTTTCTCAAGGCAATGAACAAAATGAAAAGTCTATGAAATTTCCAACATCATTCCAAGGTAAGAAAAACTGGATTGTATAAACTAGAATTGTATGAGTCTCCATTTAAAATTTACATTAAAAAAAGGTTATTGTCATAGTTAATTCACGCGGCTGAAACTGTTTCGTTGTCATTCGTAAATAATGATTATATTCGTAAACGTAACCATTATTTTTTCACGGGGGTGTTTTAGCTTCACTCAGTGGCGTAGTTTGGGTATGTTAGAATACACATTATTTTTATTTTGCTAATTGGGGTATTGGACACCCTAAACACACCCTCGATACTCCTATGATTATATTTGTATACCTTGCCTGATAATAATAAAAAGATATCTTACATTTTCAGTATTGAGAAATAGCATTTAGTAAAAGGAAATATTTTTGTTTACACTGGAGCCGTAAGCGAGAAAGTGCGATATTCAGACACCTGTAAAGATTTAACCTGCATAATGTCCTGCAAAACAAATTGTTTCTCCTTCTATATTTACATTTAATATATTATATAATCAGAATTGAATAAAAAGCCACTTCTCATAATTTTCACTAGGTTTGTATAAGTTTTTATTTTCATATGGAGCTCTATTTTATGGTCTTGTTGTCAAATGTCAAGAACAAGATATATGTTTGATGATCTTAACACAATTGAGAGGTACTATGGTAATGTCAATTTCAGTTGGAAGAGAATGTGCTTCTGAATCAGATAAGGAATTCAAGACGGGTATCTCGGAGCTGAAACTGCGCACAATAGCGAATGCGCTACCATTTGACAACATGAAGATCACGGATCTAGGTTTGGCACTCGACTTTCCATACGACGATGTCAACAAGTACTGGGCAATGAACGTGTCGGGTGGTACATTCAATACAAGTGGAACATCCGCCATGTTAATGGAGTGGAGAAGGAAGACAGAAGCAGCGAACCAGATCTCACTCTTGCGACAAGCCCTTATGGGCGTAGAGTGTGTCACGCTTGCCGAGAAGCATTTCCCAGACACTCCAACAGAAGGTATGATCATAGGCGTGCGGAAAGGGGTTTGATAATGACAAACTTTCTTCATTGAAAATCATATAAACCCCTCAAAAGAAGTTTGGAAAGTTTTTAAGCCACCTAATTCTCATTTATTTGAGACCCATTTGTATCATTTCATGCATCAGTGGATTAGCTATCTCCTCTATAAAATGACACCACGTTTAAAACAATCGCTTGTTTTATGGCTGAGTACCTCCCCTTTGTTTATAGGTGGGTCTCAAACAGGATGTGCCAGAATTTGTCATTACTCTAATGGAGTATCACTCATTCATTGATTCATCCCATATGATTAAGCACAGATAATTGTCCAAACTTTTTGTGAGAAGTTTATAGAAACCAGGATATTGCATGGTATGTGTTTCTAATTGTACCTTTTCCCTAGGATTTATTTCGTTATTTATAAAGTTATGCGATTTATCTGAAGCACTTCGTATTGCACATTGCTGAAATTGGCTATTAGTGGTATATACTTGGGTATATTATACAGTTGTTAACTGGTGTTGGAGCACGAAATGCTCCACTCCCGAGGGATTTTAAATGCTATTGAGGGAAGAGTAATTAAGTCCCGAGACTACGTCTCGGGACTTATTTTCTTCACGAACTATCATTTCACATCCCGAGGGGAACATTCCATGTGTTTCCCGACAGCAAAGTTAGCAACTGTTTTATCATCTGAATTGCCATGTAACAGTGCAATGTAATATCCAAAAATTGTACATGGCAGCTCATGTACTGTATTTACTAAGTCAAGTGATAATCTTTTCTATGCTTCAACTAAAATCGCAATGCCTCGATTTGCTAAGACCGGCGGAAATCGGCATGGTTCAAAAAGCAATTTCAATAATAGTATCAGATATTTCGAATGTGTTTAGAGGATAGTTCATCAAGATTATAGTTTATGATATCATAATTTTCATTCCAACAGGCAAACCAGTAACTCGAGGCAAGAGGAAAATGAAACGAAAACGGGTAGACACTCCGATACAAGGTATGATCATACGCGTGAGGAAATATGTTTGATAATAAACAAACTTTGTTCATTGATTTCATATAAACCCGTCACAAAGTGTGGAATGTTTGTTAAGCCATCTAATTCTCATTAACTTGAGACTCGTTTATATAATTGTATGCATCAGTAGATTAGCTAACTACCTCCTCTGTAAAATAACACCCCTTTTGAAACAATCGATTGCTTCATGGCTGAGTACCTCCTCTTTGTTTACAGGTGGGTCTCACAGGATGTGCCAGAGTTTGCCATTACTCTAATGCAGTATCACTCATTCATTGATTCATCCCATATGATTAAGCACAGATAATTGTCCAAACTTTTTATGAGAAGTTTATAGAAACCGGGATATTGCATGGTATGTGTTTGCTAATTGTACCTTTTCCCTTGGATTTACTTCGTTATTTATAAAGTTATGCTATTTACCTGAAGCACCTCATATTGCAAATTGCTGAAATTGGTTAGTAGTGGTATATACGGTGGTATAGGACTATTCTTGTCTATGCTTAGGCTAACATCGTAATGCCTCAATTTGCTTAGAACGGCGGAAATCGGCATAGTTCATAAAGCAATTTCAATAATAGTATAAGCTATTTCGAATGTATTTAGAGGAAAGTTCATCATCATTATGGTTTATGATATCATTATTTTCATTCTAAAAGTCGAACCAGTAACTCGAAGCAAGAGGAAAATGAAGCGAAAACCTGTTGAAGATGATGATGCATTGACTTACTCAAACCAAATCTCGGAGAACGGAAAAGATGAAATAGCTGGACGTATTTCTCGAGATGCTTTCAAGCAATTCTTCCTCGATCTTGGATGTGAAGCCGATCGTGTGGATGAAGTCCTCCTTCAGTGGAGTGAAAGTTACAGCAATGCGTCTCGTCAGCTCCTGAACGAATGCATCGATGAGCGCAAACTCGGCAAAATCGCCATCCGTCTTGCAATAAAGAAAAATGATCTCATTCCCTTCATGAAGGATATCAAAGAGTTAAAATTATAAATGATAAGAGACGGTCATGACCGTGCCAATGTTTGTAATTCGAGTTATTGGTGATGTTAGGCTGGTGTTGTTAAATCTAACTAGAGCGAGGGCGATAAGTATCACCACGTTATTTGTACTCTTATGTCTCCACAGCCATCCAATTCCTTCTCTAAAAGGCATGCATGCCTCTCCATAGCTACATATCACTCTAATGGTTTCTGGTTTCCACCATTGCTGGAGCGTACAGATCATTACTATTATGAAAAAATATTCATATAAAAAGATCGCGAACACCAGTACCTTTTCTGATAATTCATATTCAACTCTGTTTCTCAATAACAGAGTTTGTACTCCGGCCTTCCATTCATTCATTTATTTTATTTCAACCAAATATCAAAATATATACATTGTAAAATACAAGAATATTAACAATAATGGTTGAGGTACCCCTTGAAAGCAAAGCTTGTGAGCGGGGCACCTTAAGAACATAATCAACTAATTAACTAAATACAATTTTTACAAATAATTACTAATTAAGCATAAGGCAAAAAACAACTAATACATCGCATACACACCAAAAATAGAGAAAAAAGATTAAGGATTGAAATAAAGCAAAAGATAACGGAAGGAGTAAAGGGGTTAAGGAGAAGAAGAGTGAAGTATAAGGAATAGGAATGGAACACAAATGCACAATAATATACAAGATAAGAACATAACAAATATGGACACTTCTCATATAATTATACTTACAAAGCTAACTCAAATTAACATTACTTAAAAAACAATGTAATTATACTTTCAAATGACTAATTATAGTTTTGGGTGAATCTAGTGAGCAACTTGTGTTTACTTAATTTTTTAAACTTTGATAAGGTTGAACTAAGTTTAATGTCAGGGTCTAGGCTATTCCATTCTGTTATACCTTTAAAATAAAATGAATTGAGTAAAACAGTAGTGCGAGCAAGAGGTTGGTACAGGTGTTGGCTTTGGCGTGTATTATAAGTATGTACATTTGCCGTTTTTGTAAAAATAGCACTAAATGAACAAGGAGCTAAATTATTCATACATTTAAACATGAGGACCCAAGTATCTAACAAAATAAGATCATATAAGTTCAAGCATTTTAATCTAGTAAATAAGGGTTTAGTATGTGCTTGAAAAGTCGAGTGAGTAATAATTCGAATTGCTCGTTTTTGCAACAAATATAATGGATACAATTTGGTTCGATAAGTATTTCCCCATGCTAAATTACAATACAATAAGTGAGGATAAACAAGTGTATTATACAAAGTAAGTAGTGTTTTCTCAGGCAAGAAATCTTTAAATCTTGATATAATCCCAATACTTCTAGCAATTTTTGTTTTAATACTTGATATATGAGCATTCCAATTCATACATTCATCCATAATAACTCCAAGAAACGATATGTTAGGAACCCTTTCCAAAACATTTTCTTCAATATGTATATCCTCAGTATTTGGGACCCTCCTGTTCCTAGAATGAAAAATTATATATTTTGTTTTCTTAAAGTTTAGACTTAGTTTATTGCTTTGAAACCATACATTCAATTTTTGTATTTCAAAATTAACAATTTGTATTAACGCATCAATGTCGGTTCCAGAAACAAGTGCTGCAGTATCATCTGCAAATAATGAAAACTGCAAAAGAGATGAACATGAAATGATATCATTAATGTATAATAGGAACAGGAGGGGGCCCAGTACAGAACCTTGGGGAATTCCATAAGTGACATTTGATTGGGTTGACGCGATACCATCGACCATCACATACTGTTTTCTATTTGATAGATAACTTTCGAACCACTTTAAGGGTAATCCTCGAATTCCATATGATTGTAATTTATTTAGCAGGATGTGGTGGTCGATGGTATCGAATGCCTTGGACAGGTCCATAAATCAACCAATACAATATTGACCATTATCAAGTTGTTGAGATATATAATGTGTAAGACTAAGAACACCAAGGGAGGTTGAGTATTTTGGTCTAAATCCAAACTGTTCATCAATGAGTATATGATGTTTATCAAGAAAATAATATAACCTCGAATGCATAACCTTTTCTAATAACTTTGCAAATATTGATAACAATGAGATAGGTCTATAATTCTCTATATTTTTACAATCATTCTTTTTAAATATTGGAATCACCTTTGATATTTTCAACTTATCAGGTACTACACCAGTTAATAGCGACTTATTAAATATAATGCATAAAGGTTCTACAAATGAGTGTATACATTCTTTAATCACTTTCGGGGAAATGCCATCATATCCACTTGCTTTTGTTCCATCCAAGGATGAGCACAATTTTACCAATTCACAAACAGAAACAGGTTTTAAAAACAATGATGAGGGATTATTATAATTGAGGTATGATTGAAACATGTTTGGTTGAGTAGGTATACTGTCAGCAAGATTTTTACCGATATTTGCAAAATGTAAATTAAATGCATCTACTATTTATTATTAAATGAATAATTATCGAATGATAACTACCGTGCGTTTTTCGGGAGAATAATTTTTGTTTAGACCTTCCCATAAATTACTCTCATTGGTTTAAGTAAATTTGGCTTAACAATTTCAGAACATTTATTAGATCTACAGCGCCCATGGTAATATTTGAAGTTTAAAGGATTAACGGTGTTAAAAATAAGTATCATCATGCCCAACCTTTTTATCAAAATCAGTTCAAAAACGGCTAAAATATCAATAAATTTATCCGATCGTAATCAATCTGGGATCCAGATTTATGCTTATAAAAATGCTTATATTTTTTCAAAAATGATCCAACATTATCAGACACTAATTTGAATGAAAATGGTTATTTCTTATTAGTCAAGGCACCTGTAATTCAAGTGGTTTTAACATGTACATGAAATGCCATGATTCAAGCAATACCTGCCTATAGTAGCCGCCGAAGATGATCCTCTGCGGAGAAAAACAATGCTATGGAAACTGTCTATAGTGGTCATACTTCGCAGTTTGACTTTAAATGCTTTTATGCAAATTTTTAAAGTTATTTAATTTCATGCAGCACATAATCAAATTATTTGATAAACGTTAAAAGTCCAAAAAGTCAACAGAACATTTTTTTTATCCATTTTCGAACAATCTGTAGAAACTTCCGATGATAGGAATATGAATAAAAAGAGATAGGAAATAGAAAATGTGATAAACGGAAAATCATGCATCATTGTCCTGAGTATTACTTAATTTGTGACGAGTCCAGTCTAAGGGGGAAACACAAATAGTATCACACGAATGGCATGATTGTATGACAGATGGCAGCCGAAAATTTCGGAGGTAAATATTTGTATTATCATCAAAAGTATAAAATAGATTTCATATCAACTACCAATACAGATGAACTTTCATAGTAATATAATTGTATGTTATGTGTGAATTGAATACGATATATGATATACGTAAAACATCGGTAGAGTTCATTTTGAAGTATGAACACTGGCGTACCCAGGATTTTTTAAAGGGGGGGTTTTGGCTAGTCGTAGTCGTAGAAAATTCTCGAAGCCGAGGCCACGGTTTTTCGTCATTTTCGAAGCCGAGACCACGGTTTGTCGACATTTTCGAAGCATATATAATAGACCACGCTTTCTCGCAGTTTTCGAGGCCAAGGCCATACAAAATGACGGTCGAGACCGCTTAAATTTGGTCTCGAGAACATTTAAAATTTCAAAGGGGGAGGGGGGGGGGGGGCGTTCAAACCCCCAAAACAGTCATTTTTGGGTCAAAGGGGGGAGGGGTTTGAACCCCCCCCCCCACCCCCCCCCCCCCCCCCCCCCGGGTACGCCTATGAGTATGAATGACATGTTAATATGATTAGTACGTTTCACACTGGTAACGTACAAACACATCAATGAATGGTGTGATTTACTGAAAACTAGAGGTCCAAATATCTTTTTAGATAGCAAGTAAGCGAAACATCCATCATATAAATAAGACCCTTGAAATGTTTCTTGACTATACCGTATTGATCGGCGTAACCGCCGCAGCTGCGTTGACGCCACATACTCATTTTTTTATCCTCGAGACGTAAATAAAATTTCTTTACGTCTCAATTGTCTTTGTATGAGTTTATCTTGAACAACTTTGTATTGATGAACATGCAGTTTTATAATTTCGATCAATGAATAAACTGATTGAACTGAACGTATATATGATGAAGATAAGTAAAAACTGCATTTAGAAGTTTTATTTTGTATTTATTTGTTCTTTGATTTTCACCCCAAATTGTAAGCAATAATGATACATAATTATCTTGTTGATTTATATTTTGTGCACAATTCTTAGTACAATATTGGTATGACTATTTTCATTTTTATTCCATAACATAAAGGTATTGTACAATTACATAAGTATGTCGATGTGCAGTATTATACTCTTTTGGGACGGTTTCAAAAGAAAGTTTTGCCATATGAAGACAATCTACAATAGTAATGATTTCTTATGAATAGCCTGTATATCAATTAAACAAATTGGTAGCAATGAAAGTCTCGGATGATAAAATGGCTTAGCATCAGAGAGTGACGTATCATGCTCGTACTGATCATTGCTTCCACACTCCATGTATTTCCTTATTCGAAGCTCTTCCCTTTATGTTTTTTTCTTTTTGCCAAATGTTTTAGAGTATGTATATACAGTCAAACCTGTGCATAGTGACCACCCTAGGGAGTCAAGAATATTGGCCACTGTAGACAGGTGACCACTATAGACAGGTTTCATAACAGTGTTTTTCTCTGCAGGGGATTACTTTTTCCAGCCACTATACGCATGTTGGCCACTAAGACAGGTTTGACCGTATATGTACGTATACGTATGTGTCTTTGCAGCTACGCCACTGGCGTTGGAGTTATTAGATGATGAGAAATGAGAGAGAATAATTGGTGTATACACTTGATATGTTGTCTCAATTTGCAAGGCTAGAAGAAAGCATTTTACTTTAGCTTTAAGCCCATACATGTATTGGGCCATTCTTTGAAAAGTGAAACTTTTTCGGAAAATTGAAGTTTTATTTTTCTGTAGTTTTGTTCCGTTTTTGGAATGATCCATGTGTAAAGTTTCATGAAATACATGATTTGAAGTTTAAAATGAAACTTTTTTACTCATTTGCATAAATTTACATATTTCAATATTTTTCTAATAATCATAATTCAGAAAATAATCAAGATATCAAAAGGATAATTAGCAAGCTCATTCTTCTCACTTTCCTGTACAGGTTGATACCAACTTTGTAAAAATTCAACCTTTCATTCTTTTCTAAACCCGATATTATAAAATTCCCATTTTTCCATTCATATTGTACATGTCACACACGTGACCACCCCAAAATGTCACACACGTGACCAGACGTTGCCACATAATTAAGTACTATAAAAAACAACGGTTTGATATAAATCTCATTCATTGCTATTGTTGTACTTACAAATGTATAGTACTTCTCTGGTAATAAGATGAACATTATAGCTATTCATATTTTAAAGAATTTTCCAAATGAAATTTAGTTATGAAAAAAGCGCTCCGGGCGAAGTCACACACGTGACCCATGCCATTTGACCTCTGACATTGAGTTACGTAATCCTTATAAAATCTTTTGTGTTAAGTTTGAAAGACTACAACATATTCAAGTCACATATGAAGTAAAAATCATTATAGTCTCATACTTACTGAAATATAAGCATCCCATTTCAAAATTTGTCATGTTTTGGGTCACACACGTGACCAAGAATGGCCCTATTAGTCTTTCAATAGTCTTTTGTACATGCTGATGTATTATTCATATGTATTTCTTTTCTTTGTTTATGTATGAATGTATTTGTGTGCTCTTTTCAGAAACACAATGTGAAAGAGTATTGAGTTATACACATTTGTAATTTTGTATCACTTGGTATAACTAAAAATATATAAATTGTTTTTATATTTGTACATTTGATCAGTATTTCAATTTGTATACTTGTAAAGTATTATTCATGAACGAATCAATTGTAAACTGTATGCCTTTATGTTCCGAGATCGGACCGAGATGTCATCATAAATCAGTTTGCAATACAATTTTGTTCGAAAAGCACATCATATATGACCGATTTCAATGGATTATAAAACATGGTTGACTGACAGAGTCTATGTTTATTATTACACACAATTATTATTATACAAATTATATCTTACACGTACGAACAAATTGTTTATTATATACCGCGGTCGAACTATTAAAAGCTTTTTTCCATAACAATTTATTTTGAGACGAAATGTGGTATAAAAAGCATACTTAAAGACAACCACTTTAACTACCGGAAATGATTTATGACTCACATTATAATGTACATGTATTAGGTAAACATGTTAAGTATCATTCATGTAAGAATGTGCTTTGATATGCATTTAAAATCTATTACAGGCCAAGCGATCTATTTACAATTTAGTTCATTGGAACAAAATTTGGTAGAAATGTCTCATAAGTTTTTTTAGTAATGAATATTCATCTCTACTGTTAGGAGGTTAAAATGTAATTCAAGAAAACCCCATTCATTGTTATTGTATATTGACATTTGTGCCAAACGACACTGATAACTCATAAGGTGTTGATTAAAACATTTGAAACTATTTGAGTTCGTATAAAATACATTTTTGAAATATATTGATAGATGTGTATGCTAGCTGTAAACGGCTCTCGATAAATCAGTCTCCGTTTTGGAAAACCAGCATTGATATTTGTACATGATTTGTTATATACAATTATTGGGTTCCATTGGATACAATAATTATGAAAAGGACGTATTTGTTATAATTTGGGCGCTTCAATGTTTGCTGATGAGTGTAAATAAATACATTTTTGTTGTTACTGTTTAATAGACAATATCTGCAAAACTGAAGTTACCAACAAGAATCTGATTTAACAAGTCTTGACTTGGTATGTTTGTATCATATATTTGTATAATTCATAAGTTATATTTAATAAATGCATGTACCTGTAATATCATTCAGTGACAAAGTGTGATCGAACTGAGTGGTAGCACACGAGTTATTGGGGGCATGTATATGACATGTGTAAATCATTATTTTGTAAATGATTGTTCCATGTTTTCATTGTCTTGTCACGTACTATTTGGGGTATTTGTCCCTATTCCCCACCCCCGTAGCTATGCCACTGATAGTACATAATTATGTTACGGTCGCTTATCTATCGGGAAACAAAATGATTATGAAAATTAAATTCACAGTGAAACACACCAAATAGGTACCATGAAGGTGGTGCATATACTTGTACCAATGAATTGAACTGTAGTGCGCATGATTACAAATCGATTGTTTATTGAAGTCATATTTCATGTTATATTCATTAGTGATATAATATCGAACATGAACTGGTAATATTCAGTACTAACTTGTTCAGTACTATTTGTTTTACATTGCTATATTATGTTGATTGAGTAAAAGTTTACATAATAGTTCGCTGTTGTATTTATAATTTACAGTTTGTATTTCAATAATTGTTCCTGTTTCATATTTCATGATGTATATATGATATGTTTGTTATTGTTAATAAACTTAAAAAAACAATATCGAAAATCATTAAGTAGTTGTGGAGCGTTTAATTATAGGCCATGATACATATTAACATGACACCATACCAAAAATAGGTGTCGGGCAAGTAAAAGTTCATAAATTGTCTAGTTTATATACTTGCCCAATCGGGCAACTAAATAAATGTTCAACTAGCAGAGAGCAATGTAATTTCATATGTGTTATTCTCATCATGGACTAAGTAGGCAAGCAAATTGGAGCAAGTAAAATTTCAAAATGTTTGATTTTACTTGTCCGAATGGGCCAGTAACAAAAAACAGTTAGTGTTGAGGCTTGCCATAGCCATATATATTGTGGGAGTGAGGGCTAGACTATCAAGCTTACTACGTTGGTGACATCTATTATTCTCTTGACAAAGGTTTATGAATACAAATATTACAAATTATGTTCATATTCCATTTATTCACATGTAAAGGCACACAAGCACAATGCACAATACAGTACATACACACTTCCAAGAACTTCCATAAACTCATTCACACGTATATAAACAGCAATGACGAGCAGAAATAAAACGGAATCAATGTAATATCAGACAAGTTGAACTGTTAAAGTTGATGTTTGTTTGTATGTTCCTCCTAAAGTCCATCTCACATAGGAAATACGTTGGGATACAGAGAGAGAGATAGACATCTTATTTCCAACAGCATAATCACATTATAAACATTTAAAAAGCCTACCGCAATTGAATACATGTATGTGCAAGGGAGAGTGTACGTATAAGCAAAGCAAATACAAGGCATTACTGTTATTTTTTGTCTTCAATTTTGGAAAATATATAATGCTAGATAAAAGCATTTAATACCAACATCCAAACTCTTTATGACAAACAATTCACCATACACAATGACTAAACGGTCAACTCTAGAGAACTCATCTAATCTACCAGAGTAAAGTCAATTTCATTTCGTTATTTAGTTTTGTAATTGGGATTTATAACGATATAAGTCATTATGTTTAAACATCCACAAGCATATAATTATGTCATAAAAACTGAATGACCTAGTTTATCGCAAGCACAACACCTCCCTTTAATTCTGCTCCCAACAATACATGGAGGGCTGAATGCAATAAGAATCATTACAAACTAATATCATTTAACGGTGTAGTACACGCTAACAAATAACTAGTCAAAATGACCAGAAACCTTAGTCAGCCGGGAACCTGCACTATTCTAGTAAAAATGATCCGGGAAATCAAGTCAAATACATTGATGATCTAATTTGATATGACCTTGGTACACAGAAAACAAAAAACAAAATTGAAATTATTCTCAAAGACCTAAAAACGCTATTGAGAATGATTTTTAAATATTTTTGCTATATCAAAAGACAATATTGAATTAGAACATTAATGTATTTGACTAGATTTTCCGAATCATTTATTTTACTAGAATAGTGCATGAGCCCGGTCGACTAGGTTTTTGGTCAATTTTACTACCTGTCGTTATTTTTTTTAGAGTGTAGAAAACATACGTATAAGCGGAAGTAATGAAGTGAAGAAAAACAAATATATAAAGCTTTGGAAACAAATATGGTAAATAGTCCGAAGAAAAATGATGTGCCTTCATGGTTTCATGCACTCTTTCCGATCAGTCATTATGTCGTTTAAACCGTCTCATCTTTCAGCACAGTGCTCAGCCTTTTGTTCACAAAGATGACAAAGGAGGGCTGGGTTTATGTATACAGGTCTGGAAACGAACGCGGTATAATCTACAGTGTCATTGTGTGGCAATTCGAATTCCTGACACAAACTGAATCAATCCTAATTGAAATGGGGCCAGGGTTGAATTTGCCATTTTTATCAGGTCTGGAAAAGTACATAATTCTAAAATAAATTTGCTCAAGTGTAATCATCTTCAAAATAGTGATAGCCACTTTAAATGATCAAGACAAATGTCCTGTTCATAATACGAGGCAGATAGAAAGGGCGACGCAGCTCACCTCCAAGTACAGTAGGTACTCGTTTGAATATTGTACCCCCCCCCTCATGTCCGCTCTTGCCCGCTAGATGGCGACAAACCCCATATTACCTCCTAGTGATCCATGCAAGTGGATCTCGTTTATATATGGGGCTTGTAGTGAAAAGCTTTTTGTACGGCCCGTATGGTAGCACATGCGTCATAATTTGCAAAGCATGTCGAGCATACAAGAACATTGCCGGTCCCATCACCTTTTGCCACCGTAAAAATTAGTAATATGTGGGTATGTTCACGTAAGGATTTCACGGGATCCAGGAGGCCAAAATTGCCAAGTAATGTACCAAATCAAATGTCTTTTCACCCTCTAAACGATAATAATAACCGAAATACATAGTTCCATTGCCCTTTAAAGCCCAATACCAGTTTTTGGAAAGTAGCCGAAAACATCTATATTGATCAATATTGTTGAATAAGTATTTAAATAGGGCTTGTGTGGTAAAATCCGAACCTAAGCATCGTTACATGCATAAATAACAGAACAAATCCAATACCCGCCCGTGAAATGTATAAATCCCCCGCCCGTTCGCACCTGTCCGCGCCGCTAGCGCTGGGCTGGATATATCGCCAATCTGGGGACAAGCCTGTATAGCGATCACGCACGCGGTATTTTGTATACGTAGTGTATGCCCGATTCCGCGTTGGCGGTATAAATCCGCAGTAGATCAATTTATAATTATGTATTTTTTAAAAATATTTTGCGCCAATTAGAATTTCTGACAGAAACGGTATCAATCCTAATTGAAATGGGGGCAGGGTTGAATTTGCCATTTTTTATCAGGTCTTGAAAAGCACATAATTCTAAAATAAATTTGCCCAAGCCCGATCGTCTTCAAATTATTGATAGTCACTTTAAATGATCAAGACAAATGTCCTGTTCATAATACGAGGCAGATAGAAAGGGCGACGCAGCTCACCTGCAAGTACAGTAGGTACTCGTTTGAATATTGTACCCCCCCCCATGTCCGCTCTTGCCCGCTAGATGGCGACAAACCCCATATTACCTCCTAGTGATCCATGCAAGTGGATCTCGTTTATATGTGGGGTGTATCGCCATCTAGCGTGCAAGAGCAGACAGGGGAACAGAACATTTTTCACCACAGTCCATACTCGGCTACACACCTCCGGCCTCCACGAAGCTTTAATAAGACACCAAATGTTATCTGTTGGGACCTTATTAATTAATTGTGCGTAACATTCGGTCATTTATGGGACAAAATCTGTATAATGGTATCCCGGTAGATGCCTTCCACCCCTGGATATAGCTGCTTGTCCATCATCTGATTGCAACGTGCAAAAAGATTTTCCAGAGATCTAAATTTGAGCAACATTGTCAAAATCCACAAAACTTACTAAATACAGTGGGCCTACTCTAGCGGTTCTCGCAAACATCGATGTATTCTTTTCACCAAGCGAAGCGTTCAACAGCACGCGGTTTAACAAATTCTCTTTCGTTAAGATATGTATACTTGATATTTTCTTATTTGATAATCAGTGGTGAACACTTGATTGCGTACAAACTCAACGCTATTTGTTAGCGAACATTACTTTCCATTATCGCACATTAATTTTCTCAGTCATATGACATTCATAACCCATGAAATTTTTACAAATCACTCAGTCACAGAACACAAACATATACATTCTATTAACCTTTCCTCAGTTTTTGCACATAATCAACAAAGCTAATATATCCCTTTACAAGCAGCATCCCCTAAAATAATATATAAAAAATAAAGTTGTGTAACATCCAACAATTTAATCATATCCTCCCCCCCCCCCCCTCACTCTTGAACAAATTCCAACTAAATACAGTTATGAATAAATTGCTTCTCTCTACCCAGTGCCCCGTTGCATAAATCTTTCTGCAATATATTAGTTACCATTGGAGTAAAGACAACTGGCCTAACAATCAAAATGAAGCAATATAACTTGTATACATGGGTACAGTGGCCGGGTGTTACTTAGTCTTCGCGCCATTGGCAGCATATGGTTATTATGCTCCCAAGTGACTTGAGGAAATACGAAATATCGTTGTTGGGCTTTGTTTGTGCTTAGAAACTCTGTATAAAGCGCTATATAATTGCGAGCTATTACGCTTTTATTATTAGTGTTATTATCATTATAACTAGTATTAGTAGTATAAGTATTATTATTATCCTTATAACACCGCCCTTCTGTTTTCATACTGGCTCAGCATATTTCCCATTACTCATCTAAATCTTTGTTCTTTACATGTACTTTCGACTGCCAAAATATAATGTATATTATCAATTCGTTATATTTATTTTCCATTCATGATGTCATTGATTTGTATAATTGGGTTGACTGCAGAAAATGTAGTTTTTGAAATTAACAAAAGTGGGAACCCCACACTATCAATACTTCGACTTACTCGTAACACATTTTGATAATTTTATTTGCATACATTTTGCGGTACCAGTTGTAAAATGTTAATACATGTACACCATAGTACGAGTGAAACGTATACATTTTCCGCTTGTGATATACAGTCGATTACAGCTAACATATTGAGAACAAATTTCAATCGTTCAGAATGCCATCTCGACAATTATGCTAACATGTATGCTGCTTTTGTTGCATGAGCTATTGATATGTGCGGTTCGAAGGTCATAATTTTCACTCAGTTGATCAATTTGAATTGAATCATTTGGATGGTGTGAAAAGGTATTGTGTCGTTTGTCATGGCGGGATATGACTGCAGTGTTGTGTAGCAAACATGGCGGAAGGTGGTAGTAAGCAGACGCCAAGCCCCGGCACTTCGGCTGGAACGGACACAGGTATTACGAACTACCATTGATATTATTTAACAATTCTACATTATATTTTACCTGAAATTCATGTCGATGATAAATGTTTATATTACAACGACTATTCTGCTTGAACTTGATGTAGACCAATGTATTATAATGTGCAGATCATGTTAGTAATGGAATAAACGATAGCCTATGTTTTACAAATAATGGAATAGTCAGGGGAAAATATTAACATATGCTCCTTGTATAACATAATTTCCCTTCAGCAGATCTCGAATTATGTCTGATTGATAAACGAAACCGATTTGAATTGAAAATGAGGATGGACAGTTATTGTACACATTTGGTATTTGTCTCACTAACTGTTATGTTAAAAACAAAACCTGCATCATTACATTACAATCTAATAGAACTTATAACTCAAAAGGAATACAAAAATTACAAATAAATTAGTAAAGATCCTTTCTTTTTTCTCAAAGATATTCATTTTCTCCATTGCTTTTTTTTACAAACAATAACACAATAACAATGACAAGCAATAACAAAATCAGTATATAAAATAATCTCCATGTTACCATAATTAATATGATTAAAAAGAGCCGTTAAAACTCAAGAGGGCGCTCTCTAAACACTCATTGGTTTGAACCATTTTGAATCAAATAGTGTGCATGAATATGTTGAAATAGTGATTAAATAGAGAGATAATCAACAACTTTTTAAATACCTATTTTGTAACTTTTTGAAAAGGGGAGAATTTTTAAAAATTGTTAACGGCTGGTTCAAAATTGTCGAATAAGTTTAGAGCCCCACATGTATCATAAATGGCTATGTTTATGGCTATTTCAGCAGTTTCTGAACTGATTTTGATAAAATAGAGTTTATTCTGTCATTAAAATATGATGCTCTTTCAAATCTTACACTCAGTTTTTCATTATCTCACAAAAAAATCTTTTATGTAGCGACCTCTCTACCAAAACTCAACTATCCCTCAACTTTCACACATTACTTTCTGGACATATTTTGTTTTAACCGCACATCACGTTTTGCACTTGACAAATGACAACATAGTTACGAGATCCCTTTAAGATCTCCCTTAAAAGCAAGTTTCCGGCTTTAGGTTTCTGAACCTTCTTTTGATCCAACAAAAGGCGTGAATCCATTGAAATGGAATTCAGACATTGATAACAACATATTTTAGCATCATGTTTAGCCAATTAAAGAATGATTTAAAGGTCCAAATCTTCAAGATACAATTTTAGTTCTATCGGTTCCCTCATACTTTCTTGTATACGTATTAACAATAAAATCATGGGGCAAGTTGTGGTTTTTCAAATTTCCCTTTCGTTACAAAGATATGTACGATTGAAGTATTCAGATAAGAAAAACTCCCCCGGAGTTTTTCTTCTGTGTACAAAGAGTGTGCAGTGAGTTAGTGAATATCACTTTGTACTTTCACTCATTACTTAGCCATTCAATGTCCATTTGACTTGAAATTTTCACACAATACCCTGTGGACATATGAGATAACAACAATATACATTGCATCAACCCTTCATCACTTTTTGCACATGCCAATAGAGTTACTAGATCCCTTTAACACTTGACACTATTTTTTGCTCTGAAAATAATTCGTTTGGGTAAAACAAATGACGGACCAAACGTAAATTGGCACAAAGTGGAGTTCGATGTTTTGCCATTAAACGACCATACCTCACGACAGACAAACCCAATTCAGCTGAAATAAAAACACGCAGGAAGCCTGATTATTTTCATTTAGTATGACATATTTTATATAATATATGGTTATATATATAATTATATATTCTGTTAAAGTTACTTCATAATGTAAACAATTATTTTGTATGTGTACCGTTATATCTGTTTTATACTGTTTAGTGCACACGGATGGTATTAAATTCATCATTTTAAAACATGGAAATATAATTTCAATCATTATTAAACTCCCAAAAGGAATGCATATACAGCAAAAAAAAAATCATTACGAATAAACAAATATTTATTATAAAGAAAATTGTAGTACATATGTTTGTATTCATTCAGAGCATATAATGAGATTGAAAAGAGAGAGCAAAGAAAGTTTCGTTGGTGTCTCAATTATCATCATCGAATATTATATAAAACAGGTAAATCCAGGGTAGACTAGAATTGTTCGAAATACTGCAGGGGTGGGGAGAGAATACATACAAGGGAAAAGATGGGGATGGAATTGTTGAAAGATATACACAAAGAGAAAGGGTAAACATAATTGTAAGCTGATTAACCCTAAAAAGGCCGAGGGGGCCATAATGGCCCCCCCCCCCCCCCCCGCCCCCCCCCCCCCTCCTCCGCGATTTATTTGTATTGCTCCAAAACGCGGTAAGATGACGCGCCGCTGATTGGTGACTTTTTTCTTTTGGGTCTTGCGCATATTTTAAAACAAAAAAATTGAAAATCGGACCTACCGTTACGAAGTCACGTGACCTTTTGTCTATGCATGTCAGCCCGAAAATTGCTCAATTTCGTGATTTGTGTACAAAACATATGGAAATATCAGTTTTGGTAAAAGGAGGCATATCATTGGTTATTTGGTCTTGTTTACATTTTTGTTTGTTTGTTTTGGGGTTCAAAATAGTTGAATTATAGTTAGAAATAAAAAAAACACAAACAATAAAATACATAAGTAAAAAAAAACAAAGAAATACATAAGAAATTATAAAAACAATAGAAAACATAAGGAAGAACCTGGCTCTTCCAAATTTTGTTGTCGTATTATTATTCCAAATGCTCTAAAGAATATATGTAGTGAAAACCAGCGTTTAATTCTGAAGAATATCTGATTTATGGGTAAAAATATGAATTTTATGACCTTATTTGCATAAATTACCATAAATTTGCAAATTAATAAATTTTTCAAAAAATAAAAATTACTATTGTATTCTATACACTTCACTTATCATGCGTGCAATTTTTCACGTCGATCGGCCGTTCCGCGGCCAAGATCTTAGGGGGGGGGGGGGGGCATAATGCCCCCCCCCCCCCGGCCTGCTGAAGACCTCAAATAGCCCGGCCTTTTTAGGGTTAAGGAAAAATGATGTGAGAAAGTAGGAACACGTTACATATTTAGATAAGATAGGTTTGAGACAACATAGCAAATTATTCAAAGCTCATTTTAATTTAATAGCGTACCAAGGGGCAGCACGAACCGTATCAGATTTCAGCGACAAAGAATTGGCAAAACTGATCCCGAAGGTGGCATCATGGGACAGAGTGTTCTACCACCTGAGGCATGCTGGATCAGACGCTCCGTCTTGGAAGGAATTACCAAAACCAAAAAACATAAGGATGAAACTTGCAGCAGCTTTTATGCAGATTGGCGAACGTCACATCTCACACAATATCATATTTCGAGGTGAGTTTGCAGATATATTTAATGTTAACATCATCAAGATTATCATGACAATAGTGATTATAGAATTAAACAAAATCTCTTGATTTTTATGCAACCATTTAAAAAGAATTGTAGGGTTTCCCGGCCAATTTTAAACCTTTTCACCCAAATTCACAATATTGGTCATTCAAATTCACGCATTTCTTGATAAAAGGTGAATTTCGGAAGGACTCATTGTTTGTGAGGGTAGGGCATGCGTACTGGTCATCTACTCCTACTACAGGTTTTTGTTTCATTGCAAGCGAGTTTGTGAGTGACGTGATTGTATGTTAATGTTCATGCAATTTTGCACTAAGAACATAAATCATATCGGAAATAATGTCGCTAGTGATATTCGTTTGTCTCGCAATGTATGGTCAACACGGAATCTAAAAGATCACGATGTTTCGTGCGCCGCGAATCATAATCATATTTTGAAAATATGTTAGATTCATTAAACTGAAAGCATATAGAAGGAAACTGAGCTGAAAAAGAAATTGAATGGCACATAAGAGTTTATCACCTGACTTAGCAAATACAGTACATGCCGCTGCCAGGAAATATTTTAGTTTATATCCCTTCTATGAATATTCATGAGATTTCTAGAAACGTGATTGGTCAATTGGGGCTCTCACAATAAAGATTATTTTCACTATAAATCTGAAATCGGGGAATATTTTTCATTATATCCTACATGAATGAAATCCTGTTCAGTGATTGGTCTACATAGCGTCATGTGACCAAACATAGTAATGCCCATGGAGAAAAATGTGCTATGCGTGACGTCATTCATGGAATAGTAAATGCTATTCCATGAATGACGTCATAGACGCCGGGTGATCATATTGAGCCCATAGAGATGCGTGTTATAAAACTTCCCTGCGAGAAGAGCTCTTGTTTTAGCTTGCGAAAGATGCTCGACGAGATATCTTAAAGAGTTATTTAAAAAGAAATACAGCATATTTTCACCCGTGAATATCAATAAGTTCCAAAGAATATTCTAGAGATGCATTTCATGTATTTCGAATTTAAAAATTACGACAATGGTGCACATTGTGCATCGTTGTCCTTCTGTGGTCGTGACATAATTCGTCATTTAACACCGCACTAGCACTAGCTGTATGTGTAATGTACGAATAACTATTTTCTCCAGACAATTACACGTGCGTACTGTAAAGCAGTTTAATTATTCACTTTGATGCGCGCGTTTTGCATTTGAGTGCGCATTAGTTGTTAAGGCGCGTAAGCATGAATGGAAAGATAGCGCAATACGCGCTGTGCGCTAGGACTATTGCGCAAAGGGGGTCAGTGTCACAAACAGAACATAGTCAGTGCAGTGATGGTTCCATGATCAATGTTTTGTTTTTCTTTATATTTGTCTTTAATTTAATTGAAATAATTTATTTTTACGATGATTATGATTATGCGAAGGATATAAAACAAATATATCATGCACTATTTCGAGCCACTAGTGAAATTATGGATTCCTCGGTGACAGAAAAAGCACTATGTTCTTCGGGTCTACGACCCTCAGAACATAGTGCTTTTCCTGTCACCTCGGAATCCATAATTTCAACTAGAGGCTCTCAGTGCATGGTATATTTGTTTACTATCTTTGCCGATAGCAGAAATAGCAAGCATATCATATTGCCCGTAGAGATGCGTGTAATAACAGCTTCTCTGCGAGGGGAGGTCTTGTTTTAGCTTGCGAAAGATGCTCGACGAGATTTCCCAAAGAGTAATTTAAAACGAAATACTGAATATTTTCACCCGTGAATATCAACAAGTTCCACAAAATATTCTAGAGATGCATTTCATGTATAACATGGCGGTTTTTGAAGTAAACAATTTCGAAAATGGTGCACATTTTGCATCGTTGTCCTTCCATGGTCGTGACAGTAGGCTAATTCCTTTCATTTAATTTCATTTCATGTAATGTACGTACGAATAGCTGTTTTCCCATATTCAATTACACACGTGTGACGTACGTGTATGTAAAGCGGGTTAATTATTCACTTTGATGCGCGCGTTTTGCATTTGTGTGCGCATTAGTTGTTAATGCGCGTAACCATGAATGGAAACATAGCGCAATACGCGCTCTGTGCCAGGACTATTGCGCTAAGGGGGCCAGTGTCACAAACAGAACATAGTGCAGTGATGGTTCTATGATCAATGGTTTGTTTTTCCTTTATAATACTTAAGTTTAATTGAAATCATTTATTTGTGCGATGATTATAATCATGCGAAGGATATATAGCAAACAGAAGGGATATAAAACAAATATACCAAGCTTTTAGTTCAAAAGTATAGTGGAATTATATATCTTCGGAGGGACTGGCATAGTTACTATTTTTGTCCTCGGGGCTTCGCCCCTCGGAAAAAAATAGTTCTATGCCAGTCCCTCCTTAGATATATAATTCCACTATACTTTCTCACAGCTTGGTATATTTGTATAATATTTCATGGGTATATCTCACCCCAGCAATTCGCAGCAACGTTAAGGGGCTGTACACATACCGTACCCGCTATTTCCGGCGCGTACCGTTACTTGTACTGTACATGCATGTCAGGTGACTCTCGCGGGCGAGTGCAACGGATTTTGACAGTCAGATGATAAAACAGTTATTACATTTGTTGTCGGGAAAATCACGGAATATTCCTACCCTCGGGATTTCAAATGCTATTTCGTGAAGAAAATAAGTCCCTCGACTTCGTCTCGGGACTTATTTACTCTTCCCTCAATATCATTTAAAATCCCTCGGGATGAAATATTCCGTGCTATCCCCTCCACCGCCATGTAATAACTGTATAATATCCGCCTCACCATATGAATTTAACGTGAAATTAAGTGTCCGACAATAAAATTGCATTCACGTATATGGTGAGTTGTATTGCCTTAGATTGCAAATAGCCCAGCTAGCCACCTGACGTTGGGCCGATGTCGGAATTTGGTTGCCGGATGTCGGCATATCGCCGTTGGCTCGAGGTTAAAATGTCCGCCAGCCCAACATCGTCACGACGTCATTTTTGTGATATATTGGCATAAGGTCATTTTCCGACAATGGCCCAACATCATGTCATGAGGTGGCTAGCTGGGAGGGTGCCATTGTCAAATTGAATGACCGATTTCGCCCTTGAGCAAAAACTGCGTGAATTTGAATGACCAATGTGTCAATTTTGCTGAGAAAAGTCCCAAAGTGAGCCGTAATACATATATTAGCATTAAATCCTATAGAAACTAATTTACTTGTTTGTCTCTGTATACAATAAATCGGATACACTCTCCGGAGTTTAATACATACTCCATTGAATGTTGTATCATTTGTGACCTTACACCACAAAACGACCAATAAGTCGCCAAAACTGATTGTGCTGCTTTTCATAAAACATTAAAATAGAAGTCATTACCTTTAAAATGGTATATCATTTGTCAAATTTGGACTAAGCAAACCCTCTCAAAATGAACACCAAAGATTTGGAATATGGCTGAAGCGTTTTTTAAATAAGGAAGAAACGGGCCATTTAAAAGATCAGTTTCCATTAAAGCGCTGTAATAAGATCACATTTATTAAATGAAAAAATAATATTTAAACATGATTTCAGACGCTCAAAATGTTATAGAAGCTAGATTAAAATAGGCTTATTCAGGAAATACCAAAATCCTAAATCTCATATTTTGAACAAAATTTGACTATTTTAGCTAATAAAAGAGAAACTACCACAGCGACATAACGGTCGTTTTGTGGTGTAAGGTCACATTTGTTCTAACAGGCGCTATAAATAATGTTATAATACGTGTGGTTTACGGGTACACGGGTGAGATGGGTGGATTGGTAAGTCCTGAAAAGGACTATGGTAGTCCTAGAAAGGACTATGGTAGTCCGAGAAAGGACTGTTGGTGTAGTTCTGAACAGAACTGTTGGTATTCTTTCTAGGAGAGTTCTAAAAAGAACTGTTGGTAGTCCTAGAAAGGACTGCGGATAGTCCTAGAAAGGACTGTTGGTAGTCCTATAAAGGACTGTTGGGATAGTCCTGAAAAAGACTGTTGGTATTCTTTCTAGGAGAGTCCTAAAAATGACAATTGGTAGTCCTAGAAAGGACTGTTGTTAGTCCTAGAAAGGACTGTTGGGATAGTCCTGAAAAGGACTGTTGGTATTCTTTCTAGGAGAATAATGTTATTATAATGTTATTATTATTATTTTCCGTCCTGCAGAAACAACTTCTAAACCCATCAATTTCAACGATATAATGCGGGGTACCTTGACAATGGAAAGGCACTGTTCGGACGAATTACTTGATGTGTGCCACCACCCGCATACCATTGAAGACTACAAATGGTCTTCCCTCGAGGACAATATCCGAAAGGGGTGTTCGGCAGAACTTAAGATATGTTTCAGGGACGCGAAAGGTAATTATACTGTATAACAAATGCATAATGCATTTATGAAACATTTTAACTGGGGGGGGGGGGGGGGGGGGTGGAAGCTAGAATGATATAATCATCTTGGAAGGAGGGTGTGGGCCTAAGGGGCATTCGCTTATATTGGCAATACCTATAATATGTGCCGCTTTGAGTAAACGATCCCGGCTCCATACACTGATAGATGTATGAGGAAAGAAACATCCGCTCTATCATTGTCTAACATGAGTTAAAAAATAATCGTTCTTTCGAGCTATGAGAAAGAAATAACCACTCAATAGATCGATAATCATATCCTTAAATATGACTACAAAATCATGCTGATTTCTGTTGTCGTTTGGTAAATTTCGGCAATAATCTATAGCACGTCAAAACGGCTGCTTTTTTGACGCTATCTTGGATTTGGAAGTGTTGCAACATATTTGTTAAGGTAGAACTCTTCTCTGAATTGTTGTGTCTTCTATTCGCCAGTCGATGCGGCCCCAATTTGTTCGACATCTCTGGGAAAACATGGTGAATTTTATCCATTGCCTGTTTACTCTGTGAAATAAGTGGAAATAAGATTTTATCCCGATTGTTCGGCCAGCCAGGAGGAATCAAAGAATGCTGTGCAATTTGGTACATTTTATGTTATTATAAGACAAACAACAAGGTACAATATATGTGTAAAAGCTCCAAGTGACTTTGATTAAATTTGACACGGTTAATGGATAACTTTAACAAAAAGTTATACAATCTCTATTACACAAGTAACAATTGAACTATTGTGCACTATTTCACTTTATAAAACTACAAAAAAGATACTTCAGTTCGTTCACCTATATACATACAAATTCCGTTAGTCTATAGCTTAGCCTTTGATAAGTACTTTTTAAAGCAAACCCGCGTTGTGAATGTATACACCGCTTGTATTGGTGATAACGTATGATTTATTCTTATGGAGAGCCAGGAAGAGTAATTAAATCTACCGTATCATGACTTGTCAACTAATAATAAGAGGTTTTTAAAAAGTGTTACAGAAGCTTAAAACTATTCAATATTTTCAGGATTGAAGGATGCAGTATTCAGAGGTACAAAACAGGTGAAAGCATTGGATAAGGTTCGGCGTAGAGTTCAGTCGTGGAATAAAGCCATTAACAACCTCGATGACTTAATTCACCCAATGCCACGTGGACCATCTCGCAAGTCTTTACTTGGTTGGATTCTGTATGGAACAACACTAGAACAACCAAGTCGTCCACGGCAAGACATCAAGATAAAATCTGCCCAGAAAAGATGTTCTTATCTCAAAGATATATTGAGATCAGGTTCGTCAGAGAAGTACAAAAAACGACTCGCAGACAGTCTCGAAATGAAAGGTGAAATTAATGATACAGTGCATATTAACATTTCGCATTCAATGAATTGTTTGTTTAGCGTGGCATGACTGAAACATGAAACACGAGTGTATAGACATTTATTTATTGTACTTTTGAAAGATTGCGCTAATGTACGTAAATTTATATGAATTCACAAATTGTTCAATTAGACCGTGTATACAAATATCGTTTGGTTCAGTATTTTGATAACATGAACAAAATGCGAATAACAAATGTTAACGTATAGTTCGCTTTCTTTATTTCAGCATTTGAAAACTATATTATGTTATGATTAATACATTACTACATTATAATATAACATCGTATTTCATGACTCTCTGTCTCTCTCGACCTATTCAATTCTGATTTATATCATCGACGTAGAACTGCACGTATCTAAAACGGAGATAAGGCGTCTAACCAAGGAGACCACGAACATGTGCAAAAGACTGCATCTCCCTGATCCATTCCATACACGTGTTAAGGAATACATCAAGAAATACATCACAAGACACAACCTCTTCCTCGCTCTCCGTCTCTCGGGATACAGTCACCAAGCAAGACGGCTATATGGTATCGAATTTCAAGGAATCATTGTAGGGTTTTAAATTTGCATTGGCATGCTTAATATATACATTTTACAAATGTGATTATATACTGTAGTATGTTATTATTGTTTGCTGGGTGTTAAATAAAACTCTTGCCACTTTTCAGTGTGAATAAACTAAAAGGTATGGCGAGGATGCTACTCATATTGAAGAAGAAGACAGCTTTAAAGTGTATTTTTTGTTTGGTTACATTATTCACTCTCAATTTTACACAATCAATAATTCCAATAGCAGATTTTAAAATTTTGTAAAAAACACACATCTCATGTACAATCATTGAGAAGCTGTGTGCACGTCGATGGGTATGTGTTTGCGAGTGTGTTCCACACAATGGTTATTGTCCATCCGACCGTCTGGTTGCACATAACATTGAACCCTAGTGGTTCTTTTCATACCATGTCGTATTCGTATTAACAATATAAACATGGGTAAGGTTTCGGTTTTTCGAATTCCCCTTCGTTAAAAAGATATTTACGGATTATGAACTATCCACTAGATAGTCATAACCGTGTACAAAGTCAATGCAATGAGTTAGTTACTATCACTTTGCATTTTCGCTCATTACTTTGCCATATAACGTGAAGTTTTTACTCATTACCCAGTGTACATATCGGTTCACAACAATACACATGCGTTGTGTTAACAATTCGTCACATATAATATTTTGCGACTGACCCCCCCCCCCCCCCCGCAAACCCCGCCCCCCACCCCCCCCCCCCCCCCCCCCCGCTTACAAGTGTTTTCGGATTCGGATCATACTAAATCATTAAATAAATATTTGAATTCGGATACTTCACATAATTCCTTTCTTATGAAAAAATAATTCCCAATAATCTAGCAATGATATTAGTTTATGACTGAGGTCTCGAATAATCTTAAGTCAATGGTTCACATAAATATTATAATAATGCTAACATTCAAAACGCACATAAACATATTCTCACAGAGGAATCCATTTTATTCACCATTATTCTTTTACCTGTAATCCTGAAGATGTGAAAAGGCATGACGAATACATCACAAAAACGATGGGCTTATCGTCAGATAGAACGTTTGACATGGAGGAATGGAGCGCACATGTCAAGGTTCCGTGCGGCTCACTGTCGAAGCAACAAAATATAACGCTACAGCGTCTATCTGAAGAGCCGTGCGGAAAAGGCGCCGATGAAATAGCCATAGTGCCTGGAATCAGATGCTGTCCTTCGGGTCTCAGGTTCAACTGTCCGCTGACGTTCTCTTTCCAGCATGGCCTGACTTTTGCCAAGGACGGAAAGCTGTCCAATGACGGAGTTGTCATCTATCTGAGACAGGAGGAAGGCCCCAAAGGTAATACATATGTATAATACCATTGATTCCATTGGTTCTAAAGAAGTGTAATTAGCAAGTACTTTTAGTTGTTGGCTTGATAATAGCTCAGAGCGGATAGTGACCTCAGATAGTGATGAAACTAATGTAGATGATTATCGTCATAGTGTACAATCTTCTCGAGTATAGACATGTATGTGATTTATAACTTAGTGTGTCAGATTTATCCATATTTTGGAGAGATGTTCCTTAAAGAAAAATCTCATTCTGATACTTGTCAATCTACGCAGACACAAATCGTACATTAATTAGCTATTATCTTTTATAAGTGTTGGCATAATCTGTTCTTTTACAAATCTTAGTTAATATGGCAAACTGATTTGACAAACATTTGATATATCCAAGAGCGTATTATTATTATTAATTATTTCTGTACACAGAGACATGGAAGACTGAACGTTACGATCTTAGTACTGGTAGTTCTAAAGATCATCCTTTCAAGTTCTTTCTCCATCGAGACCGGTTAAAAATAACCATCGATCACTTCACTTCGCTCTGGTTCTACGTAGAGAAGTACATCATTGGCCACAAAACATTCCGGTGCAGACCCTTCCTTCCAGAAAGAATGCCTTCGTTAGGAATGCCCATCCTTCACCTACACGTGTATAGCACAAAAAGACTTTCCAAGGTATTTGTTACATGTAACTAAACAATATCGGTATAAATGTATTTACGATATCAATCACAAAATGTATTCGTTAGCCTCATAAAAATACGAAGATCTACAGAGCCTATGGCAAATGCATTATCATTTTGTTACTTAATACAATTTCTGATTTGTTGCCCAACAGGAAATTGAGCATGAAGAGCACAGCTCAAGACCCGCATACCACGCGGCCAGAGTCAGTCAGCCATTCAAAGTGAAGTACAACTATACTCCCTTGACGGTTACCTGCGATTATAGCATCACAGAAGCTCAGGTAAAATCAGTTGAAGGGGTTAATGAGTATTGATGCTGTCTTAAAAATCGTTCGTATTTTATTTATTTATTTATTTATATATTTATTTATTTCCTCTCATAGGGCATGTATGGTGGTAGTCCTTTTGTTTAAGATAAACCCCTCTTGTTTAACATGCGGTACAGTTTGCTTTTGAAGTAGTGCGTTCGCATATTCCTATAATTGTACTGATTTGTGTTTGTATTCAGGGCCTGATATGGAAAGTTTGTATCTGTATATTTTCCGAAAATTTTTGTTCATACAATACTTTATCAAACCGAATCTTTCATGCATCTAATCTCTTTTACAGACCATTTTGTACGCGGATCTTTCCAGCCCAAATCCGAGCCTCTTAGAATTTGAACTCGATTTCACGCGCGGCGAATATGAACGAAATGCGAAAGTAATTCTTCGTCAGGGTAATGACGCAACGCATCCACCTGCATCGTTCATGTTCTCTACGACATTTGAAGGTAAACTTCCCATGCAGAAATAATGATAACTGTTTTCCTAACGGATGGTTGAAGAATAACAAATCAGAAGTTTATCATAATTTATTTTGATTTTATTATTTGTATTAACAGGACGTTTAGAGTAAAGAAAAGTATGTAATTATTTATGTGAGCGATTACAACTACTGAACTACAGTTCGCTTAAAGATCTTGTCCACGTTTCGCAAGGCAAATGTCTAAACTTGCGAGATTATTGTCGTATATGAACAAATATTTCATTTGCGAGCTATACTCTGAAAAGATTAGAGCTGGAAACGTCCTTTTCGGGGAGTTATACTGTAATATTGTAATAACTCTAAAGAATGTTAGGTCGGACCGTACTTTTATTCTGATTTACGAGTCTTCGTTCATGCATGGCTTCGCTCACGTTATCTTCAAAGTGGTGTGGCTAGCCCATGTTTGCATGTTGCGGTTATATCACAACGCCAAAAGCGGAAGACTAAATAATAACTAAGATTCGTAAAACTTACAATGTATTTGTTCATTCTTTATTTACACAACTTTTTTGTTACCCCATTCGATTGTACGACTTATTTAAGATATTTGATATGTGATCGTCTCACCCTTTCTAGCGAATTTCACTCCAACACAACATGGTGAACGACAGGAGGTGATATCAGGAATACCTGACCAAACCCTGATTGACATAGCTGCCAAATTCTCTGGGGGTGACCAGAAGGTCTTTGAACTCGCCGTAGCACTAGGCTTCTCCTTCGCTGAGGCTCGTCAGTACCAGGACACGAACATGCAAGGCCAAGTGAATAACAAAGGAACCTTTGCCATGCTGGCGGCATGGAAAGAGAAGGCCCCCTGTAGACAGATTCCATTCTTAGTGGAAGCCTTGATAAAGTCAAATTATCTGCGCATTGCAGAAATGTATTTTCCAGAAGAAGGTAATATAATAATACCTGTTTAAATGATGTTCTGTCAGTTTAATCAAATTATTTGCTTTTTCGCGTTTGTCTTTCGTGCTTTAACTCAGCAACCTTCAACATCTGTTTGTTTTTGTTTTAATCCATTTAATGATCAAGACAATCGCTGTGATTTTACAGTAGTTTTTGTAATAATTCATATTGCCTTAATTATTTTAAATCCAAATTGTACGAATAAAGCACTTTACTCTGTGCAGTTGTGGTAAAGTGTAATTATTACAGTCGTATAGATCAGGCTTATTAGTCCGTGGGCCAGAGGGGTCTACCTGTGACCCCCCCTATGATCCTCCGACTTGGGTGTCATTTTGTTCATTGATATGTCTAATGTTAGAAACAAAATGTTAACAAGAAAAAAACTCATATACACTATGTTTTTTTACTACTTTTTGGGAGGTATGTAAAAATAGCACTTTTTCATTTTTGCTGCATTTCTTAGGGTTGGTGAAAATTGAGATTGCGTTAAGTGCTCTCATTTGATAATGGCTAGGTCTTTATAAACTAAATTTTGCTGATACATATTTTTATATATGCCTAAGACACAGGAAAAGTTTCATGGTCAAAGTTGATTGGCTTCATATAATTATGACGTCATCAAATTTGCATATGAAAAATCATTGGAATTTCCGTAAACAAAACGGTCAAAAAAACAATGTTCATTAGTATAGTTTATTTTTTTTCACCATGAGAATGATGATAATGAGCTTAAACTTATTATGTCTATTTATGAAAGTATATTCAAATCAGAAATGCTATTATCCTTTGAATATAATGTAAAAAAATTACATTTTTTATTACGTAATCACCATGCGTCATATATGCAATTGTAAGGCATATGATGGCCATTTCGTGTAGGGCACAAAACGGTACATATTGCTCCCTCTTTAATTTCTTTTTTTTTAGAACCAATCACTCTCATATTTGGCACATATGTAGAACTAGTAGGGCTCTTCAGTTTGCAATAAGTAGAATTTCAAAAGGTCATCAAATGAGGGCGCTATTTACTAAAATTTGATAAAAACATACAAAATCCTATATATTCTGATAAAAATTTTATTTTTTCTCTATCTGTCTGATTCGTATAGACATCTTGACATTTTGTTTGCATTATTATGAAACCTACTTTCCCTAGAATGAAATTGAAGACTGTTATGTTGTTTCTTGTATATTTTAGGGTCTAAATTAGTTATAACTCAGACTGAATTGTACCTTAAAAGTGGAATGGGGATTACATTGCGCTACATACAAACAATTTCAGATTATTCACTTAGTAGTAACCCTATGTATATCTAGTCCTGAGTCAGATTTTTGACAGCATGTACTCCAATATCAAGTTAAGACAAAATGTTTTGGGAAAATTCTGGTCAGAAACTTGTTTTTCAATATTTGAATTATACTTCTGTTTGGCATCACATTTGTTTGTTTCAGAAAAGAGAACAAATGAACATCTCTTGTTTACAGTTTATTTTGATATACCTACCCTCCAAAAGTGACAGAAACTTCATGTGACAACTAGATGAGTACACATTCATGCCTTTATGATTACCATGGTGACAGAAAGTGGCAAATGAATTGAATGCAAATTAAAGTTAACGACCACATTGAAAAATGTTTTAGATCTTGAAAAGTTGTCTGGAATTTATAGAGGCACATGCAGGGGAATGTCTGTGTGTGTAGAACTGTTAACTCATTTTGCAACATTTGCGCTCTTATTTTTTACTAAAATAAACGTACTATCTTATGTCTCAATATTCATAATACATTTACACGGGATACTAAATACATTCAGTTAATCACTGACACCTCACAAATGATCTGTTAGCATGAAGGCCTGTGAACGCATGGTTGTGGCAATAGCTGATGTCAGTTAGATTCCATATTTCATGCTGTTTGTTTTTCTTTACTTTAAATAAATGGTATAAGCAAATACGGGTGACAAATAGTGTATACCTCGAATTTTATCACGGAACTTAAGCATTACACCGTCTGTCTCATTTACTGTAGTGATCAGATATAATGCCAAAGTATCACTATCGTTATGCCAGGAAATTATCATAAAGAATGATAAAATAATTAAGCATCTGCCTTCTGTGCCACATGTTTAAGCTTTTGAAGCGCTTTATCCTAAACCAGCACCATGCAATCACAAAAGAGCACCCCAATATTGGGCAGGCTGGCTCATGACCAATACTAAATCACGATCTAAGTAATTAATTTGCCACAGTCCATAAAAGATGGCTTAAAACCAACTGCTGTATATGTATATGGAACTGTAAGCCACTGGCTCATCCTAAACATGTAAATGAGATTACAATTGATTTCACTTAACCAAACTGCTGAAGCATTTTTAATTTATGCTGAAAACTTGTGAATTGTTGTCAAGAGCACAAAAACAAAAAAAGTAATCTCTGATATTAAGATCACACTCACTACAATCCTTAACAATTTGGATAACTGTTGGGAGGACATTTTCCTTGTCATGGAACGACATCCATCAGAACATGCCATGCACGCTCCAAAAAAAGACCCATCAGCAACAAAGCGTTACAGACCAGTCTCACTTCTTTCCCACACCTTTAAGCTGTTCGAGCGACTAATTCTGACCCACCCAGGCCCCCACCTAAGTGCAGTTGTATAACCATCTCTGATGAATGAGCAGGCATGATTCCAGCCTAGGAAGTATTGCACAAGAAAACTGCTTAACCTTACCCAACATATAGAAGATGTTTTCCAGTAAATGTCTTAACTGGATTTGTGTTTGTAGACCTCTCAGCAGCTTATGCTACTGTGCACAGACTCTACACAAACTACTGAATGTGAACAACATGCACTTCACCGACATGGTGAAGACCCTGATTGAAAACACACGCTTCTTCGTCGAGCTGTCTGGAAAGAAGTGTCGTTGGCGCAGGAAGCATTCTGGCCAAACTCTGTTCAACATCCATGGGCGTAGATCTGTCATTGATACCTATTCATCGGGGGGGGGGGGGGGGTGATACGGAAGTATCTACGCGCCGCCCATGTCAACATCTATGTTAACGATCAACCTATACCCACTCTGAGACCAGGAGTTTCATCTATTAGACGACGTGTGTATCACCACCCACAGTGATGACTTCCCTCAGGCAGAATCCACCTTGTGTGAGGGATTTACCAACCTATACTTGTACTACAAAGAGAACCATCTGAAGGCTAATTCAATTAAACTAAATCTCAAATATGCGCCTTTCATCTGAAGAACATGCATGCAAACCAGAAACTGAAGATCACTTGGAATGGAACTAGACGGGCACACTGTGATAGTCCTGTCTACATAGGGGTGAACTTAGATAGATCTTTCAAGAGTACAAGGCCTGTATCACCCAGGAAGGTCAGCTCCACGAATGCCTTTCTTGACAAACTGAGCACATCCAAGTGGGGTGCAAACCAAACAACAATCAGCTCTGGCTCTCTGTTACTATGTTGCAGAATATGTCTGCACGGGTATGGGAAAGCTCAGCACATGCCAAGAAGAACAAAAGTTGCCGTTATATCATGATGTATGAGACGAACGAGAACTAATAACGTATACCTAATCTCTGGCATCGCATCCCAGCTGTAATAAGGAGGGCTGCTGTTAGCCAGGAGGAACGGCTGAGACAAACAGAGGTGAAGGACACCCACTCCATGTCTACCCACTGCATCCTCGGCGCTTTAAGTCACGGAAAAGCTTCATTTCATGATCTGTTGAACCCCTGGACTACAGCGTGTCTTCAAGAAGGCTCAAACTCTGGGAAGAGAGGCTGAGCTCTAGGACATATCGGTAGCCTACGCCTATGGTGCCGTCAGAGAAACTGTCCACAGGATTCAACCATGCATCCCTAGGTGACTTTGCGTAGCCGGAATAGGCTTTGGCAGGCGTGGGAAGATGCAAGCCAACATGTTGAACTGGGGATACATCGAAGGTGCATCAGAATGCGAGTGCGGTCAAGCCCCTCAGATCATTGACCACCTGCCTAGTTGTGATATGGTACATGGAATGTGCACAATCACAGATCCGACAGAGGCCAACGACGTAGCGCTCAGATTTGCCCGACATTGGCAGAAAGTTGTATGGTGGTACGAAATGATGAATGAAACAAGCTCCAAACTGCTATTAAAGGTGGGGGTAATAAACACAAACAACCGATAATCTCCTTTGAAAGCAAACAGTTTATCAATCTGCAGCAGATAATGCCTTCACTGTACGGGAGATATTCTACAACGTAGAAAAGGTAGACTTATCTACAACACTTGTCTATCGCCAACTATTATCGAGGCAGAGCTCTGAAAAAAAGCGGCCCTGTATTGTTTTGATGAAAATGAGACTTATAGGAGCGGCGATTGGCTTTTTCAAAATGAAAATGGGAACCTTAGGAGCGGCCGGATCGGCTGTAAAAACAGGGGTCTTTGAAGCGACACATACCTATATTGCAAATATACATGAGTACCCCCCACCCCCCCCCCCCCCTCCCCCTTCGGGTCATTGATGATGATGGTTGACCAGGGTTTCTTACCGTTTGTTATCGACATGGCCACATTGATCTTTGTAGCTTATTTATGCCATGGATATCTCCTAAAGAAAATACATTTAAAAGGAAAGAGTTCGACAGATATGTGTCGTTTATTCCTTCGTTGTTAATCAAGCTTAAAAGTGTGTATGCTCTGCCACCGTTTCCCACACAGGGGATAAAACAGCGAATCGATATCAACAATGTTGCCATAGTGGCTTTTCAGGCCATGATCCTTCCAAATATAGGGTTCTGAGGAAGACCAAATTATATTGAACGGCTACAACTTTATCTTTACCATTCACATGTGTCAATGACTAATGGAATGTCTCCACTTAATTGCTCTAAATAAACATTGATGTCAAATCCTGCTTGATGAATATGAATAGTATGCTTCATCTTTATTAAAGAAAAAGAATTGCAGAAGATACAAAACAATTCTGTACACACAGACTGCTCCTGTGCTATAAGTTTGGTTAACTCTCTGTTTCTCTGGTATAGCGTGTACAAAAATACTGCATTAGTAATCCCAAACTTATAAACATGAAGTCCCCGTATTATCAAATGTGAACTTTTTTTTAATTTTAAGAAAATAATGTTTATCTTTGTTAATGAAACGTAGTATGCTGTTCCCTTTTCTGACCAAAATGGTGGTCCAAGCAAACAAGTAATAGAGTTAACATTTTTCTTTTAAAATCTGATTAGATGTATTTTGTGTTTGTTATGTTTTTATTCGTAAATATATTCAGACAGAAACAACTTACCCAGTGCTAGATTAACTGGCCCGAACAAATGGTACGTAAAAACATCATATCGCAATGTATTTATTAATTCACTTTGAAGGTCACATTCAGACAGTTTTTGTCAACACAGAACCATCAGTTTGAGACAAAAACTCATAATTGAGGAGGGATCAAATAATGAACTTGTCAACGAGACGTATTTGTTCTCTTCTCTGAAAAAAAAAGTGATGCCAAAGATAATAATACAAAATATTTAGAAAAAACAAGTTTCTGGCAAGACGTCCTCATACATTTTGCCTTAATTTTATATCGTAATAAACATGCTATCGCAAATCTCACTCAGGACTAGATTCAGGTTAGGATTGAATTAATAATCGAAATAGTTAATTATGTGTATAGCGCACTGTATTCCCTATTGCACTTTTAGGGTACAGTCTAGAGGGAGTTATGCCTTATCTATACGCTAAAAGTTATAAGATACAACATAAGTCTTTAATTTTATTCTAGGAAAAGTAAAGTTGCATAATAATAATGCAACAAAAATGTCTAGTTGTCTATACAAATCAGGCAGATAGAGAAAAAAAACATTTTTATCGGAATTTAAAGGATTTTGTATATTTTTATCAAATTTTAGTAAATAGCGCCCTCATATGATGACCTTTTGAAATTCTACTTATTGCAAACAGAAGAGCTCTAATAGTTCTACATATGTGCCAAATATGAGAGTGATTGGTTCTAAAATAAAGAAATTAAAGAGGGAGCAATATGTACCGATTTTTGCCCTACACAAAATGGCCATCATATGCCTTACATTTGCATATGACGCATGGTGATTACGTAATAAAAAATGTCATTTTTGTACAATATATTCAAAGGATAATAGCATTTCTGATTTGAATATACTTTCAGAAATAGACATAATAAGTTTAAGCTCATTATCATCATTATCATGGTGAAAAAAATAAACTATACTAATGAACATTGGTTTTTTGACCGTTTTGTTTACGGAAATTCCCATGATTTTTCATATGCAAATTTGATGACATCATAATCATATGAAGCCAATCAACTTTGACCATGAAACTTTTCCTGTGTCTTAGGCATATATAAAAATATGTATCAGCAAAATTTAGTTTATAAAGACCTAGCCATTATTAAATGAGAGCACTTAACGCAATCTCAATTTTCACCAACCCTAAGAAATGCAGCAAAAATGAAAAAGTGCTATTTTTACATACCTCCCAAAAAGTAGTAAAAAAACATAGTGTATATGAGTTTTTTTCTTGTTAACATTTTGTTTCTAACATTAGACATATCAATGAACAAAATGACACCCAAGTCGGAGGATCATAGGGGGGTCACAGGTAGACCCCTCTGGCCCACGGACTATATTGGAAACAATATTGATGACCTGCAGATTGTCAAGTTGTGATTTCTGAACTAAATTTTAGGTTGTTTATGTTTTTAGTCAAGAGACAATCGCACAAATCAGACGAGAAAGGTGCAAGTGGTGCAAGTGTTGCAGCCCTTTCTACGGAAGTCCAGGGTCTCTCACTGTCCAGCGATGACGACCTATCACAAAGGTAAACAAATCTAAGTTAAAAAATGGAAAATTTTAAAATAAGAAAAAATAAAATATTGCTCTACAATTCGAATATAAAAACTTAACATTTTACCGCTGCCTTATATAACAGGATGACACTCCTGATGCTCACAAACGAGTTAAAATCAGTCAAATGTTACGATTTGTTTGAATTATGTGCATATCTGTATTCTGTCAATTTAATGTGAAATTGATAAAAGAGCGACATTAGACCTGCACTCGATAAGTTGTTTTTAATATTGTTGGATGCAGTGGTGTAGCGAGGGGTGGGGCTCCTGGGCCCATACATTTAGCCGCCTCAAGCACCGTCTTTCTCTTAATGATAATAATTGTCATTTAAATTACGCTACTCATGCAGTTTTCATTGCGCTTAAAAACAAAATAACCAATACAAATACAATACAGAAACTAAATGCTCACATAATGTTTACCTAATTATTAATTACAAAAGGAGGACAAGATTGGTATTCAGGTCGGATTTAAATACAGTAATATATTATTTGCTACTTGCTTGGTATCTATTAGCTGCTATTTTCTTATTTGGGTCTGTGAATAGCTAAATTCCACAAAATTCCGGGATAATACACAACAAATACACACAAACAAAATCCAAATATATTTGAACTTTGCATTCGTTCGTTTTTTTTTTTCTCAGAGAGGCGTTAGGGGGAAGTGGCAAAGCAGCTGCTGTTGGATTCGTCATCTGGAACAAGGCGTTATCTCAACTAGCAGGTCTCATTCCATCAGCAGACCTCGTAGGTTTCTACAGCGAACTGCAGTGCGATGGACAGCATGTTCAGGACGTTGTAGACAAATGGGGGAAAAGCTACAAAAGCGCCTCTCTTCAGATTATGAATGAAATCATCGACCGAGGTTTGCAGAAGAGTGTACTGAAAGACGCCCTCAAGGAAATGCGTCTTGAGTTCCTGATTTCTGACCTTAATATAAGCTTATAAGCGTATTTTAAACCTATGGATAGGCAATCAATATATGTTCACATGATGTGCCTCAGTAAATCAAGCATAGGTCTAAGAAAATGCCTTAGAATGGCAAACTCGATTTAATTGTGCATCCTAAGATTTCATTGAAATTCGGTAATAAACAGCTGATCAAAATATTCGATTATATTATGATGTGACCGTAGTTCTTATTTAATTTATACACAGAATATCACGTTCCCTTGAGCAATGGCATTTTGTGTAAAAAAAAAATGTCATGTACATATCTTAAATTGGATCCCTATGATGAAAAACAGCTATGCTGACCAGGTTGTTCCAATCATTTGTGGAAATAAATGCATTTAAACAAAAATGATTGTATGCAATGTGTGAATTGATGACGATACATAAAACGTCGTTGAAATTGGATGTTAAGAGTGAAGTAGTATTCCCTGAATCAATTATACTGATATATCTACAAATTAATCAAAGTGAAGATATTTAGCGATCAACGATTTCCCGGCCGCCAATAGTGCATATTCCATGAGCTTGTAGGGCTTCTTTATTCCATTTCGTGCATACATTTGTTTTATGTGTGCAGTTATATGTTTTGATCAGGTTTAGGTTGTCTGATAAAAGTATTTTTGTGAAAATATTTTCAACTTATTTTTTTCAATAATGCTCTTCATATGAAATCAAAACCAAGCTGACACCTGTTGGGAATAATTTGATTCATGTTAACGTTTTTGTTATGTTAATACGATTGATACGTTTAACATTGGCATAGTACAAATGAAATATAATATCGGATATAGTGTGTTTTACTGAAAATACAAACATCCTTCATATGAATAACACCAAAATGTTTGTTGACTATACTTAATTGTTTAGAATACTAGAGGACCCGTGCCTGTGGCACGTGGTATACAAAACATCGTGATCATATCATCTGGTCTCGACGCTTCCTGGTCTAGCGCCCCCACTCGACAAAAAATACACAGTTATTTTCGAGATCCTTGCACAATCATCCATGCTCAAAACGGCCCCAAAATAGCAACTTTCGTTTGATGTTATTTGATACCCTTTCACCATTACCTCCATAAAGGTAGTAGCAATCATCACCTGAAAGATGAGGGTCATACCTCAAGGCATGGCGATTTGCTTAGCCGGACAGACAGACAGAACATCCTCTTTTAGTAGTATAGATAGCCCATCCTCTTCATTGATGCAAGCTATGACATTTCATTTATTTACGTCTCCATTGTCTTTGTATGAGTTTATGTTGAACAACTTTGTATTGATGTAGTTTTATCATTTCAGTCTATACAATAAAGCGAATTGACCTGAACGTATGTATGATGAAAATATGTACTATTTGCACTTAAATTTGTTTATTTTGTATATATTTGTTCTTTGATTTCTACCAAGAATATAAAACAATAATGGAAGATATTTATAACTTGATACTGTATGTTTCGTGCCCAAGTTTGGGGTTATATTGGAACTATTTAAACAACAAATTGTTTGTATTGTTCTTCTATAAAAGTAGGTTGATGTGAACTAGAGGTATTGAAATATTATACTATGTTTTAGAGAAACATTTCACTTTAAAGTTTTGCCATATTAAGATATTCTGCAATAGTAATGATTTGTATCATTAACCTTAATTTTAATAAACAAACTTGTTGATAATGAAAAGATATGTCGATAAAATGGCTCAGTGTCAGGCAGTGGTGTATCATGCTCGGACTCATTGGGGGCACCCGGATTATTGGGGGCACATCCGATGCATTTCCTTATTCGAAGGACTTATTTATGTTTTTTGTCAAATGTTTTGTGGTATGTTTCCGTACGTGCCCCATCAGCTACGACACTGGTGTCGGAGTTATTAGCCGATTGGGAAATGTGAGAGAATAATTATATTGTATAGATGGGCTTTCTACTTTTAATAAATTTGTATAACTAGATTAAAGTATTTTTAAAGATTTAAGCCATGCATTCTATTGATCTTTCTACAGTTTACATGCTGATGGATTACTCATGTTCATTATATATGACGGGTTGTTATGCTCTTTCCACAAAGACATGTGTTAAAGAGTAAGTGAATTCTATGCACTAACAACTTTGTATCACTTTGTATAACTTGAGTGAAATAGTTTTGTTTTTCTATTTGTACATAGATTTGTTCAGTCTACCAATGTTCATACTTGTAAAGAATTATTCATGAACGAATTAATTGTATATGATATTCCTCTATGTGCCGAGATATACCATCACAAATAAGTTTGCAACTGAATCTTGTTCGAAAAGCACATAATATATTCCTTCGAATTGAATATTATACTATATTTCTTATTTCTCGTGATCGCACTTTTTCCGAGCTATCACAATTTAGTTTTGAGACCAAATCTATTTTGAAAAGGCATGCCAAAAAACACCCTCTTTAACTAGGATATAAAAATGTGTTTGCTGGATCACCTTGTTGAGTCTATTAACACTCAAACATAGATGTACATTTGTATTCATGTAAGCATTCATTGTTATAATATAATTATTATCTCAATTTATGTAGAGCTGAAGAGCTCTTTCATTTCAATTTAGTTAGCGACCAAATTTGGTTTGAAAACACAAAATACAACCACTTTCACTAGTTTATGGAAATTACTTATGACTCACATAATATTGTATGCATTTAAAATAGCATTCATGTAAGAATGCATTTTAATATGGCTTTTAACGTTCTTATATGTTAAACTGTCACAATTTGATATATTATTGCAACTAAATTGCACAGACATGCGATGTTTCATTAATTCATCGAGTAATTTATATGTATCATATACCATTAACATATTTTAAATGGATAGAGTATAACCACATTCGTTGTACATTCACATCTGTGCCACATTGCACTTAAAACACATGAGGGGTTGAGTGAGGCAAGTGAAATGAAATTAATCAATCTACATTTGAAACTATTTCAGATCTCACTAATGTTTAGATAATACTGTATTAAACCTGTAAACTAGAAATGTACGTGTTAAAATCTTACGTCATGTATGTTTGATACTTATTCACTGCATTGACATTTATTCAGCAGGTCCTGGGCTATTTTTATTCCATGTTTCTATATACATTCGTTCCTTTATTGAATTAATGATAAAGTTAAATCAAATAAAAACTGTGAAAATATGTTTTGTTATATGACCACGCCATCTAGCGGTCAGCCTCAGTCTAACTCCTGATGAAGGACATCGAAGATGTTCGAAACGTCAAACTAAAACAAGTTGGTTGATTGTGTGAGAATAACATATTTCTGAAGTACCAATTTCACAATCAGATGAAAATTATGCATGTGATGTTTTGTTGAAATAATAATAGAGAGATCATCAACAACTATTTAAAAACCGCTTTTGAAAGTTCTTGAAATAGTGTAAGCATTTGTTTTTGTTTTTTTTAAATACCATCGAATAAATTTGGGGCCCAAGTTTATTACGATCGGATATAATTATTTGAGACTGGCTTACAATTATAATGTATGATGGGCTACTTAAAAATATGTTATTGCAACTTAATCTTAGCAATTATACCTTTTATCTCAATGTTAAATGTTCATCGTCTTTGTAATACTGTATTTCCTCTTGTTCAACCGTACCATGTTTATTATGTTCAATATTTAATTGTCAACTTAAGGAGCTCCTTGTTTTGAAGTTATGTTATCTTAATTATATGTTGTCTTTGTAAAGTATCTGCAATTCAGCCATGTGGCTGCGAATGATATTATTTTCAATAAAAAACATTTCAATTTCAATTTCAATATATTTATTGATATTTCAGCCATTTCTGAACCGATTTTGACCAAATAAATAACCAAATAATGTTTTGCCATTAAAATGGCATGTTCTTTCAAATTCGACACTCAGTTTGTCATTACCTCACAAGAAACATTGTGTTGTGCAGCGCCCTCTCTACCAAAACTGAACTACCCCTTTGATAAAAAAAACATGAACATTGTTAACAATTGGTATAAATATGTTCACTTTAATATTATGCTGACGCATGTAAATGAATACATAATTTGTGTCACTTTAAAAGTTAATTTCTGTTCGTCTGATCAGTTGTCATGTTTATGATATATTACATTACAGTTGTATTTGTATATATTTATATTCCTTGCATTAATGTGTTAACTTAAAGTGATACCTGTAAAGTGTCAGGTATTGCACAAAATGACATTTGAGACTTCAATCCTATATCAATATCATTGTAAAATACAATTGAAAGATTTGTGAAAGTTTGAAAGAAAACGAACACTGTTTACCTAGTGAAAAAAAAACGAATATTGAGTTCATATTTTATCACCGAATACTGATGGTCTGCCATACTTTGTCGCAGTAATGAATGATCCGTTTGAGATATTCGCACCCGTGTATAGGACATGTTTACACACGTAGTACATAATTCATGGAATTTGCACTCGCTCGGCTCAAAGTTCAATCTCCGGAATGTTCTCACGAAGGCTGCATGCGGACGTTCTCTGCTAGGACAATTGTACTTTTTATCTAAAGCGTTAATCAACGTGATTGAAATAAAAGATTTAAATGATAATTATCTTCATACTAAAGGGACATTTGAAAAAATCAAACCCTATTTTATTCTTCTTTTACCATAAGCTAAACAACACGGTAGAAGAGAAACGAGGAAGCTCCAAGTAATTTTCGTGGATTTGGAGACTTTACAGGAATGACTTTAACTGAATGTATTTACTTTTTTTAAATTTGATGTATGCAATCTAATTCAGTGACAAAGGTTGGTCGAACTGACTTACATGCACACGAGTTATTGGGGGCATTATATACTTCACTATTTTGTAAATGATTTCCCCTTCATGTTTTTGTGTTTTTTGTCAAATATTATTTAGGGGCACATGTCCCCATGTCCCCTTCCCTCTCAGCTCTGTCACTGATATAGTAAATAATGTTGATATTGCTTTTCTAAATTAAATCTTTATTGAAAAGGACATACTAACTGAAACACACCACATAGGCACGATGGTGGTGGTGCATATAGCTGTACTTTTAAATGTAATTGGTAATTGGTAAAAGGTAATTCTATTACACATGATTACAACCGACTGTATTTTGAAACTATATTTAATGTTATGTGGATCAGTGATATCTCAACCATTTCAGGCAGTCGTTTATTGGATTTATCTAACGATCAAGTATGTTATATTTGAAATTGTCTATTCTTGAAAAATAGAGAGAACCGATCTCGACAGGCACGTTATCCAGAAGGATTGGTTGTATACACGGGCGTAGACATGTCATTGATACCCATTCAACTGGGGGGATGATCTATTCATTCATCCCCCTGATAAATAGGTATTACCTAAGTCGCTACGCCCGTGGTTGTACATTTTTTACGTTGTAATTGTTTCATGTGTTATATTATGTAAGCATTTATTAAACTACTCGATAAAAGTAGTTCATTTTGGAATGATTAATATACAATTGGTATTTCCATAATTTGTCTTGCACGTATTTCATGATGTATATATGATATATACATTTTTTGTAGTAAATAAACCGATAAAGGTCAATATCGAACGTCGTTAAGTAAGCAGTAGTTGTGGAGTTGTTCATAATCTCACCAAAGGCATATCTACATGTTTGGGTGACAGCTATGTTATTAAGCTTGTTCTGTATGGTGACATCTATAAATCTCTTAACAACGTTAGCTTTGAGAATTACAACTCATGTGTACATTGCTATTTTCCAAAGCTACACACATTCGCAGTACGTACACACTTACCATAACTTACATAAACTCATTCACACTCATTAGCGGACATTAGGGACCATCAACTTTGTTCCTTATCGTGACATCAAAAAGTATATTGACGTTAGTGTTTGAATATTTAATATTGCAAATCATGATGATATTCGTTTTTTTTCATACTAGTCAGAATTAACCAAATCTACGTGGGCCTTCTTTATAAATCTGACTTCATACAGCCATCCCAAACCATCGGAACAAAGACTGATGTTTCGGTACAAATACATATATCATGTATATATACAAACTTCCAAAACCTCCCATAGACTCAAATGGAATACAAGACAAGTTTATCTGTTCAAATTGATTTGTGCTTGGATTTCCCTCCTAAAATCCATCTCACGTAGGAAATATGGTCGGATACAGAGAGAGAGAGACATAGAGAGAGGGAGAGGGGGAGAGAGGTGAAGGGGAGATAGATATCTTAGTTCATAACAGTATACAGTAATCACATTATAACCATTTAAAAGGCCTACCACAATTCAATATGTGCCAGGGATAGTTATGTATAAGCAAAGCAAATACAAGCAGATAACTGTTACTTTTTGTTTCTTCTTAAATTTTGGAAAATATCTAATGTTAGCTATAAGCATTCAATATAAACATCCAAACTCTTATTAAATGACCAATGAGTGGCATAATACAGTATGACCCAACACAATGACTACATTGTGAAACTCTAGAGAACTCAATTCTAATCTATAGTATAGTCACAAATAATGTACATGTTTCTTTTCACTGGTAGTAAACGCAAATGCAACATCGTTTATCAGGCAAGACATTTTGATACTCACTATACACCCAGATGTATAAATTGGTACCATATGGCCGGGTGTTAATGATTCGTATTATAATTAATTACAAATTTTCAATGTATATCATGTACAAATGTTCAATTGTTTTTGTGCTTTCAAGTGTCTGAAATAAAATGTTTTGTTGTTGTTATAAAACGACAATGAAATATAAATCTGAATTATGAGCGTCATGCGGATATAAAATGACCCTGTATGTACAGTATATACTTCTACACGCAAGGCGTAATAATTGCGTACATATAGTGGTAAACGCACATAATTATCAATACTATTGAGAATTATTGAAATCTTATCCTAAGTCAAATACTCTGAGATAAAAAGATTGAAGGTCAATTTGTAACTGAATGTTTGCTCTGTGCGTTACCAAGGTCATAATTGTACATACAAATTTGAAGCCTTCTGATCGTGTAACGTACCATGGTGTCGTTTGACATGGCGGTATAAGACTAGACTTCAGTGTTCGTGTAGCAAACATGGCGGAAGGTGGTATTAAGCAGACGCCAAGCCCCGGCACTTCGGGTGGAAAGCACGGAGGTATACAAAACAACTACCGTTGACATTATTCAAAAAGTCTATATTTTAATATGAGATTCATTTAAATGAAGATGTACAATTCAATGATATTACTGCTTGTATTACAACTTGGTGTAGACCTATGTATGATAATGTGCAGTTCGCGTTAGTATCACAATATTCAATGCACCGGTTTTCCGAAAGTCTTTACCATATTTATAATACCGTGTTTATTGTGCACACGGTGCTTACATGTGTATCTGTATTCAATATTAAACATGTAAGGCAAGGGGACTATTGGATTTTCCGGTCAATTTCGCAAGTTGGCCACACGTTATACTGATTGTAATAACTCCAAAGAATGTGAGGTCGGACCGTACTTTTATTCTGATTTACGAGTCTTCGTTCATGCATGGCTTCGCTCACGTTATCTTCAAAGTGGTGTGGCTAGCCCATGTTCGCATGATGCGGTTATATCACAACGCCAAAAGCGGAAGACTAAATAATAACTAAGATTCGTAAAACTTACAATGTATTTGTTTCTTCTTTATTTACAAAACTTGTTTGTTACCCCATTCGATTGTACGACTTATTTAAGATATTTGATATGTGATCGTCTCACCCTTTCTAGCGAATTTCACTCCAACACAACATGGTGAACGACAGGAGGTGATATCAGGAATACCTGACCAAACCCTGATTGACATAGCTGCAAAATTCTCTGGGGGTGACCAGAAGGTCTTTGAACTCGCTGTAGCACTAGGCTTCTCCTTCGCTGAGGCTCGTCAGTACCAGGACACGAACATGCAAGGCCAAGTGAATAACAAAGGAACCCTTGCCATGCTGGCGGCATGGAAAGAGAAGGCCCCCTGTAGACAGATTCCATTCTTAGTGGAAGCCTTGATAAAGTCAAAGTATCTGCGCATTGCAGAAATGTATTTTCCAGAAGAAGGTAATATAATAATACCTGTTTAAATGATGTTCTGTCAGTTTAATCAAATTATTTGCTTTTTCGCGTTTGTCTTTCGTGCTTTAACTCAGCAACCTTCAACATCTGTTTGTTTTTGTTTTAATCCATTTAATGATCAAGACAATCGCTGTGATTTTACAGTAGTTTTTGTAATAAGTCATATTGCCTTAATTATTTTAAATCCAAATTGTACGCATAAAGCACTTTACTCTGTGCAGTTGTGGTAAAGTGTAATTATTACAGTCGTATAGATCAGGCTTATTGGAAACAATATTGATGAGCTGCAGATTGTCAAGTTGTGATTTCTGAACTAAATTGTAGGTTGTTTATGTTTTTAGTCAAGAGACAATCGCACATTGAGACGTCAGACGAGAAAGGTGCAAGTGGTGCAAGTGTTTTAGTCCTTTCTACGGATGTTCAGGGTCTGTCACTGTCCAGCGATGACGACCTATCACAAAGGTAAACAAATCTAATGGACAATTTTAATATAAGAAAAAAAAGTCAAATATTGCTCTACAATTCGAAAATGAAAACTTAACATATTACCGCTGCCCTATGTGACACGATGACGCTCCTGATGCTCACAAACGAGTTAAAATAAGTCAAATTGTAAGATTTTTTAAAAATATGTAAATATGTGTATTCTGTCATCTTAACGTGAAGTTAATAAGAGAGCGACATTAGACCTGCACTCAATAAGTTGCTTTAATATTGTTGGATGCAGTGGCGTAGCGAGGGGTGGGGCTTCTGGGCCCAAACATTTATCCGCCTCAAGCACCGTCTTTCTTTTAATGAAAATAATTTTCATTTACATTACCGTACGCTGCTCATGCAGTTTGTATTGCGCTTAAAAACAAAATAACAAAAACAAATACAATACAGAAACTAAATGCTCACATAATGTTTACCTAATTATTAATTACAAAATGAGGAAAAGATTGGTATTCAGGTCGGATTTAAATACAGTAATATATTATTTGCTACTTGCTTGATATCTATTAGCTGCTATTTTCTTATTTGGGTCTGTGAATAGCTAAATTCCACAAAATTCCGGGAGAATACACAACAAATACACACAAACAAAATCAAAAAATATTTGAACTTTGTATTCGTTCGTTTTTTTTAATTTTCTCAGAGAGGCGTTAGGGGGAAGTGGCAAAGCAGCTGATGTTGGATTCGTCATCTGGAACAAGGCGTTATCTCAACTAGCAGGTCTCATTCCATCTGCAGACCTCGTAGGTTTCTACAGCGAACTGCAATGCGATGGACAGCATGTTCAGGACGTTGTAGACAAATGGGGGAAAAGCTACAAAAGCGCCTCTCTTCAGATTATGAATGAAATCATCGACCGAGGTTTGCAGAAGAGTGTACTGAAAGACGCCCTCAAGGAAATGCGTCTTGAGTTCCTGATTTCTGACCTTAATATAAGCTTATAAGCGTATTTTAAACCTATGGATAGGAAATTATGTTCACATAATGTGCCTCAGTAAATCAAGCATAGGTCTAAGAAAATGCCTTAGAATGGCAAACCCGATTTAATTGTGCATCCTAAGATTTCATTGAAATTCGGTAATAAACAGCTGATCAAAATATTCGATTATATTATGAAGTGACCGTAGTTCTTATTTAATTTATACACAGAATATCACGTTCCCTTGAGCAATGGCATTTTGTGTAAAAAAAATGTCAGTTATGCTGACCAGGTTGTTCCACTCATTTGTGGAAATAAATGCATTTAAACAAAAATGATTGTATGCAATGTGTGAATTGATGACGATACGTAAAACGTCGTTGAAATTGGATGTTAAGATTGAAGTAGTATTCCCTGAATGAATTATACTGATATATCTACAAATTAATCAAAGTGAAGATATTTAGCGATCAACGATTTCCCGGCCGCCAATAGTGCATATTCCATGAGCTTGTGGGGCTTCTTTATTCCATTTCGTGCATACATTTGTTTTATGTGTGCAGTTATATGTTTTGATCAGGTTTAGGTTTTCTGATACAAGTATTTTTGTGAAAATATTTTCAACATATTTTTTCAATAATGCTCTTCATATGAAATCAAAACCAAGCTGAACACCTGTTGGGAATAATTTGATTCATATTAACGTTTTTTGTTATGTTAAAGTTATTCAGGTAACGTGTCAGATATTGCACAAAATGACATTTGAGACTTCAATCCTATATCAATATCATTGTAAAATACAATTGAAAGATTTGTGAAAGTTTGAAAGAAAACGAACACTGTTAACCTAGTGAAAAAAACGAATATTGAGTTCATATTTTATCACCGAATACTGATGGCCTGTCATGGATTTGTAGCAGTTATACTTGTTATCAACCGTTGACGATATCCGCATGTTTACAGACTGTACAGAATTCGTGGAATTTGCGCACTTTGGATCAAAGTTCATTAGCGTCTTGAATGTTTCCCACGCGTGCTAGCTGGCTCGGACCAAAGACTGTTCTGGGACGTGTTTAGCTACAACAATTCTACTTTTTTTTGAAAAGCGTTGATCAACGCTTTTGAAATAATGATTTTCAATGATAATTATCTTCATACTAAAGGGACATTTGACAAAATCTAACCCTACTTTATTCTTCTCTTACCATAAGCTAAACAACAAGGCAGAAGAGAAACGAGGAAGGTCCAAGTATTTTTCGTGGATTTAGACACTTTACCTGGATCACTTTAATACGATTGATACGTTTAACATTGGCATAGTACAAATGAAATATAATATCGGATATAGTGTGTTTTACTGAAAATACAAACATCCTTCATATGAATAACACCCAAATGTTTGTTGACTATACTTAATTTTTTAGAATACTAGAGGACCCGTGCCTGTGGCACGTGGTATACAAAACATCGCGATCATATCACCTGGTCTAGCGCCCCCACTCGACAAAAAATACACAGTTAATTTCGAGATCCTTCCACAATCATCCATGCTCAAAACGGCCCCCAAAAGCAACTTTCGTTTGATGTTATTTGATACCATTTCACCATTACCTCCATAAAGGTAGTAGCAATCATCACCTGAAGATGAGGTCATACCTCAAGGCATGGCGATTTGCTTAGCCGGACAGACAGACAGAACATCCTCTTTTAGTAGTATAGATAGCCCATCCTCTTCTTTGATGCAAGCTATGTCATTTAATTTATTTACGTCTCTATTGTCTTTGTATGAGTTTATGTTGAACAACTTTGTATTGATGTAGTTTTATCATTTCAATCTATACAATAAAGCGAATTGACCTGAACGTATGTATGATGAAAATATGTACTATTTGCACTTAAATTTGTTTATTTTGTATCTATTTGTTTTTTGATTTCTACCAAGAATATAAAACAATAATGGAAGATATTTATAACTTGATACTGTATGTATCGTGCCCAAGTTTGGGGTTATATTAGAACTATTTAAACAAAAAATTGTTTGTATTGTTCTTCTATAAAAGTAGGTTGATGTGAACTAGAGGTATATAAATATTATACTATGTTTTAGAGAAATATTTCACTTTAAAGTTTTGCCATATTAAGATATACTGCAATAGTAATGATTTGTATCATTAACCTTAATTTTAATAAACAAACTTGTTGATAATGAAACGATATGTTGATAAAATGGCTCAGTGTCAGGCAGTGGTGTATCATGCTCGGACTCATTGGGGGCACCCGGATTATTGGGGGCACATCCGATGTATTTCCTTATTCGAAGGACTTATTTATGTTTTGTGTCAAATGTTTTGTGGTATGTTTCCGTACGTGCCCCAGCAGCTACGACACTGGTGTCGGAGTTATTAGCCGATTGGGAAATGTGAGAGAATAATTATTTTGTATAGATGTGCTTTCTACTTTTAATAAATTTGTATAACTAGAGTAAAGTATTTTTAAAGATTTAAGCCATGCATTCTATCGATCTTTCTACAGTTTACATGCTGATGTACTACTCATGTTCATTATATATGACGGGTTGTTATGCTCTTTCCACAAAGACATGTGTTAAAGAGTAAGTGAATTCTATGCACTAACAATTTTGTATCACTTTGTATAACTTGAGTGAAATAGTTTGTTTTTCTATTTGTACATAGATTTGTTCAGTCTACCAATGTTCATACTTGTAAAGAATTATTCATGAACGAATTAATTGTATATGATATTCCTCTATGTGCCGAGATATACCATCACAAATAAGTTTGCAACCGAATCTTGTTCGAAAAGCACATAATATATTACTTCTTTCACTGGCTTATTTACATGTTTGATGACTCACAGAGTCTTTGTTTATATTTAAACATGTTATATTATTCACGAACGAATTGATATTAAAGATTTAAGTCATGCATTCTATCGATCTTTCTACAGTTTACATGCTGATGTACTACTCATGTTCATTATATATGACGGTTTGTTATGCTCTTTCCACAAAGACATGTGTTAAAGAGTAAGTGAATTCTATGCACTAACAATTTTGTATCACTTTGTATAACTTGAGTGAAATAGTTTTTTTTTCTATTTGTACATAGATTTGTTCAGTCTACCAATGTTCATACTTGTAAAGAATTATTCATGAACGAATTAATTGTATATGATATTCCTCTAATTGATATTATTTGATATTATACTATATTTCTTATATCTCGTGATCGCACTTTTTCCGAGCTATCACAATTTAGTTTTGAGACCAAATCTATTTTGAAAAGGCATGCCAAAAAACACCCTCTTTAACTAGGATGTAAAAATGTGTTTGCTGGATCACCGTGTTGAGTCTATTAACACTCAAACATAGATGTACATTTGTATTCATGTAAGCATTCATTGTTATAATATAATTATTATCTCAATTTATGCAGAGCTGAAGAGCTCTTTCATTTCAATTTAGTTAGCGACCAAATTTGGTTTGAAAACACAAAATACAACCACTTTCACTAGTTTATGGAAATTACTTATGACTCACATAATATTGTATGCATTTAAAATAGCATTCATGTAAGAATGCATTTTAATATGGCTTTTAACTTTCTTATATGTTAAGCTGTCACAATTTGATATATTGCAACTAAATTGCACAGACATGCGATGTTTCATTAATTCATCGAGTAATTTATATGTATCATATACCATTAACATATTTTAAATGGATAGAGTATAACCCCATTCGTTGTACATTCACATCTGTGCCATATTGCACTTAAAATACATGAGGGGTTGAGTGAGGCAAGTGAAATGAAATTAATCAATCTACATTTCAGATCTCACTAATGTTTAGATAATACTGTATTAAACCTGTAAACTAGAAATGTACGTGTTAAAATCTTACGTCATGTATGTTTGATACTTATTCCCTGCATTGACATTTATTCAGCAGGTCCTGGCCTATTTTTATTCCATGTTTCTATATACATTCGTTCCTTTATTGAATTAATGATAAAGTTAAATCAAATCAAACCTGTGAAAATATGTTTTGTTATATGACCACGCCATCTAGCGGTCAGCCTCAGTCTAACTCCTGATGAAGGACATCGAAGATGTTCGAAACGTCAAACTAAAACAAGTTGGTTGATTGTGTGAGAATAACATATTTCTGAAGTACCAATTTCACAATCAGATGAAAATTATGCATGTGATGTTTTGTTGAAATAATAATAGAGAGATCATCAACAACTATTTAAAAACCGCTTTTGAAAGTTCTTGAAATAGTGTAAGCATTTGTATTTTGTGTTTTAAATACCATCGAATAAATTTGGGGCCCAAGTTTATTACGATCGGATATATTTATTTGAGACTGGCTTACAATTATAATGTATGATGGGCAACTTAAAAATATGTTATTGCAACTTAATCTTAGCAATTATACCTTTTATCTCAATGTTAAATGTTCATCGTCTTTGTAATACTGTATTTCCTCTTGTTCACCCGTACCATGTTTATTATGTTTATTATGTTTATTATGTTCAATATTTAATTGTCAACTTAAGGAGCTCCTTGTTTTGAAGTTATGTTATTTTAATTATGTGTTGTCTTTGATAAGTATCTGCAATTCAGCTATGTGGCTACGAATGATATTATTTTCAATAAAACCATTTCAATTTCAATTTCAATTTCAATATATTTATTGATATTTCAGCCATTTCTGAACCGATTTTGACCAAATAAATAACCAAATAATGTTCTGCAATTAAAATGGCATGTTCTTTTAAATTCGACACTCAGTTTGTCATTACAAGAAACATTGTGTTGTGCAGCGCCCTCTCTACCAAAACTGAACTACCCCTTTAATAAACAAAAAAACATGAACATTGTTAATAATTGGTATAAAAATGTTCACTTTAATATTATGCTGACGCGTGTAAATGAATACATAATTTGTGTCACTTTAAAAGTTAATTTCTGTTCGTCTGATCAGTTGTCATGTTTATGATATATTACATTACAGTTATATTTGTATATATTTATATTCCTTGCATTAATGTGTTAACTTAACTGAATGTATTTACTTTAAAAAAATTGATGTATGCAATCTAACTCAGTGACAAGGTTGGTCGAACTGACTTACATGCACACGAGTTATTGGGGGCATTATATACTTCACTATTTTGTAAATGATTTCCCCTTCATGTTTTTGTTTTTTTTGTCAAATATTATTTAGGGGCACATGTCCACATGTCACCTTCCCTCTCAGCTCTGTCACTGATATAGTACATAATGTTGATATTGCTTTTCTAAATTAAATCTTTATTGAAAAGGACATACTAACTGAAACACACCACATATGCACGATGGTGGTGGTGCATATAGCTGTACTTTTAAATGTAATTGGTAATTGGTAAAAGGTAATGTATTACACATGATTACAACCGACTGTATTTTGAAACTATATTTATTGTTATGTGGATCAGTGATATCTCAACCATTTCAGACAGTCGTTTATTGGATTTATCTAACGATCAAGTATGTTATATTTGAAATTGTCTATTCTTGAAAAATAGAGAGAACCGATCTCGACAGGCACGTTATCCAGAAGGATTGGTTGTATACACGGGCGTAGACATGTCATTGATACCCATTCAACTGGGGGATGATCTATTCATTCATCCCCCTGATGAATAGGTATTACCTAAGTCGCTACGCCCGTGGTTGTAAATTTAGTACGTTGTAATTGTTTCATGTGTTATATTATGTAAGCATTATTAAACTACTCGATAAAAGTAGTTCATTTTGGAATGATTAATATACAATTGGTATTTCCATAATTTGTCTTGCACGTATTTCATGATGTATATAATGATATATACATTTTTTGTAGTAAATAAACCGATAAAGGTCAATATCGAACGTCGTTAAGTAAGCAGTAGTTGTGGAGTTGTTCATAATCTCACCAAAGGCATATCTACATGTTTGGGTGACAGCTATGTTATTAAGCTTGTTTTGTATGGTGACATCTATGAATCTCTTAACAACGTTAGCTTTGAGAATTACAACTCATGTGTACATTGCTATTTTCCAAAGCTACACACATTCGCAGTACATATACACTTACCATAACTTACATAAACTCATTCACACTCATTAGCGGACATTAGGGACCATCAACTTTGTTCCTTATCGTGACATCAAAAAGTATATTGACGTTAGTGTTTGAATATTTAATATTGCAAATCATGATGATATTCGTTTTTTTTTATTCTAGTCAGAAATAACCAAATCTACATGGGCATTCTTTTATAAATCTGACTTCATACAGCCATCCCAAACCATCGGAACAAAGACTGATGTTTCGGTATAAATACATATATCATGTATATATACACACTTCGAAAACCTCCCATAGACTCAAATGGAATACAAGACAATTTTATCTGTTCAAATTGATTTGTGCTTGGATTTCCCTCCTAAAATCCATCTCACGTAGGAAATATGGTCGGATACAGAGAGAGAGAGACATAGAGAGAGGGAGAGGGGGAGAGAGGTGAAGGGGAGATAGATATCTTAGTTCATAACAGTATACAGTAATCACATTATAACCATTTAAAAGGCCTACCGCAATTCAATATGTGCCAGGGATAGTTATGTATAAGCAAAGCAAATACAAGTAGATAACTGTTACTTTTTGTTTCTTCTTAAATTTTGGAAAATATCTAATGTTAGCTAGAAGCATTCAATATAAACATCCAAACTCTTATTAAATGACAAATGAGTGGCATAATACAGTATGACCCAGCACAATGACTACATTGTGAAACTCTAGAGAACTCAATTCTAATCTATAGTATAGTCACAAATAATGTACATGTTTCTTTTCACTGGTAGTAAACGCAAATGCAACATCGTTTATCAGGCAAGACAGTTTGATACTCACTATACACCCAGATGTATAAATTGGTACCATATGGCCGGGTGTTAATGATTCGTATTATAATTAATTACAAAGTTTCAATGTATATTATGTACAAATGTTCAATTGTTTTTGTGCTTTCAAGTGTCTGAAATAAAATGTTTTGTTGTTGTTATAAAACGACAATGAAATATGAATCTGAATTATGAACGTCATGCAGATATAAAATGACCCTGTATGTACAGAATATACTTCTACACGCAAGGCGTAATAATTGCGTACATATAGTGGTAAACGCACATAATTATCAATACTATTGAGAATTATTGAAATCTTATCCTAAGTCAAATACTCTGAGATAAAAAGATTGAAGGTCAATTTGTATCTGAATGTTTGCTCTGTGCGTTAACAAGGTCATAATTGTACATACAAATTTGAAGCCTTCTGATCGTGTAACGTACCATGGTGTCGTTTGATATGGCGGTATAAGATTTCGAGCTGCAAAATATTCTCGGCTGAAAGATTTACCGCCAAAACAAGCCACGAAAAGTTTGTCTGAGCTATCATTGTGCTGCTGAAAATTTGGTTTCCTTCCATAAAATTGTAAGTATATAATCTGTTTTTAGAGTTTGAATCCATACTTTTCGCTTTATTGACATGCACATGTGTGATATACTATATAACTGTTCATTTTCAGTGAAAATTCATGCCTTTCCGAACGACGCCCCTACTGTGTCGTTCGTCTAGATTCAGTTGACTTGCCCCACGTATGCTAATTTGTGTCGTATTTCTTATATGACAAGAACACACTAACAAAGCCGATCCAATGATTTATGTCTGACACGTTTTTTTTTTCTTCTGAAGAAGAATGCAGCCTTCATTTCCCAAATAAAATGGACACTGACAGTGTGGTGTGATATTCATTATTTATGTTGACTAGACTATCGATTTTGCGCACAAAAATTTCATATTTTTTCAAAGTGTCGACTCTCGTACTCGAGACGTAGGATCAACTAAATTACTGAACTGTAAGTAACTGTAAAGTGTAAGTGTAAGTGTAACCTCAATGAAAAAAGCATTAGAATACTCCCACTATAAATCTGAGACTAAGGATTTGATGTATTAAAACATTTTCATTTAATTTTTCTAATAAAACTCACAATTTATGTGATATATTAGCCCCATTCCGTAACCATGTCCAGGCATGAGTCATGACTTCAGAGTTGAGTGACAAATTGTCATCAACAATAAATTCTTCCCCGAGTACGGTAGTATTGAAACTTCGCGCTGCCATTGACTTCACACGCATTCCTGTGTAGCAAACTTTAACATGCAGTTTAATGCAAGTGTGAAGTCTGAAGATGCAAAATGTTGTGCACGTTATTATCATTCTTAAGTTAACTTGTTACACAGGCCACAGCGTTGTCAAGCTTTGTAAAAATTCTACGGCTGGGGATTGCGGAATCTGAAAGTAAATTTGAAGGGAAGGTCAAATAAGATTAAAGTGGCATTTTGCGCAGCCTTTCGATAACAATAAATCTGTTCTCATGGAAGGATTTCAATCAATTTGCTGATTCTTCCTTCATAATCAGTGGATTGGTCGGGCCAGTGTGTGAAATAATTTATTTCCCTTTTCTGGTACTGGCCCCAAATTTTAAAAAGTGAACTTATTACTTTTCAAAATATCACTCTTTCCTGATCAAACATGTCAATTATATTTATAGTGAAGCATGGAAAACAAGATTTTTCTAATTTTGTCAAACCGCCAGTCGGATTAAAAATTATGCTTGCCTGATCGGGCCATCAAAATATGATCATAATGATGACTAAGTTATAGTTATACATTTTTGCTGGCCCGAAATGCAATTTCACTGGCAGGCCAAATACCCTTGGTTGGGCCAGCAGGCCAGTGTAACCCTGACTATATTTTGGACTTTGGACTTGGAGCTCAAATTAAAAATGAAATAGAAAATTACATGAATCATCAATAAAAAGTAAACATGTTTTTCTTTCATTTTCATCTTCCCTCAAGGCTCCACTAAAGATGGCAGATCAGATGAACAATTTACGATTCTTGGATCAGCATGAAGAACTTAAACTCTGAGAGTGGGAAGAAGTGGCTTGAGCTCAACCTGGCAGAGGCCTCCACGATCGAGGAGACCCAGACTTAGCCTAAGACTAGAGAGCTACGAGGATGAACCCTTAGACTATATGGTATTTTAAAAATTTAAAATTAACCCTTTGGCTTTGGCTTTGATTGTTGTACTTGTAATTATAGAATTCAAATTGCCGCAAAATATAACATACACGGCTCAACACATACTTTTTTTTCAGTGGTCCATTCGGGCCAGTGAAATCATTTCTTCCCCCGTTTTGGTGACACGAAAAAGAAATTTACTGGGCCCAAAAGGTTGTTTCATTCATAAGTAAACTGATTACTATTAGCAAGGCTTGACACTCGCACTGGCCCGGGGCTAGTGAAATTGCACTTGGGGCCAGCAAAATGTATAAAAGTCAGTTTTTGGTGGCCCGATCGGGCAAGCAGATTTTCAACCCGACATTGACAAAATGAAAATATCTTGTTTTCTTTTATGTCATGCTTCATCTGTAATCACATGTTTGATATTTGGAAAGAGTGATATTTTGAATAGTAACAAGCTTACTCATAAAATACAATTTTGGGGCCAGTAAATTTTCTTTTGGGCCACCAGAATAGGGAAAGATCTATTTTACTGGCCTGACCGGGCCAGTGACTAAAAAGGTGATTGTGGAGCCCTGCTATTAGAAAATATCACTCTTTCCTGATCAAAACTGTAATTATAGAATATAGATGAATTATGACATGGAGCTTGGAAGAAAATCATACTTTTCTAATTTTGTCAATGTTGCTTGCCCATTTGGGCCACCAAAATATAATTCTTATACATTCTTACTGGCCCGAAAGTGCAATTTTACTGGCCCCAGGCCAGCGGGCAGTGCTCTGTACATGCCCTGTACATGTACACCTCCCTTACTCCCTTTCACCCTGTGACTACAGTGACTGTACAGTGACTGTAGTAACTTGTATTGACTATTGTTTTAGCCATTTTTTACTATTAAAAAAACCCTTGCCATATATGCACATAGACTAGAGCTACATGTAGATCAACACATCTGGCGCTTTCATGGCCTCTTTTACATTTTTACTGAAATATATTACTGTTGGCCCAGGCTTCTAGCTAGATTTGTTGATCATGCAATTGGCTAAAGTTTAGACATACCAGGGTACGTCAATATGTCTACACTCTATAGTCTTGGTTGAGAATGCAATTAACAATTGTATGTTAATCAACTATCTCTATTTCATACAATTTATCAGCTGCTGGGTATGAGTGATTGCTTTCTTCTTCTTTTTCCCCATTTCATCATACAGTGGTTTGCACTTTTCAAGGATAACATACAGTGGGACTATAAATTCTCTTGAATTTCAGTGGCATATGCTTATCTGTTTATTTTATTTTCATTTTTTCTTTTCTTCAGGGAATCAGTACTATTCTAGAGGATGCATGTTGATGAGGCTCAAATGGCACAGTCATCTGTTTGGCGAGTCAAAAACGGATGGCAGAAGCTGTTGCAAGACCAACAGGAACCATGATGGAGATCAAGCCCTGTACGTCCTTAATATCAAGAACAGGTTCTCTGTCAGTGTTCAGGTGCGAATAAAGATAACATTGTTTGTCATATGAAAATGGCCACTGCCAGAGCAGTAAAATAAAAATCATGTAACTACTGATGAAATTAATTATAAATGTTTACAACATTTGCTATCCTTGGCAATGAGAATAAAGTTTACATTGTTTATCTTTAACCAAATATAATTGCCTGGCCACTTTGTGAGTTTTTATCAAGGCTTGTGTATCTTTTGATACTGAATTTGCAAAAATCGTAATTAATGTTATGAAGTCATTGGACCTTTCATCTCTGCATATTTCTTACAAATATATAACATATCAGTTATGTGGTAATTTGTTTGTTATTGTAGATGTGTGTCTTGTTTGAGGGTTGAAACAGCAAATAATTAGTTAGAAATCAAGTAAATCAATATGTAATGTACAAGTTACAAACAGACAATAATGTCTTTCGAAACAATACCACACGAGGAATATCAGGATCTTGCAATTTTGTTTTCGTATTAATATCCCAACTACTAGTTGATAACCAATGATCAATTAATCAAAATGTATTATTCATGAGCAAAATTGAACAATTTCCTTACTGGCATGATTAATCACCATTTATATGTTAATGTGTTGACAAAATAATAATCTATAAAATTATCTTTATTTGAAAAAATAGTGAAATTTAATGTATTAATCAGGCAAAATTGTATTTGATTTTTCATATTGACAGGTTCCTATCGCTGCAAAGCTTTCGAGGTGGCAGGAGGTCTGCAAAGCTAGGATTTTGTATGAGAGCTTTGAATTGGCAGACAGCTTGAGACCAGGGCAGATTTGCTGTTTGGAGGTGGAGGAAAGGTAGACTAATTCTTTATGTGAAAACATGTATTTGTTATCTTTCTTCCTTAATCCTTATTCATTGTTATACTTTGGACAATCTGTAACATTCAAGGAATGTTCATTGTAAAAAAGTTGCACTGCATAAAGTGCATATTTGTGTTGGTAATTCCTGTAAATAAGCTAATGTGTTTTGAATTTCAGTTCACAAATGTTTCTAATATCTAAATGCAACTTGATTAGTTTTGCTGTAAAGTGTTCCTCATAATATTTTTGTACAAGTGACACAAGATATCATTGCTGATTTTGTGTACAAAACATCCAGTGTTTCCTCTATAGTATTCACCCCCAAAAGGTATTATTGTAATTAATTATATTGTTTTTTTTCTCTTCCCCCCACCCCTCCCCTCTCTCTTAATCCCTTTCGATTTTGCAGGTATACATTCTCTCCATGATGCCATTTTTTCGCTCTGAAGGTGAACCACAGATGCCCTAACACTCTAACACTGGCCACAAAAAAGGGAGATGCAAGGAGGTTCCGCGCCTCAAAAATGTGTTGTGGCTCACTCGTTTCTATGAAACAGGCCGATCATGGAGGAGATATGTTGTCCAAATGTCCCAGTAGTTTTCCGCAACAAGTATGTGAAGGTATATGAAGAATACGATATTATTTAAGTTCTTCAAGCAGGTTTTTCCAGCAATGTTACATTAACGCTGGCAACAAGTAGATTAGCAAGTCAGTTAATAACTCATTAGCAGGTAGTAATAACTATTCCTGCTCTGGAGCATGATCACGATCTCGATAACCATCTCGAGCACGATCTCATAACGTCAGAATCAAATTTTTGAAAATCTACCAACATGGTTTTAAATTTGGTTCTCTTGATCTCTTTATTGAATAATCATTTTAACCAAACATCACATTCACACTTTGTTGGTTGATAAAGAGAAGGTCGTTAAGTCAGTTTTGTTCATCAGAGATAATTGTTCTAATTAATATTTCCAAAATGAGAACATGCATGTATCTCGATTTAGCCAAAACTCGACTTCACACCCTTCTTACTCTCACCCCACAAATTGTTGATAAAAAAGTGGTTGAATGTGAGGTGTTTTGAGAGCGCTCTCTCGTGTTAAAGGGGTAGTTTAGTTTTGGTAGAGAGGGCGCTGCACATCACAATTTTTTGTGAGGTAATGAAAAACTGAGAGTCAAATTTGAGAGAACATGCAATTTTAATGGCAGAATAAACTTTATTTGGTCAAAATCGACCCAGAAACGGCTGAAATATCAATAAATATATCTGATCTTATAATTATTTGGGGCCCAAATAATTAGATGATTTTTTCAAAAAATTAAAAAAATGCTTGCACTTTTTCAAAAATTTTCAAAAGCGTTTTTTAAATAGTTGTTGATGATCTCTCTATTTAATCATTATTTCAATAAAACATCACATGCATAATTTTGTATGAAAAATGGTCAAAACCAATGCCTTTTTAGAAAGCGCCCTCTTGTGTTTTAATGGCTCTTTTTGAACGATAACAGGCTTTTTACTTAGTCGTTTGTAATTTTGTATACCTTTCGAGCATGGTGGAGTTATAACTATTAGTTTATAATGTTACTGTCCAGGTTTGGTTACTAAAGTTCAGCCTTACCAAAACTAAACTACCCCTTTAACAGCTGCTTTTTTTAATCAAAACCACCCTGTAACTTAACCGTGGATGTTTTATTACCATTTTGGTAATTATGAACTCTGTAGGCTTTCAAGAACATAGTTCATTGTGAAGTAAATGGTGGATATCATTTAAGATTTCACATATGTGAATTATTATTTGCATTGTATATATTTCATAGACTACTGATTGACTGTGATTCATTGCGCTGATACAATTGTTTTGTTTGTACATGTACTTACATACTTGCTTACTGTGTGCAAAAAAAACCTTGCATTGAACATTTAGCTCATGATCTGAATTATGTAACAATCCAATTCAAGTGTTATGTTTTATCTATAGATGAATAATGACAAAACATGTTCATGTCAAATTCCACAGCATTGAAAACAAAATTTAAAAAGTATATTTCTTTGAGGTAAACAAGTTGTGATTCTATTTGTATTGTGCATAATTTGAGCTTTGAATATGAATAGATTATATTTAAATCTGTATATTTATCAATTATACTAAACAGAACAAAAAGTAAATTCCCTTAACAATTATGTATCATACACAAATCAAGAAGTAGTTGACAATCTAAAAAAAATAGTTATACATGTACAGCTATGAAGTACATTTGGATAAAATCAGAGATATTCATGTCTTCATTGTTGTGAAATATCACATGCATATCAAATGCATTGATTATGTTTTTTTGAAAAATGCTGTTTAAAACTTATTTTTTGTTATGGAACATGTGATTCAATGCATTTGTTTAGATTGTATAATAGTACAATTTTAAATGTCTAAATTGTAAATGAACAACAGTTCTGAAGAAAGAAAAAACATTTGTCTTTATGTTCATGAGGTAATGGTTATCTTATATTTGTACACATGTTTTTCCTTTCTACTATTTTAGTTTTTGCCTGACAGCATTTGAAAAATATTTTGCTCTAAAATCATGAGGGGTTGCTTGGGGATGGGGGGGGGGGGGGGGGGGGGGGGTGGGCTTTCTTTTTTGCTAGGGTGTTTGATGCCCCTTTGACAGTAATTGCAATTTAAAGGGGTAGTTTAGTTTTGGTAAGGCTTGAACATTAGTAGCCAAAACCTGAACAGTAACATTATAAACTAATAGTTATAATTCCATCATGCTCGAAAGGTATACAAAATTACAAACGACTAAGTAAAAAGCCTGGTATCATTAAAAAAGAGCCATTAAAACACAAGAGGGCGCTTATTAAATAGGCATTGGTTTCAACCATTTTTCATACAAAATTATGCATGTGATGTTTTATTGATATAATGATTAAATAGAGAGATCATCAACAACTATTTTTAAAATGCTTTTGAACATTTTTGAAAAGTGCAAGCATTTTAAAAAAAAATTCTAAAAATCATCTAATTATTTGGGCCCCAAATAATTATAAGATCAGATATATTTATTGATATTTCAGCCGTTTGTGGGTCGATTTTGACCAAATAAAGTTTATTCTGCCATTAAAATTGCATGTTCTCTCAAATTCGACACCCAGCTTTTCATTACCTCGCAAAAAAATTGTGATGTGCAGCGCCATCTCTACCAAAACTAAACTACCCCTTTAATGTTTTAGATTAAATTAAAAAGGGATCACAATATTTAAGATTAGTAAATATAATAACCAATATCGTGTTGAGTTTTGTATCATTTACTTGTCAAGAAAAGGTGTTTGTATAGTGGTTATTGTATAAAATAAGTGAAGTCACAGAGAATGTTCATGTAATAAAACTATAATATGATTACTTGAATTTTCTTCATCCATTTGTGTGTATTTCTAGATTTTCTTTTTGCTAATAAAGCTATACAGCCTTCCAGAACCCCTATAAAGCTCTAAAGGAAATAATATTTAATCAAATATCTACCAACCTACTAAATGCATAGTAAAATACTTAAAAATAGATATCAACTAAAATAAATGTATGTGTCTTACTGTCCCTTTTTGAGGTGTATGTGTGTGTGTGCATGCGTGTATATTTTGTATAAATATGTTTGTATTTACGTGTGTGTGTGTGTTTGCATGGTGTGTATGTGTGCGTGTATTTGTATAAATGTGTTTGTATTTACGTGTGTGTGTGTGTGTGTGTGTGTTTGCATGATTGTGTCCGTGCATTTCTGTCTGTTGCATGGTTTAAAAAAATACACTAACACTAAGTACTAGTAATGTAATAAACTCATTAAAAGCAAAAACACAACTTATCCCTAAGAAAATACACAAACAAAAATTCACAAAGTAGGTTATACCAGATAAGTGAGTCCAATTAATTAAATTTGAATTTATTTCCACAGTTGTTTGCGTGTGTGCGTGTATGTGTGTATTAATGTTTGTGCTTACGTGTGTATGAGTGTGTGTTTGCGATAGAGTGTGTGTGTGTTTGCGTATTATGATTGTGTATTACGTAATTCTGTATGTTAAAGGGATCTAGTAACTTTGTTGAAATGTGCAAAAAGTGATGAATGGTTGATGCAATGTATATTGTTGTTATCTCATATGTCCACAGGGTATTGTGTGAACATTTCAAGTCAAATGGACATTGTATGGCCAAGTAATGAGCGAAAATGCAAAGTGATATTCAGTAACTCACTGCACTCACTTTGTACACGGAAGAAAAACTCGCCCGGAGTTTTTCTTATCTGAATACTTCAATCATACATATCTTTGTAACAAAAGGGAAATTTGAAAAACCGAAACCTGTCCCATGATTTTATTGTTAATACGAATACTACAAGGTATAAGGGAACCGCTAGAATTAAAATTTTATTTTGAGGATTTGGACAATGTTACTAAGTCCCTTTAAATCGTGAAACATTCCAGAGGAATTGAAACAAAAATACATGTATGCTTTTGTTATGAAGAAAAGAAACAGATATAACAAGCAACTTCCAGTGAATAGTGAGTAATATTCACTTGTAAATAATTTTCTTCAAATACTAAAGAAATGGGTCATAACCAAATCGTAATTCAAAACCACCAAAACAAGCAAACTTGTTGAGAAAGGATCCAAGAGAAAGTGGATAAATCAACGTCAACAAATGTGGCACAGATCAGATATTAATAAATAAATCTGTCTTGATCACATCACATAGTCCTTCTTTTCCTTATTTAGTTTGCACTTAATTATTTGTTTTGACATATTAGTAAATGTTGTATCCATCTACGTGAAGTTTGGCCAAGGATCGGCAGAGGGAACCAAAAACCGTTATGGATATAACGCAGTGACGTAGTTGTGTGGTTCACAAGTATAACACAATTGTAAGTACGTGGGACACGTGTAACACGTCTGTGACGGCGCGCTGGTTTTATTCGACTCGATTCATGCAAATACATTTACAAAGTTGATTTTAGAGATGAATAATTTATATTATTTATCAGAATGCTCAGTAACATCTCCAGATTTTACTGAAATTGCTCAGATCAACTGTTTTTTCCATTATTTACATTTAACCGTGGTCTGTAAAAATAATATCAAAGGGTCTGCAGGTTAAGACTAGATTCACGAACCGCGGACTGTGGACAGACCTCGAAATTGAAGGTTTGTGAAATCTTTCGTTTCTGAAACGGAATGATGGTCTGTGCTCAGTCTGAGGATTTTACAAACCTTAGACTGAACAAACCCCGGTTTGTCACAAACCTCCTTTGTGAATACGGGCCATTGTGTTTGCATTCGATTTAAAACGTGTTTCGATTTCATAAAATTGTCATTCAATTTAGGGCGAGAAATGTCATGATTACGCAATACCGTATACCAGTTGAATGCTATAAATTGAATGTTAAAAGTGCTAAATCACTTGACCGAAGAGTTAAATAGAATGAACGACAGTTTTAAGCCTTCAGCTTAATTTCGTGAATTTGAATGAACAGCTTATCAAAACGAATGCAAAGTTTACGAAATTGGCCGAGAAAACCTGGTACATTGCTTTATTTAACAGAGAAAATAAACGGTTCAATGATGTCTATATAGATATATCATCAAATATAATATTAAAAAGGGAATGCCAAGGTATAATAGTACAAGTAATAAAGGGGAGAGTAAGTGTATAAACAGAAATCGAGGGAAAGGGTAGAAGGTGCGAGCTAGTCTACCTGTTCACTACGGGAACCTTGTTAACCGTGTACACTGTTGGTCATAAAGTTGGAATATTTTTTTTAGATCAAGCTTCATTACTTTTCCCTATTTTTTGCGCCTAATGAACAATCTTAGACTAAAAATAATGATTTGATAATGTTTCCAAACTACCAATGTACAATAAATGGTTGCATGAATTTGCATTACTTAATTTAGCCTTTTGTTTTGAGCTTTGAAAGGCAGGACCTTTGATGATTGGCCCATTTCCCTCTTCAACGCGTATGCCCAACAAGTCATCATTATGTTTAATTTCTCCGAGTTGGCTGTACAATTTTCAACCAAAATTGGCACAGAGGCTCTCTAGGCCAAACTCCGTCGAATTCCATTGGCTACGCGCCAAAAGATGCTTGTGCTCCACTAGGAAGGGGTGTCAACAAGCAATGTCCACTATTTCGTTGGAACATCGCAGTTTAAGGTCTGTAAAATCCTCAGACGTCATCGACATGAGGGTCAATTAAAGCAACGGGAATCTCGAGGACGTCTACGATTGACCACTAGGATAAATGATCGCAAATTGCTTAAAGGGAAAGTTGAGTTTTGGTAGAGAGGGCGCTAGACTACTTAATTGGTTTGTGAGGTAATGAAAAACTGAGTGTAAAATTTGAAAGAGCATAATATTTAAACAATAAAATCATCTTTGTTTGATCAAAATCGGTTCAGAAACGGCTGAAATATCCATATATATAACAAATTGTAATAAACCCGGGGCCCCGGGTTTATTAGAGAATTTTGAACCAGCCGTTAAAAATTCAAAAAAATGCTTCCTCTTTTCAAAAAGTTACAAAATAGGTATTTAAATAGTTGTTGGTTATTTCTCTATCTAATCACTATTTCAACAAAGCATCACATGCACAATATTTTATTCAAAATGGTTGAAACCGATGAGTGTTTAGAGAGCGCCCTCTTACGTTTTAACGGATCTTTTTGAATGATAACAGGATTTTTACTACGTCATTTGTAATTTTGTGTTCCTTTCTAGTTATAACTATTAGCTTGTAATGTAATGATGCAGGTTTTGGTTACTAAAATTCAGTTTCACTAAAACTGTACTCTCCTTACCAGAACTCAACTATCCCTTTAACTTGTGCCGTAGAAACAGGAAATGCCAAAAAGGAGCCTTCGCCGTCTATGAAGAAGACCATGCATCATAACGGGTACGAGCCATAACATCCTTGACCGAACATATAGAAGACAAAGGGTTTGTTGATTACTTGACAAGAAGTTCCAAGATTGCTGCATTCACAAAACGACTTGAGGTTGTGACGGCCCAACGGTGGTATGGGTCGTACCCATTAAGATGACATATCACTAGTGTCCAGGCGGCGATCATTCTGTACTCCCTAGTCCAGGGACGTCCGGTAAATCTTGGTTGCATGGTATGGGATGGACACTTGGTAGTTTGTCTTGCTCGGTGACCATGTGTTATAGCGATCTCTGATCTACAGTTTGGCGTAGATTCGCGTTGATTCCATAGTGTTTTCTTCATAGGCGGCGAAGGCTCTATTTTGGCATTTCCAGTTTCTACGGCACAGGTTAGGCAATTTGCGATCATTTATCCTGGTGGTAAATCGTGGACGTCCTAGAGATTCCCGTAGATTTAATTGACCCTCCTCTCGATGACGTCTGAGGATTTTACAGGTCGTAAACTCCGATGTTCCAACAAAATAGTGGACATTGCTTGTGAACACCCCTTCCTGGTGGAGCACAAGCATCGTTTGGCGTGTATCCAATGGCGTTTGATGGATTTTGGCCTAGAGAGCCTCTGCCAATTTTGGTTGAAAATTGTACAGCCAACTCTGAGAAATGACACATAATTATGACTTGTTGGACATACGCTTTGGAGAGGGGAAAGGGGCCACTCATCAAAGCTCCTGTCTTTCATAGCTCAAAACAAAAGGCTAAATTACTTAATGCAAATTCATGCAACCATTTATTGTACATTGGAAACATTATAAAATCAATTTTTAAAGTCTAAAATGGTTCATTATGCGCACAAAATAGAGAAAAAGAATGAAGTTGGATCTAAACAAAAAATATTTCAACTTTATGACCAACCGTGTATATAAAGTGCATGTATATTGAATTTTAAATACCCCGTATTTAATGTGTTAAAGAATGAAGGTGTGAGAAAGTGTATAACATTGTAAAACAAAAAGTATTACTGAAAGATTATAAGTGAAGGGAACAAGAAAATGCGCAAGATTACTGCAGTTATATTTGAGACCTGCATTATTCCACACATGTTAACATTGTAAAGGTTCACTTTGTCACAGAGTGACTTCGTTTTAAGAAATTTGGGCATCCACACTTGACCATAAATTCAGTCATGTGTGAATGCTTCCTTTTTATTTAATATGTGAGCATGGGTTTTAGGCTATAAGGCCCCGGATTTGTATATGTTTAGTGTGCACCCAAGCTCACTGTTAAGGGTTATTGATGTATGATTGAGCTTAAGATAGAACCAGTGATACCCCTGATGGAATAATAGGGAGTGTGTTCATGCAAAGTGAGAATTGTATAGAGATAGTGTGTACAGAAGCTGAATGTTTATTGTACACGTGAGAAGTTTAGATAGGACAATCGTGAAAGTTGTTCATTCAAAGGGATGGTTGAATAGTGTTGGTATGTAATGCTTAGTACCTATCCAGGGTAGTAAATAAGAGGGGAACTGGTATCGCTAGTTTTCTGTGATTGCATGGGTCACCTCCAGTAAGTTGCATTTTGTATGATTTTGGGCGGGAACATCCTTTTGTTCATGTGCGTTGGATTTGGGTACTGTAAGTTATAGTGGATGTGAGAGAATAGTCAAGTGACACAGATAGCATCAGTCACTGAGTATGGAAGGTCGTGAATTTGAGCAGGTGATACACCAGATACCAGCCTGATGTTGGGCTAGAGTATTAGTTAATTTTATGCCGGAAAGCACCCAGCAATCCAACCACCATGATGCTGGGTAAAGCCTCCTCCACCTTGCCGTCACCATACCTCTTCATCGGTATCTGTCACCAGAAATCTGAACCAGCTGGGCTCTACTAATGTCTAACTTCAAGCTTCAATGAGGTCTCTACGACTATCGTCAACTCTAACTTCGGCTCTAACGAGCATCTTCAACTCCACCGAGTATCTCTAACTTCGGCTCTAACGAGCATCTTCAACTCCACCGAGTATCTCTAACCCCGGGCTATGTCACGCCAAGCTACAACGGAGAACTCCAATCCGCCGTTCATCCGACCCGAGCTCCGATGATCCAACCGTCATACCGGCTTCCATCCGGCTCCGCGTTGGCACCACTGGGTCTTCGAACCAGCTCCGGCACGATTCCGCAACTCCAGTCATCTCGACTACGGGCCTAGATGTCCACAGTATCGCGGTGCAGTCGATCGTCCTCCAGGACGCCCGTCATGGGGAATTCAACCGCCGCGCGCTTCACATCATTGCAGACTGGGTCTGCAACTTCGACGCAATGAACTCTCGCGAGAGCTACTACAGCCGACGCCCGTACCTCCATGTTTTTTCTACGCAGACTGGGTCTGCAACCTCTCCAGAACTCTTAAGGTGCTATTCACCCAGTAATTTATCGCCATAAGGCATAACAGAAATAATAATGTAACTCAACTACCCCTGATTATTATTATTTTGTGATTTATGGCGCCAGGTAAATTATGTTTTGTTTAGTTCGTTAATTGGATCCAATTACTTTTGTTTTATTTGATTCAGCTTGTAAAACGATTGCCTAGTATGTGCTTCCATATTGATTTATATATTATAGTATGTGTTAATTTCAAACCAATGATGGTTTCATGTTAATAAACAAAATATCTTAAATTATATCTTCCGCATGTCGTGCCTTATTTCTTTGCATAGTAATCTAATATTTATAACAGAACCACATCTATCATATCAGACTTGGTAAATACAGTACCTAGATCTGACAATTGGCGACCACGAAGGGACTCCTTCTTTCTGATAGATCGGGTTAAACTATAAAGTGATTACTATGACAAGATATATGGCTTCTTAATCAAACTATTATTTGTGTGTATTAATGTTACATTGTTAATCTTTATTCTAAGTATTGAAGGTTCACTAGATGGTTGACTGGCGCAGATCAAGGCACAGAGGCTTTACCCAGCTTAGTGTTCAGTGTTCTGCAGGGGCCGGTAAGAGCACAGCGCAGCATAGTAGGTGCAGTGCAGTTAGTGCGAAATTTGTTTTCTGGTGTATCATTCAGTATGGAGAGAGACAGGTACATTGCACAAGCAGAGAAGTTTGGTTTGAGTGGGTTAGATTTAAAGGCATACGTGGATGAATGTTTGGAAGAGGAGAGATGTGAAAGAGCAGAACAATTTGAGCAAATACAGTTTGAAATTAATATAGCCGCCCAAAGAAAAAAGTTAGAGGAGCTTAGGAAAGTAAATAGAAATGAGGTCCTACCTCAACAAGTTAAAGTAGAGGAACTTAGGAAAGAAAATGAAATAAATGGAGCCCAGCAGTTCAGTAATAAGAAAGATACTAACGTAATTAAACAAGAGGCAAGTCAAAAACATAACCAGTCTAAAAGGACAGTAACATGTTTTCTTTGTAATAAAGAAGGTCATCTCTCATGGCAGTGTTCGGGCAAGCAGAGTCGACGTGAGATGGGCACCAGTCTTACCCAGGGTAGGGATGCAAATGTTGCACCAAAGGCTGAACAGGTTTCAGGTACAGCCGACCCTACAGACCCACGGGAGGAAGCTCATCAGGAGGGACTCTGTCGAGTTGTCCAGGTGTCACCGCTTGTAGATGAGAACCTCACCAAGGATGGAACGGCAGTTAAGCTAGCATCGGGAGATAATCTTCCAGTACAATCCGCAGAGGCAGGTTATGTGCGTCGGGACGACGTGTTGCCAGTCTGCAATGGGATAGTAGGCGGGAAGCTTGTACAGGTGCTACGGAAGACTGGCTGTTCAATGGTGGTAGTGAGGCGTGACCTTGTACGAGATGAACAGTTTACTGGAGAGCAGCGGACTTGCGTGCTTGTAGACGGGACAGCCAAGGTCTTCCCAGTGGCGAGCATCGAGATTGATACTCCTTTCTTCAAGGGTAAGATTGATGCTCTTTGTATGCTTTCCCCTGTGTATGATCTTATTCTTGGTAATGTGACCGATGTCCGGGGACCAGACGACCCAGATGTGAACTGGAAGCCAGAGAATCATCAAGCAACTACAGCGGAAGTAAGGGAGCAGACGAGGCAGGTATTTTTCAGGCCGCCCCAACAGGTACCCAAACCACTGTATGACGTTGTGTCAGTTGATGAGGTATTTCCAGTGCATCGAGAGGTTGGTTCGCTAGCATCTTCCCAGGGAGCAGCGGAAACTCAAGATGGGTGTGATGTGTGTCCCCTTGATGTGTCGCATGTGGAAGCGGCAGATTTTGATTCATTGGAATCGGGTGAGAGTTCTAATGGAATTTTGGAATCTCTAAATGGGTGTGATGTGTTTCCCCTTCATGTGACGCAGGTGGAAGCGGCATATTTTGATTCGTTGGAATCATGTTGCAGTTCTTGTTCTGAAGGACTTTTGGAATCTTCCCAGGGAAGTATTCAGGAGATTAGGTCTCCGTCTGAAGGTGTGGAAGTGCAGTCTACACTGAATTCTACCAAGATCATTTCAAGTGAGTCTGTGGTAGAGTGTGAAGAATTGTCTTCACAAGTTTCTGGATGTGAAGAGTTGTCTTAAAAAGTTTTCTTGTTGTGAAGAATTGTCTTCACAAGTTTCTGTTTGTGAAGAATTGTCTTCACAAGTTTCTGGATGTGAAGAGTGGTCTCAACAAGTCTCTGGTTGTGAAGAGTTGTCTTTACAAGGTTATGTAGGGTGTTTCTTCTACAGGTGATGTTTCAACTTCTTGGATGAAGTCAGAACTAGTTCGATTGATGGATGCTTCCGAGGATGGTGTGAAATTTCAGTCTACACGGACGATTCAGACCAGGTCTAATGCAGATGAGTCTGATGTGATGTCTAGGGAGTTGTCTCGATCAGTTGGTGTGTATGTTTACACAGGATGGTTGTCAGGTCAGCGACAGAAGTTTCTGTGGTGATCAGGATGCTGACAAGATGGATACCAGCTTCACAGGTTGGGTTGTAGATGGGGAGAGGGAGTGATTGTTGGTGACGTGAATCCTGACATCGTTGTGTTCTCAGATGAAGTGAGAGGTGATGTATGGGAGGATTGCCTCTCCTCTGTTGTTGGCACGTTGTTCATGGTGCACTTGGGAGTGCAGGTGACCACTTTTGGTCATGAAGGGATGTGACCTCGTTAGCTCTAGAGGCATGTGGCGCTTTTGGATCTTTCTCCTCCTGCTCAGATGTGACTTTTGGAAGTGTCCACAGAAGTGATGACTTAAAGACATTTTCTTGTGAGGTGGGGCAGAAGGGTTAAGGAAAGGTGAAATCTATTAATTAAACACTAACTTTGATTTATAATTGCAGGTTTCATAGATTTTTCTGACTTTGGAAACGGAACTGACAATGGATTTTGTATTTCCCTTTTCCATATTATGTTTGTTTAATGATTTACAGGATGCCAGCTGACTCTTGGATAGAACGGACAACGGATTTTGTATTTCCCCCTTTTTCATATATGTTTTATGATTGACAAATTTTTTTTAATTTGGGAAGAGAGCGGATTATTAATAACGGATTCAGTTTATTTCTCCTTTCGGATATAAATTTATTGCGATTGACAAGATGGCCGACCCTTGGAAAAGAATTGACTACGGATTAGTTTATTTTTTCTCTTTTGTTTTGTAGGTTGATTCAATTTGTTTTTAGATTTTGTTTTGGTTTTTGGAAAAAAACAAATGGCAAAAGCTTGGAAACGAAGAAAGCGTTATTTTGACTCTTTATAATTTTATGTTGGCATGAAAAGAGAGAGACCATTTTAATGTCCGAAGGACTGCAAGGCGAATTGAAAGTACAATTTTATTTTATGTTGAACCTTTATTTTTGTAGGTTGTTGTTTTTGGGATAAATTACCCCAGTTTTATTTTTTTTTGAAATTATAGAAATTTCTTGAAGGTGGGGGATATTGTCACAGAGTGACTTCGTTTTTAAGAAATTTGGGCATCCCACACTTGACCATAAATTCAGTCATGTGTGAATGCTTCCTTTTTATTTAATATGTGAGCATGGGTTTTTAGGCTATAAGGCCCCGGATTTATATATGTTTAGTGTGCACCCAAGCTCACTGTTAAGGGTTATTGATGTATGATTGAGCTTAAGATAGAACCAGTGATACCCCTGATGGGGTTTTAGGCTATAAGGCCCCGGATTTATATATGTTTAGTGTGCACCCAAGCTCACTGTTAAGGGTTATTGATGTATGATTGAGCTTAAGATAGAACCAGTGATACCCCTGATGGAATAATAGGGAGTGTGTTCATGCAAAGTGAGAATTGTATAGAGATAGTGTGTACAGAAGCTGAATGTTTATTGTACACGTGAGAAGTTTAGATAGGACAATCGTGAAAGTTGTTCATTCAAAGGGATGGTTGAATAGTGTTGGTATGTAATGCTTAGTACCTATCCAGGGGTAGTAAATAAGAGGGGAACTGGTATCGACTAGTTTTCTGTGATTGCATGGGTCACCTCCAGTAAGTTGCATTTTGTATGATTTTGGGCGGGAACATCCTTTTGTTCATGTGCGTTGGATTTGGGTACTGTAAGTTATAGTGGATTGTGAGAGAATAGTCAAGTGACACAGATAGCATCAGTCACTGAGTATGGAAGGTCGTGAATTTGAGCAGGTGATACACCAGATACCAGCCTGATGTTGGGCTAGAGTATTAGTTAATTTTATGCCGGAAAGCACCCAGCAATCCAACCACCATGATGCTGGGGTAAAGCCTCCTCCACCTTGCCGTCACCATACCTCTTCATCGGTATCTGTCACCAGAAATCTGAACCAGCTGGGCTCTACTAATGTCTAACTTCAAGCTTCAATGAGGTCTCTACGACTATCGTCAACTCTAACTTCGGCTCTAACGAGCATCTTCAACTCCACCGAGTATCTCTAACTCCGGGCTATGTCACGCCAAGCTACAACGGAGATCTCCAATCCGCCGTTCATCCGACCCGAGCTCCGATGATCCAACCGTCATACCGGCTTCCATCCGGCTCGCGTTGGCACCACTGGGTCTTCGAACCGGCTCCGGCACGATTCCGCAACTCCAGTCATCTCGACTACGGGCCTAGATGTCCACAGTATCGCGGTGCAGTCGATCGTCCTCCAGGACGCCAGTCATGGGGAATTCAACCGCCGCGCGCTTCACATCATTGCAGACTGGGTCTGCAACTTCGACGCAATGAACTCTCGCGAGAGCTACTACAGCCGACGCCCGTACCTCCATGTTTTTTCTACGCAGACTGGGTCTGCAACCTCTCCAGAACTCTTAATGTGCTATTCACCCAGTAATTTATCGCCATAAGGCATAACAGAAATAATAATGTAACTCAACTACCCCTGATTATTATTATTTTGTGATTTATGGCGCCAGGTAAATTATGTTTTGTTTAGTTCGTTAATTGGATCCAATTACTTTTGTTTTATTTGATTCAGCTTGTAAAACGATTGCCTAGTATGTGCTTCCATATTGATTTATATATTATAGTATGTGTTAATTTCAAACCAATGATGGTTTCATGTTAATAAACAAAATATCTTAAATTATATCTTCCGCATGTCGTGCCTTATTCTTTGCATAGTAATCTAATATTTATAACAGAACCACATCTATCATATCAGACTTGGTAAATACAGTACCTAGATCTGACACACTTGAGTATTGGTACTTCCCGAAATGCCTCTTAACACTAAATTGGTTGGTTTTAATTCCATTTTGAAAGTTCTTTGAATAAAACATGTGAAATGAGAATCATTCCCTTTCGAATGCTCTTATATTGTGAAATTTGATTTCAAAATATTGATTTATAAGTCTATCTTGCCACGGGACATCTAATGCTTATAGACTCCTTTTGAAAACAAATAAAATAGGTTTTGTAAATGGTTGTTGATGATATCACTATTTAATCATTTTCAGAAGCACCCTATTGAGCTGTAACGGCTCGTTTTGAATGAAAACAGGGGTTTTTACTTAGTCGTTTGTAATTGTGTATACGTTTCGAGCATGGTGGAGTTATAACTATTAGTTTGTACCGCAATGGTGCATGTTTTGGTTACTAAAATAAGGTTTGACCAAAACTCAACTATCCCTTCAAACTGTGCTTATATGCTCATCTGATTCAGAAACATATCCAGGAGTGAGTCGAGATGTAACCGATTTCAGTGAGGACGAGTTGGCAGATCTGATCCCGAAGGTGGCATCGTGGACAGGGTGTTCTATCACCTGAGCCATGCTGGAACAGACGCTCCGTCTTGGGAGATATGCCGAGATCCACGAGTATTTCTAGCAGAAGCTATTATGAAGCAAGAAATAACAAGGCTAGAACTTGCAGCGACTTTTATGCAGATTGGGGGAAAGTCACATCTCGGAACAAATTTTATTTGGCGATAGTCACAACTCGGAACAAATGTTATTTGGCGATAGTCACAACTCGGGACAAATTGTATTTGGAGGTGAGTTTGTATTACCCGTTATGTAGCACATCAACATCATCATGGTAATCATAATAATGAGGTTCATAAAACAACTGGCTTAATATATATGATGTGGTCTGCGTTAGTAATGTTTAATATTATTTTAACACAAAATGAAGGCAACTAATAATGCATATAATTGTCTCGTTATGCCAGTGAAACCACATGACACACTCCCGATTTCAACAAAGTTTATTACACTTTCTTTCCAACAGAATTGACTCGGAATGTGCTTGAAGGAATCCATTTCAACCATGATATACATGGAGACCTAAACAATGAGATGAAATGCTCCAACGAATTACTTGAGGCGCGACAACCGCAGAAGTTTCAGAAAACTGTCAGACATCGAAGTTACAGCTCCAGTTCGTCTTCCCTTGAGGAAAATATCCAAACTAGGTGTTCCGCAGAACTTAAGGAATGTCTGACCGCCATGAAAAGTAAATATATTACCTATTTGTGCATTTAAATAGTGTTTAACCACCAACAGAACCTTCCACCGTCTTTACCTGCCCAAAATGCAGAAGACAATGCCTCTTAAGGCTCGGCCTAGCAACACCAGGCGCTGTATAATCCGGCCCCGTAAACTCGACTTGACGCATACCCATTGTCTCGAGACAGAAGGGGCCAACAACTGTAATTACTGGGGAAAAAATAACAAAACGCACCCCCCCCCCCCCCCGTGATTCATTCCATCCTGTCAATATTTGGCAGTTGCGGATGATCAAACCTGTTTTGTGCTTATTTTTGTGTTTCGTCAAAATAATGTACAATGGATAAGGGATCCCCGAGCGTATATTTACATCGAGCCAAGATAATCAATTACATCTATTTTTATTTGTCATCAAACGTGTACAGTGGCGTAGACAGGTTCTTACCTGCCGTTCACCGGACCGAGACCAACTTGTTCGCGCCCGGCACCGCCTGCCAAAAAATGTCGAGACCAAAGAAAATTGCTTGAAAGTCCTCTCAGTTGGGGGGGGGGGGGGGGGGGGAGTGTCCGTCGCCAAATTTGTTTTCCCGGCCAAGAACGCCTGCCGAATTTTTTCGAGACCGAGGGAATTTGTTGAAAGTCCTCTCAGGGGGGGGGGGGGAGGGGGGGGGAGGGGGCGGGGGAGGGGGGGGGGGGAGGGGGCGGGGGAGGGGGGGGGGTGCTCGTCAATTTTTTTTCGCAGCCAGATCATTCATTAAGATGTTCGAGACCAGGCGCGCTGGAAGCAGTTTTGAATTGGGGGGGGGGGGGGGGGGGGGACAAAACCTAAGGGGGCTCACGATTTTATGTGTGTAGGGGCTCATGTCAAATCACACTCACAGGGCTGCCAACCTAGAGCCAGATGTGAGAGTCAGACATTTGCGAGGGAGCGAAGTGACTGAGCGGGGGGAGGGTGTGGGACTGGGAGGGGGTGTCCCCCTTCCCACGGTAGGGAGCTTTTGCATTTTTGACATGAAATTGTGCAATCTGGTGCTTAGAATTCGGGCTTAACATTGACTGTATCTGGGAAAGCGTGTTATGATTGGATCGACCATAAATTTTAAACATATTTTCACGAAGAAAACAAATAATTGACACACTAATAAATATGTACCCCAGCACACACACAAATATTGTATTTATATTTTAGTGTCATACACAGTTTCAACATAAACCATATATGCCACATTATGTATGATCCAACAACATAGCCTATAACCAAGAATGAATCCCGAGGGAGTGAAGCTCCCGAGGGCTGGGGCAGAGCCAACTAGGGAGGTGTTTGGAGGGGGTATCCCCCTCCCAAGGAGAAGACTTTACATTTATATACTTGAAATGGTGCAATTTGGTGCACGTCACACAAGCAGCCAGAGCAATGCCAGCCTACACTGAACTACGTAGCCCGGTACAGAAAAAATACTCACCCCAGACCATACGCAAGTTACACAACAAACTGAGATAATCTGTTCTCGCGCGAAGCGCTCAGCGAAAATTTAAAGTAGATTTATAAATTACCTTTTGAACGTTAGAATTAACAAGTCTTAGCTCATATAATTATTTTTTCTTTCCTACTCGTATACAGATACACAAATGAAAAATATATATCCTTGCCTAAAACTGGGGGAAGATTGTACATTCACCCCCCCCCCCCACCTTGTGAGATGGGGGGGGGGGGGGGGGTGCATACCCCGCACCCACCGTGTAACAAAGCTGTATTTGTAAATGGTGCTACATACAAGCTTCACCCTAAAAAGGCCGGGCTATTTGAGGTCTTCCTACGGCCGGGGGGGGGGGGGCATTATGGCCCCCCCTTAAGATCTCGGCCGCGGAGCGGCCGATCGCCGTGAAAATTTGCACGCGTGATAATTGAAGTGTATAGAATACAATATTAATTTTAATTTTTTGAAAAATTCATTAATTTGCATATTTATGGTAATTTATGCAAATAAGGTCATACAATTCATATTTTTACCCATAAATCATATATTCTTCATAATTAAACTATGGATTTACTACATATATTCTTAAGAGCATTTGGAATAATAATAAGAAAAACAAATTTGGAAGAGCCAGGTTATTCCTTATGTTTTCTATTGTTTTTCTATTGTTTTTAAATATGCGCAAGACTAAAAGAAAAAAGCCACCAAGCAGCGGCGCGTCATCTTACCGCATTTTGGAGCATAAACAAAAATCGCGGAGAGGGGGGGGGGGGGGGGGGCATAACGCCACCATTTGCTCCGCCGACAATTGCTCCGCCGACAAATGCTCCGAAGATGCGACAATTGCTCCGCCGACATTTGCTCCGCCGACAATTACTCCGCCGACAAATGCTCCGAAGATGCAACAATTGCTCCGCCGAAAAATGCTTCGAATATGCGACAATTGCTTAGCCGACAATTGTTCCGCCGAATATGCTCCGGAGATACGACATTTGCTCCGGTGACAATCGCTCCGCAGAAATATATGCTCTGAAGATGACAGTACTTCAAATGGTCCAAAAACAACATAATTGTTCCTCAACCATAATTGTTCCACCGACATTTACTCCGCTGAAGATTTAAACTCTTGAATGAATTCTCAAGTACCTTTGGTATGAAGTGCGCTTTTATATGTTATGCGAATCTCTTGTGAAATTGGAGTACAATCGATTCATTCAAATATTGTATTGGCTGGTTTGTTTGTTTCACGTTTCTTTATACAGGGTGGGGGGGGGGGGGGGGGGTAGTCAAGCCCAGTATTGTAAGGATGCGTGACCCTGCATCTAGTAGCAGAAGGGGAGGCGCAATAACACCCAACACTGGCTGTAGTTTTTGATCTTACATTGGGGTTCGACTGGAGTCGAACCACGGACCCTCATAGTATCCGAAAATGCTGTGATGAATAGTATACTGTTCCAAGCAATCATCAAGCGAAGGGCATGATACTGGTGTTAAGATCGATCATGAATAGAAAAAAAGAAAATTCTTTATAATCACTGCATTTGTATTACTCAGACTCTTTATGAATCAAGAAATTGTTCCGCATGAGTTCAACATTTATCCACGTTTTATCAAAATTCAAAGAACGTTATTTTCACCCACTGTTAAATGTTCGGAGTTCCAATTTTGTTTAGATTTGTTCATCGTTCACTGAACAACGAGGGCCCAATTTGTGACACTTCTAAACGCCCCCCCCCCCCCCACCCCGTAAACGATTAAGGCTGCCTTATTGTCCAACAGAAAAGCATAAACTTCCTATGCATTTTGCATTCTTATAAACGGAAGGATTGGCAGGAAGAAGCAGAAAATTGAAATTCAATAATCTAAGGAATTGAGGGGTCCTCTTACCTTCACAGTGGTGAGGTAAGATGAAGACTTCACCCCTTTAGTGACTATGACGTCATATTCAATAAAGAGCAATATGTGATCAATTTTATTGTTAATATGTGAAGAATAGATTGTCTTCTAGACGATGTGATCTTTATTTAAAGGGGTAGTACAGTTTTGGTAAGGCTGAACTTTAGTAACCAACCCTGGACAGTTACTTGATAAACTAATGATTATAACTCCACCATGCTCGAAAGGTATACTAAAATACAAACGACTTAGTAAAACGCCTGTTATCATTCAAAAAGAGCCATTTAAACACAAAAGGGCGCTTTTCTAAAAAGGCATTGGTTTCAACCATTTTCATACAAAAGTATGCATGTGGTGTTTTATTGGAATGATGTTTAGATAGAGAGATCATCAACAACTATTCCAAAAATGATTTTGAAAATTTTTGAAAAAGTGCAAGCATTTAAAAAATATTTGTTTGAAAAAAAATCATCTAGTTATTTGGGCCCCAAATAATTATCAGATCAAATAGATTTATTGATATTCTAGACGTTTCCGGGTCGATTTTAACCAAATAAAGGTTATTCTGCCATTAAAATTGCATGTTCTCCCAATTCCGATTTTGTGCTTGTAGTTAGCAGGTCTTCAGACCCCCATTTCAGAGTTCCGTGCGGCACACCCCCGTCAAAAAATAATTCGAGTGCCCCCCCCCCCCCCCCCCCCCCCCCCGGGATCCGCCCCCTCCCGACGTTCACACACACACACACACTCACACACACACACACACACACACACGCACACACACATACACATATATATATATATATACAAAGGGAGTATTTTAAATCGCAATGACTATATTCTACAATGCTGCATGCATATGTCTGTAAGTATATTGGGTACCGGGACAAAATCGTTATGATTACACGTGGAAAGGGTTTGTAAGAGGGAGCAAGACATGAGATATCAGCTTCAGGAAATTTGAAAATTTAGACAATGGGGGCATTTCATGAAACTTGTCGGCTCTGACGATTTGTCATTCGCTGACAGTTACCATAGTAACATTCAGCTACCAGTGCTTTGATCCCCCCCCCCCCCGGATACTAACAAAATGTCGTCTTTGCCGGCGGAGCAATTGTCGACGTAGCTAATGTTGGCGGAGTAAACGTTAGCGGTGTAATTGTCGGCGGAGCAATTGTCGCATCTTCGAAGCATTTGTCGCGGAGCAATTGTCGGCGGAGCAAATGTCGCGGAGCAATTGTCGCAGCTTCGGAGCATTTGTCGGCGGAGCAAATGTCGGCGGAGCATTTGTCGGCGGAGCAAATGTCGGCGGAGCATTTGTCGGCGGAGCAATTGTCGGCGGAGCAAATGTCGGCGAAGCAATTTTCGGCGGAGCAAATGTCGGCGGAGCAAATATCGCGGAGCATTAGTCGCGGAGCATTTGTCGCATTTTTCGGAGCAATTGTCGGCGGAGCATATGTCGGCGGAGCATAAGTCATGGAACCGTAAAATCTCCCAAATCGCCATAATTATAGAATGACATGTATAGCGACACACGAGATCGGTGAGTTAAAGTAATATTGTAGCCCTAAATGTATTGATAGGGCTACAAATGTCCCTCAAAGTGCGAGAATGTTGGCGTTTTGTATTCGAAGTCAACTAATTTTCCGTAAGTAACTTTTACTGCGGACTTACAGTGTTCTTGCCTCCCCAGGCAGAGTGTATGGGTTGCGTCTATCGCTAGAATGCCGACAGTGAAAATAACAATAATAATGTCAAAAAGGCCATGAAAGCGATAGATTTGTCGATCCAGATAAATATGTGATACAACTATGGGGTGCATCAGAATGAGGATTTTTTGCTCCATTCCGCATAAAAATGAGTGATTTATGCACCTCCTCGACTTCTTTCCGTGTCGTATTGCGACAAAGAACATAAATAATTGTAATGTCTTCAAATGTGTATAATACACTGTATCATGTTTACAAACAAAATAAATTTGCAATTATCTACAATGTTAATTTCATTTAAGCGAGAGTATTGTAAAACAAATGATTGTACATGTAATAAGTATATTTACTGAACTGTGTTTCATTTTAAAGCAGAGCTCATTATATGTTTTATTTTCCTCTGTTTCTGTATTTCCAGGTGTCTACTAAAGGAGTTTGATTGCAGAGCCAGACATACAAGCCTCATATTCACATAGATGGAAGAGGGACAGCTAGCCATCAACTGAATGAAACTTCCTCTTGCCCCAGACAGTGTGATAGAGCTATAGTGTTGTCTCTGAGTCCAGGGTACCCGGGTCCCGCCAAAAAATGTCGAGTCCCGGGCACAAAAATCGATACTCGATTTCCCCAAAAAAAGGGAAGTCCCCTCATTGAACGCCAGAGCTTTCATGTTCATTCAAGAAGATGATTTATTGTCATAAATGCGCTCAATGTTTGTCACTTGAATGAACATGTTTTCCCAGCTGGCGTGACATGCCGATCGTGTTATAAACAAATGGGTAGCGAGTCCCGGGTAGTAAATACTCCCTCAAACGACAACACTATAGAGCTAGCATACTGCTTAGGAAATACAAAAGGGAACAGGCTGAAAAGGGTAAAGGAAGGGTCAATTTTTGCTGGACACAACCATGAACTTCACAAGCATCCAGCCTGTTGCTTTTACCTAGCTGACCCCTCCTACTTTCAGAAATGTGCCATGTCAGGTGTTAGTCTTGTACTGCGTCTACTGAGAAGAGAGTAATTGCCTTGGCTTTTGAGATGGTGAAAATAAATCTGACAGTCAGGGATAGTAGCATCATTACCGAGCTGCCAAACTAATGCTGGGACTAGAGGTGTCGATTTCGGGAGTATTTCCCTCCCGGGACTCGCGATAATTTTTCGGGCGAGTCACGGGTACCCGGAATTTACCCATTTGTTGATTTCGCTATCGGCATGTCACGCCGCTGGGAAAACATGTTCATTCAAGTGACAAAAATGCAGCCTATTTATGACAAACTCGGGCGTTCAAAGAGGGAAAAAGGAAAGAAAAGAAAATGAGAGTGGGCAGATAACTTGGGCGTTCAAAAAGGGGACTTTTGATTTTTTTTTCGGGATATCGAGTATCGATTTTTGCGCCCGGGACTCAACATTTTTCGGCGGGACCCGGGTACCCGTGACTCGTCAACAGCACTAGCTGGGACTTTGAAGAAACATCTGGATGGGAACCGATTCGGAAAGGTTCATAAAAATTGTATCTGGTCTTCAGACCGGAACGGAACTTGGCCTGGTAGAATCACAGGCTGTTTGACCCAATCAAGTGAAACTTGATCATTTAGATATTGAATTATTGTCTATAACAAGTAGTAGTAGTCAAATAGATTTGCATAATATGTAAATCATCATAATGCATGAGTGATTTCAAATTATTTTGTTGAATTGGATAAAATTTGCTCCAAAGAATCTAAAATGTAAAACAAATTGGTGTTTCAATATTTCTTTTAAGAGTAAGCCCTCTTTTTTGCTCTTATGTCCCACGCCTTAAAGGGATAGTTGTGGTAAAGGTGACGCTACACAAAATAACTTTTGTGAGATAATACAAACAAAAATGAGTGTCAAATTCGAAAGAGCATACAATTTAATGAGATAATAAATTTGGTTTGATCAAAATAGGTTCAGAAATGGCTGAAATATCAATAAACATAACCATTTGTAATAATTGTTGGGCCCCACAATTATTCATTAGTTTTGAACCAGCAATCAAAATTCTCATTTAAATGCTTCCTCTTTTCAGAAATTTACAGAAGAGGTTTTTAAATAGCTGTTGATTATCTCTCTATTTAATCACTATTTCAATAAAACATCACATGCACAATATTTAATTTTAGTGTGTTTAGAGAGCACCCTCTTGAGTTGTAACGGCTCTTCTTTAATGATAACAGGCTTTTTACTTAGTCGTTTGTAATTGTTGTATTCCTTTCGAGCACGGTGTAGTTATAACTATGAGTTCATAATCATAATGTAATGGTGCATAGGAATTGTAGACACAAAAGTGAGTGATTTTGGAGCAGGCGTTCATTTACATAAGGTCGATCACATGACTTGTTGCTGTGATACATGCAAAAGGTTGATGGGTGGGGGGTGAATTACTGAATTCACAGGTAGACAAACCTGCACTGCCTCCAGTTAATCTCTTTTTTCATGTGTTCGCTGACTAGTGACCAAGTAAACATTACATGCCACTAGTAGCATAAACTTTCATTCATTTATGTACAGTGAAACCTCTTTATAACAAGTGTTGTTATAAAACAAGGTACCTGATCAATGCAGGAATTAATTTTTTATTTTAGGGGTCTACTTTTCCAATCTGATGGATATCCAGAAATGTTTTACATAATACCCTACATAATTTTAGGGGCTACCTATAGATTTCAGGGGGCTTTTTTGAAAATAAGGGGGCAAAATCGCCCTCAGCCCCCGTATATGTCCTACCCTGTACCTGATATAGTCAGGTAACTTCACGAGTCCAGGGTCTATAGGTACTTTGTTGTTTTTAAGCCATGTAATACAACAAGGTAAATTCAATGGTCCCAACATTCTCATTATAAATAGGTTTCACTGCTCTTAACCGCTTGCCTGCGGGAACCGGGTGGGCTGTGTACAAAGTATATGGGGATTTTAGAATATCGAAGGAAACGGGTTAACTTCACACATGTAAGTTTTTTTACAATCATTCATACAACCATCAAGTCTTTCTTTTATTCTAAATATGCTGTGTAGATATGGATTAGTTATAATTAGCTCTTTATTGAATCCTGAATGTCAGATTCTAAAACATGTATGCATACATGTAGTTAGCTAACTTCCATAATTCTATTGTATGTTTATAATTGTTAACAATTATATATCCAGGGTTTGGTTTTATAAGCAATATTTTCTTCACAGCTGACACATAGCAAAGTAAATGTGCACTTTGCTACTGGTACATTTGGCATAGGCACAACATGTTTTGATAATCACTAACCACATTGTAAATGAATGTAGACAAAGCTTTTAAAAGTGTATTATTTGTTATTTTATTGCTGTTGAAATGTATGCAGATGTTATCGTGAGTCCCGGGTTGTAAATACTCCCGAAATCAACAACACTACCTACAAGGTCCTCTCAGGGTATGACCATAAAACAGTATTGTATCATTAGTTGCCAGTTTGGTAAAAAACTTACATTTATTTTGTAAATTATACACAGCTTGCTCGTGGTAGTGCATTTGCAAGTACCTTTTATATGTTTTTACAGATCCTCTATAATGCTTAAATTGCCATCAAATCAAAGCAATGACACATAAAAACAAAACAAAAACATGAGTATAAAAAACAATGCATCAAGATATAACTTACTAGTGTGTAAATAAATGTACGTAGTGTTTTGTGCCAAAAGTAAATTACTTGTATTATTGCCTCGTTACATCACATCAAAGTGACTGAAAAACAAAAACAAATTAAGTATTACAAAAACGCATCTCATGTTTTACTTGCAAGTTTGTACATGTTTATACTGTAATCAACTCTTTCTTATGCCTTATGTGAATCAATTGTGTTGTGTGTAGAGGTCTCTGCTGCAGAAAGATTCACAATCAATTTAAAGTGGCAATTCATTTTTAGTCAGAAAATGTGCATTTGAACAGATCAATTTTGCACATCTAGTCACATGATATGACTTGCAATAGACCGCTTCGGTAATGTATACAAATAATATGCGTATGACGTCAGACTCCCCGTCGGCAAGCTTAACAAAAGTACTTTGCTTGACGACGGGGAGTCTGACGTCATGCGCATATTATTTGCATACATTACCGAAGCGGCCTATTAGAAGCAACTGTACAATTAATTGTGTCTTTGAATGTACATATTTATTTGTCCTATTCTTGTATTACTCTAGTGGAGCCTATTTATAACGAGGTACTTGATATAGTGAGGTAATTTCACAGGTTCTGGTTCCATGTATTCTATTTTTAAGCCCTGATACAACACAATATCTGATATCACTTATCAGGTAAATGAAATGGACCAAACATTCTCGTTATAACAAGGTTTCACTGTACATTTTTGTATACAACTCAGTTCATGCATGCATTATCTTAAGTCTGCTGCATGAACGCATATTGATTACTGAGTTTTAAAGTTACAGATATAACTTAATAATACAATATATATCATATGCTCCCCAGGGAGTGGACAATGTGCACTTTTTGTGCTGGATTGAGTGCAGTATGTATCCGATGACCGGAACGTGCGCTATATAAGTAGCCACCATTATTATTATTATTATATTTATTATGTCACATGTCAGCATATTGCAATGCAACCAATGCCATGCAGTTGCCTAGAAGTTCACATATTATTATACCACTACATAAATGCTTATAAATAAATTATATTGCACTGTTATTGCACAGTACCTAGAAGTATCAGAAAATGTTTGCTGGTTCTCACCAAACATACTGTTTTAGTCATTGTTTTATACTGTTCCTAAGAGATATGATAGTAAAGTGGCAAGCATTTCTTGTAATGACATCTGTTGAAAATTTGTTAGAAAACAACAAATAAATTGTCTTTCTATTTATATCATGCTTTAACATGGTCTTTATTTTGAATTCATGATGTGCATTTTGGGCAACAATCTCTCTTCAATCAGCTGATCATCATCTTTATCTAGAATGTTTACACATACAAAATGACACCATTTGTGGCAGCAATCACAACAAATAGAATTGTCTTCAAATATACATCCATCGGGAAGTTGCAAGCACTCATTGTCACAAAGGTTACACATGTATACAGATCGACTTTTCTGACGTGCCGACATCTTTCCATTTTTTCCCCTCTTTTTAGTGTCGGTGTCTTTTTGTTGTGTCTGATTCGATGTTGATCGAAGTGATGGATTGGTTGACCTTCATGAATGTTTTGATGAGATGACTGGAGACGACTTGGTTGTTTGTTCTGTTGATGTCTGAGGACCAGTGTTTGTTGGTACTGCCTGTGCATCAATAGTTTACAATGGAAGTTTAGTAAAAACCAGAGTCGGGTTAATGTGGTGTGTGATAGATTGTATCAGACTTGCGTGTGTGTTGTTGTTGTTGTTGTTGTTGATGATGTCGACGACGACGGTGATTGATAAACACACACGGCAGACACCAGCACCCAATACTAGCTTACTAATTAAATATATAGAAATACAAGCTTGACACGGGAATAAATGAATGTCCACGCAGTTGATATAAATTGGAATGACGTCATTATTAAGAAGATAAACAAATGTCCAAAAGGATGTATTGCACTGCGATTAGTTAATTTGTATAGGCCTAGAAAAAGTAAGTGACAGTCCGCGGATGAAATGTATAGCGAGAATTAGCGAGAGTTCGGAGAGATGATGAAGAAGTAGAACGCGAGCGTGCGTGAAGAGATGACGATGTTGAATCCGGTTCGATCGATGGACTAGCGCGCATGATGTGGCAGCGATGGCAATCGATGAACTCCGGCACGTGCCGTGGAGATCAAGAAGAAAAGCCTGGAAGCCTAACATGGTGCTAATAAAACATGTCCGTAAAGATGAAGACAAAATGATGAACATCAAAGAAAAGATGGATGGAAGACCGACCGAATGGCTCGGTGGATGAAGATGAAGTTGAATGGCTGAAGTTTAACGCCCCATGATGTCAGTATGCGGACTCTCCCTTGAAGTTGGTGAAATCAAGGAGTGGTGGACAACCATGTTAGTTGAATGGTAACTAACATGGCGATGATGAGGAGATGTTACTCCGATGGAAGTTGGTGGAAGAGTGAAGATCTAGCTAAAATACCACGTGGCAGAGGAGAAACAAAGAGGTGATTATCTGACCGAAGATAAATTGACATGGATCAGACAGGTCAGCCACTGGAGTCGAGCTGGATCAACATTAGTCTAGCCAGGCTATAAGCGAGCCATAATACAATAGAATGTTATCCATGAGATGTCGGCTGCAGAAATTGTTTTTGAGCCTTGATCGTAGTTAGTCTGTTGTTCAGGCTATAAATGTAGAGTGAAGTGAGTCACTACAGAAGTGATGGCTTGGTTGACCTTCCTGAATGCTTTGATGAGATGACTTGAGAAGAGTCAATTGTCTGTTCTGTTGATGTCTGAAGATCAGCGGATGTTGATGGTGCCTGCGCACTTGCTGCTTATGTTGTCCATTGTGAAATGAGCTCTCTCGTAAATTCTGCATCATCTTCTGATTCATCGGCCATAGTGTTCGATGATGCTGCAACTGTTAAATAAATGTTTAAAAATAAAAGGAAGAAAGACAATCAAATTTAAGTTTATGACCACATGACAAAGTCTAAGACTAAGACTAGAGGGCCTTGTTACTTATTCAGACCATGTAGATTATAGATGCTCAAGTTTAGCTTATCAGATTATTATATCAAGATCCAGATTGACAAATCTATAATTTTTGTTGTTATTATCCAGCTAATTGGACCATGTAACTACTCTTTCTTAGAGATATGTACGAATAATATTAAAAATTAGCAAAGAAAATGGGATTCCAACGGGATTCGAACCCGAGACCTCCGGATTGCTAGACCGGTGCTCTTACCGACTGAGCTATAGAAAACCCTATGACGGCATTCATCAGTTCGGTGATCCCTCGCAGATATCCCCACGTTGATTTCTATCCTTCGGGTTTATGTCAGGTTTATAATAGCTTCTGACCTCACAAGCAATGACAATTAAGGGGTTTCTATGGGACGAATGCCGCCATAGGGACGGTTTTCTATAGCTCAGTCAGTAAGTCTAAGAGTACCGGTCTAGCAATCTGGAGGTCTCGGGTTCGAATCCCGTTGGAATCCCATTTTCTTTGCTCATTTTTAATCACAATATATTTCTGGTCAGTTCAATTATATGTTTGAATTAAATAATATTAATTATCAACGTCTTCATCATTCATGGCCTCTTTTAAAGTTTTAGTTTTATATTTGATTAGAATCAATAACTGTCGGTCATTACAGTATTCCATTGTCAATTATGTTTATATTCATACACCTGAGACATTTATTTGGTTAATTTCGACCTAAAACAAGAGTGTTTACTGTTTAGCAGGTGAACAAAGTTGAGTCACCGACGCAAAATACGGGCACACACACATTTGCACAGATGGGACTGGGCACGGCAGTCGAGATCCCACTCTTATTAGCCGACTAAGCTTAACGTCGTATTATCAGGTTTATTTGTTTAAGGATCGTCATAAAAATAAATTATCATAAACTTTGGTTTCTTACCTTACAAATAATACTTGAATACCAGAGAATCTCTGCCAAATATCGGATCCTGTGCAAGATGTTGATTCGAAGAACAGAATCCCGTTGTTAAATTGAGTGGATCTTTTAGCTTTGCGATATTATTATGCATGCAGCGCGCGCAGTCATAAACATTTTTGCCAAATAAATCAACAAATTAATTCACTCATTTATTTTGGTAAAAGGGTGTATCTCATCGATACACCCTTCTACCAACAAAAAGTGACGGAATAATTCACTCATTTATTTTGGTAAAAGGGTGTATCTGAAGATACATCCTTTTACCCAAAAAAGTGAAGGAATAATCATGGTGTATCTGCAGATACATACATTTTACCAAAAAGAGACGTATTACGGCGTGTGTCCATTTTTATGGCAGAAGGGTGTATCTGGATAAAAATGAACCTAACTCTAAATATAAGAAGTTTACAAAATGAAAACTATATTAAAATAATATTTGAACGATACATTACATTTTAAAACAAACTCCAACAGCATACAACCATTCCTAAGGCTTCTATAGCAAAACAAAATGCTCAAACTTCAAAGTCATTTTTCTCGGCTTTATGTACGCCGGTGTATATTCGAGATACACCCTTTTGCCATATTAGGGCCGCCCCCCTCCGCGATTTCTTTTTCCCCAAACAGGTTTACAAATCCTTGTGAATTAGCGACTTGGTCAGAGACCACGCATTTCCGACTTGTATAGTGTCGAACATTGAGTACGAGTTTACGCAAAAGAAGTGGCAACGGTGGGTTTCGAACTCAGCGCCTTTAGGTTATCAGCCTAGTACGCATCCGATTGCGCCACAGCGATTGGCTTGATTCGAGGCGGAACAGAAGGGGTTTTGACTTAGTTTCGGGGGATATACCCTAACCTAAACCCTAACGCTAACCCTAATTTGGTGGCTATAGGTCAGATTAGTGGCTATAGGTCAGATTTAGTGGCTATAGGTCAGATTTAGTGGCTATAAGTATATTTATAACTCGAATTGAATACGCGCGCATAAGTCTCCATTCAAGTCGCCCGATTCCAATTTAACTGGCATACCTTATGCGTTAGTGCCATAGTAAACCTGTTTGGGAAAAAAAATTCGCCCCCGGCCTTATTAGGGTTAACACTATTCATAATGTTTAACGTATGATTGTATTTGCAGCGTTGACGGATAAAGGAGCCGGATGGGCAGAAGGGGAGATGAAGGCATGGCGTGATGTTCAACGCCGAGTTGAGTCGTGGAATGATGGCATTCGCGAGCTCGACTTATTTGGCAAGATGTATGGTGGCCGAAGAATGGCAGCTAATATCCATTTACCGAAGTGGATACTGTATGGAACAACACTAGGAACAGGAATTATTTCACGATCACACATCGAAATACAATCTGCCCAGAAAAGATGTTCTTATCTCAAAGATATGATGAGGTCATATTCGTCAGGTGAATCCGGAATGGGACTCGCAGAATGTCTCGACAGGACAGGTAAAATCATTGATACAGTGCATATTGCATTTATCATTTGCGTGGGTGCGGTTCGTTATTCCGAAGGTTCGTTATTCCAAACACTCAAATTTCGTATACCTGCGAGTTCGCTATTCCGAAAATGAAATAGGATTCGTTAATCCAAACATTTGTTGCATTATTCCGAAGGTTCGTTATTCCGACGGTTCGATATTCCAAGGATTCGTTATTCCGAAGGTTCTTTATTCCGAAGGTTCGTTATTCCGAAGGTTCGCTATTCCGAAAATAAAATCGGGCTCGCTATTCCGACGGTTCGTTAGTCTGAAAATGAAATCGGGTTCGTTATTCCGAAGGTTCGTTATTCCGAAGGTTCGTTATTCCGAAGGTTCGGTTATTCCGAAAGTTCGTTATTCCGAAGGTTCGTTATTCCGAAGGGTCGTTATTCCGAAGGTTCGTTATTCAGAAGGTTCGTTATTCCGAATGTTCGTTATTCCGAAGGTTCGTTAATCCGAAAATAAAATCGGGTTCGTTATTCCAAAGGTTCGTTAATCCGAAAATAAAATCGTGTTCGTTATTCCGAAGGGTCGTTATTTCGAAGGTTCGTTATTCAGAAGGTTCGTTATTCCGAAGGGTCGTTATTCCGAAGGTTCGTTATTCCGAAGGTTCGTTATTCCGAATGTTCGTTATTCCGAAGGTTCGTTAATCCGAAAATAAAATCGGGTTCGTTATTCCAAAGGTTCGTTAATCCGAAAATAAAATCGTGTTCGTTATTCCGAAGGTTCGTTATTCCGAAAATGAAATAGGGTTCGTTAATCAGAAAAATGAAATAGGGGGAGCTGGGTTGCCGTCAAGTAGTCGGGGGGGGGGGGGGGGGGGGGGTTGATCTTTTTGCCCCACAACCCCGTCCCAACTGTCAGGAATCCTGGCTATGCCACTATGCAACAACAAGCCACTATATATGTACAAGCCACTACGTAGAACAAGAAGGTCCATAGAACCCGATTGTCTCTCCAAACATGACTGGCTACGCATCCGTTTCCCCCAAAAACAAATGCAAAAAGGGTATCCCTAACGGCACCTTTTCAAGTGCATTTGCGCCAGTAAGGGTAGGTTATACAAATCATTACGCCTATTAGGATGCTCATGGACACGGGTGGGTAGCACTTTTGTATGAGAGTGACCTTCCACCCTATACCCCCGACCATACAATAGCAATTTTACGAATTCGATTTTTTAATTTTTTTTTGTATAGGAGTTAGTGATTATTTTTAAAGAAAATAATAATTATTTGAAGTATCGCAAACCAATGATGAGTGGAAAATGTGTTTCGTATATAGCTTGACGACCTACAAGTTAGCCTAATATAGCCAATAGGCCTACCAGATGTTCAGGGCCAGAGCAGAACGGCTTAAAAATTGTATTTTTATGAATGATTATCCCTAAAATTAAGTAAATATAGTTTACCTAACTGTACTCATCCACAGTTTTCTTTAACAACGAAAGAAACAGGAAATGGACCGGTCCAAAGCCTTGTTGCTGGCTTGAGAGATGGGGCACTTTAAATGCGCCTGGCTCCGTTCTAGACCATTTTCCTTTATGGAGGGGGAGATAATGTGATCCGAATATGAAGAATTTTTTTTTATTAAACAAAACAAAAATGAGCATGCCCCCCCCCCCCTTGATAGGGTTAATATAACGGTTTAATGGAAATTAATTTATAGTCGATCAGATTACCTAGTATATTATTGCAACATGTATTAAGTGGAAATACATAACATATGCATTATTTCGTTGAATTCTGAACGTTAGATGTGTTTTATACGTACTGGGTCCATGTTTTGAATAACTGTTTGGGATCATATATGATTTAGATAAGCATTATTTTGGTTTTGTTCGCATTTGTGTTGTTTATTAGTATTTCGTTATTCTTTTGTATCGAGTTACTCTCTCGGTTCTTGATGGCGTACTTGGCTAAGTGTTCTTTCCGGCAAGAATATTCGGTGTATGTTGACAAACCTGATTAAGAGAGATCTAAGAGTTGATATCTGTTTATCTGTTTGTTGTTAATTTGATGGTGGTACACGAATACGACATATTTACCTTGAAAGGGACTTGGTGACATTGTCAGAATCATCCAAACTTACTTGGAAAAAAACATCAAATTAACTTGAAATGTTTAGACATTAATTTTGGGACATATCAAATCACACGAATAAACATTTTATTAATCGTTCATCACTTTTTGCACTTGTCAACAAAGTTACTGGATCCCTGTTATGTGGCCCCTTAGAATGATTTGCGTCATGCATGGTCCATCCGGATTATGATGAAGAGGAAAGGGAGGAGGCGGAGAAGGATGTGAGGAGGGAGTTGGGAGGAGGAGGGGGGGGGGGGGGGGGACACATACGAATGCGGAGGAAGAAACTCTAATATGATAGTATTGTGTGCGTGTGTGCGTGTGTGTGTGTGTGTGTGTGTGTGTGTGTGTTGTTGTGTGTGTGTTTGCACGTGTGTGTGGTAAACGTTGTCACCCTGACAATTATTACATTATTCAAAGTGAAGCTATGGCATGGGGTGTTTACATTCACATCTAAATAATACAAATGAACTTTTACATCAAATAAAGCATGAAACATGCATGCATGAAGAAAGCATGAACATAAAAAAGGGGGAAAATAGGAGGGAAAAACCCATTCCCCCCTTATTTGCAATCCTAAACATTTTTAAAGGTCACCAGATGAGGGCGCTATTTACGATGATATGAAGAAAAAGATAAGATTTAGACACATAAAATAATAGAATTCAGATATTTTGGACTGATATCAAGCAGCCAAATCTAACTCTATAACATAATTATATAATATTACATAATCTGGAACAAAGACTATGCCATTTCTGAGGAATTGTATGGGTTTTAGAGCGTGGAGGTGACATTCACACGACTTCGCAGACACTACAGTTTATGATAATGTATAATAGTAAATATATAATCCATTGCGGATATAGTATCGGAAATAATATCGCTAATGATATTCGTTTGTCTCGCAATGTATGGTCAAACTAGGAATCTAAACGATCATGACGTTTCGTATGCTACTGCAATACTTTGTCAAATGATAATATCGAATGTAGACACTCGGCTTTTATGCTCTACCGTGGCTCCCAACATCACAATCTCGCATGAGCGATTGCGTTCATGATAGGTCAACAACGGAACACGCCGATTGGCCGGTGCACACGGGCACTCAACCAATCAACGGGACACTGGAATGGCCCGCCTAACGAACCAGCGTACGCTACGTCGCCACGACACTACCCCGACCAACCGGCCCCCAACGGTTGATGCCAAACCCACGGTAGAAACTAGCCACCTTCTCGCTACAACGCTCATATCTACGATACTATATCCGCAATGGATTATATATTTACTATTATTGATTGAACATACGGGCGCCCTGTCCTGAAATTGATACGTAGATATGAGCGTTGTAGCGAGATGGTTGGGGGCCGGTTGGTCGGGGTAGTGTCGTGGCGACGTATGTTCAGGTTCAAAACAGGAACTCGTGACTATAGAGGAACTTGCCGCCTATGTTTGTAAAAAATAATTTGCTAGCGCGATAATGTACTGAAAGTGTACTAGTGTAACGGGCGCGCGGACAGCCGCTGCGGTATAAGGCACACATAGGAACATTACAATAGCAATGTGTGCAGACCGTAATGCCTATTTGCGCCGGAGGGGGCGGGGGCGTGTATCCGGGGGGGGGGGGGGGGGAATCATTGATATTATTGTCATTATTATTGTTCTTGTTTAGCTATCATTATGATTATTATTATGATTATTGTTATTACTATTATTATTATAATTATTATTATTATTATTATCATTATTATATTACATGTACTTTTATTATTATTAGTAGTAGTAGTAGTACTAGTAGTAGTAGTATTAGTAGTAGTAGTAGTAGTAGTAGTAGTAGTAGTAGTAGTAGTAGTAGTATCATTATCATCATCATCATCATCATCAAACTAAAATTCCGGTTCATTTAATATGCATTATTCTGATTTTAAATTCTTGGTTTCTCCCACCTACCAAGATGAATTAGAAATCCTATTATCAAATGTAAAAGATCGGTGTTAAAATGTCATTTAACTCACAGTCATTCACGACCAATCGGAATGGGGGGGCTCTCTCTCCCCTTGCGAATCATGCACACCATGGTGGGAGGGTAATCGGCGAGTTCTTCTTTCATGAATTGTATTTTCTTTTTTGTTGAAAGTTAGCCCCCCCCCCCCCCCCTGCACTTTTTATACAATTAGAGATCCTGAAGTCCTCAAAGGGTAACAAATGCTCATATTTTTTTCACGCGCACAATATAGCCTACATGTCTCAATGGCACATACCCCACACCCCCTCAGGGTGTGGAATGACTAACTAAATAACTAACTAAATAAAAACCGATAATAAATTGGTAGCTAGATATTTATCACAATTGCAAATTGCAGGATAATAGTTTGACATATGTTAAACCAATGGGTACTGTAGAATCAGTGGCGCGACTAAAGGGGACATTTGCCCCCCCCCCCCCCCCCCCACAATAATTTTCATGGTGAAAAAACGATAAAAGGGTGGAAAATGAGGGGGAAGTTGAGATGATGCTCAAGATAACTTGAAATGGACCTGTCATAGCCAGATGATAAACGTAAAGCGCATAGAGGCGACTTAGTAAGTTGTGTTATATAAAATACTTGCATTATTATCATTACAAAAGTAATGAGTTACTAATCGTACCTAACAGGATTGTTTTGGATGAGATTTGATCAAACAGGTTACGACAGAGCATAAATGGGCAAGTCCAAGCTATTTGTTCCCAAGTTGCTGATTTTTCACCTTTGCTCAAATGCGTTGATATAGGCACCAACTTAAAGCCAAGATATTGAAATTTCATAAAATGAACAAACAAAAAAGTTGCAATCGGTATAATGCAGACTGTAATTGACGAATATTATTTGCATAAATTACCAATCATGGTAACACATGTTACATTCAGAAATTCACTCAATTTTGAAGTATTTGAATTGATTTCAAAGGTCATGACCAAATTGGTGTAGGGACAGAGAGTCTATAGGAGAAATTACTTTCATTGTGAATTTCGTTTCAACAGCTAATTAAATATGCAAATGAGGCACATTCCAAATTTGGCATGTCCCATGTGTTACTTTTTCAGGAAAATTTTGTTTTATTTTTACTTGCAAGTATAAAGCTGAATTAAGCTAAATTTTTCCAAAGTTCTAATTTCCATGGGGGGCACATATAAAGCATGACATATTCCGTCAGATCTACCTAATTAACAAAATTCATTAATTAATTTTGGTAGCACATGGGACATTTTGGTAACACATGGGACACCCAGTACATTCTTTTTAGGGAACAGTATGAAAAAATAAATTTCTCTCTCCTGAACATGCTTATCTAGCAACAAAAAATGTCACACATGTCGCATATGACCTAATCTGCCTAACTATTTTATATATTGATTTTAACTTATACTATTTTCTTATGTAAATTTATGCATAAAACATTTTTTTGGCTTATTTAAGCTGATTTTTGCTAATCAAGTTTAAATATTTTCTTTTTCAATACTCCTTGAACAATTTTTTAAACATATTTGCTTTGAAAAAAAAAGAAGAGAATTAGAGTTAATTTCTCATGCATCTTATTGTTTTTTTACTTTTATGTATTTCTTTGTTTTCTAAAAGGAGTAGGGTTCCATAAGATTTGTTCAAAATGCCTGATTTTGCCTCTGATGTCCCATGTGTTACCACTGCAAAATAGCTTGGAATAGTCCAATGGTCACGGGGGGGGGGGGGGGGCAGTACCTCAGTATCCCTTGTTTATGCATGTGTTTTCCCCAAAATTGGGGGTAGAGGTGTCTCTTCATCCAATGTATGTGGATTCCCGCGCGGGGTCAAAATAGGCGTGTCGTTTTCAGGTAAGACAGACAAGGCCCTGTTTATAAGAGTTGAAGGTGATTAACAGTTGGCACCTCCCCCAGCCCCCCTCCACCCTCACCACCACCCGCACATCAGTGACGATTACCAACACACACACACCTTAACAGACATCACATTCACAAAAGAAAACCTGAAATGAACATATACAGCATGTCTCAATAAAAATGATACATGAACTTAAGTGTTTTTTTGTAAACATTGTTTTATTGAATAAATTCTAAAACAAGGTGAAAGAGGAGAAACTTCATTTTGCCAGTGGATGAGATGTACATTAAAACAAACTGAATGAAAATATCAATAGGGGAGACCGGGGTGAAATGGGACATTTTCGCATTATCAGGAAAGATTCCTTGTAACTTTTTAAATATTTTGTCAAGCTAGGTCATGATCATAATATATGTAATATAGATACTGAAGTTTAAAATGAAGTATTTAGTGATACCCCTAAATTGTGCTATTTTGTGTAATTAATGATTTTTGAAACCCTTAATTTTGGGGATACATGGGACACCCCGGGGTGAAATGGGACATCATGAGGGGTGAAATGGGACAGACGGGGTGAAATGGGACAACCACAAAAGAATCAGTAAAATTCTCACAAAGTAGATTGATGATAAAACAAACACCTTTTAATGAAGATATAAGGCAAAAAGGGAATAATTTGTGAACAGAAGGCCCTTTAAGAGCTCAATTAACAGTCATTTTGTTGAAAGAACATAATCGTAGAACGTTTTGAAGTTTCCACTCTATTCAACAATACGTGCATACACCATCTTGGTTAACTCAGTCTCCCCGTTTCCCCCCCTGAAAGTTCCAGTAACTGGTACACATAATTCTGGTATTTGAATTTAAGATATCTAGTAACAGTAAACTGAAGCTTTCCATTAGTAAGAACTATGAGAAAAATTGAAAGATTGAATCATTGACAGGGACCGCGGAATGGATTTGAAAGTGGGGGGGCTGATCACATTTGAACTGTAATGTATTTCTTTATTTTGTGCTTATGTATTTCATTGTTTTTAGCCAAAAAGGGGGGGGGGGGGGGGGGGCTGTAGCCCCCCAGCCCCCCCCCCCCCCCCGGTTCCGCGGTCCCTGATTGAAATTATGGAAACATAGTTACCACTGTCAACTACACCTATTATATCATGTACAAAAAAAATGTGAATGGTTTGAAACTTTCCTTCCATGAAAATTAAACATCAAATGTATATGAGGATCGCATAACATGTCCATATAATGATCTATGTATTCTTAATACTTTCTTATAACAGCTCAGTTGGCACTTTAACAATGGTAAATTACTAATTTGAAAACTCAACCAATTTAAAAAAGGTCAAAATATTTGCTAAACACATCAGTAACTTTTTACTGCACTGATTCCATTCCAAATTAAGCCACTTCTCTTTCTTCTATATTTTTTTCTTTGAAAATTATGCTACATAATGAACATACAATTGGTCATATCGTGTGTTTAACCTAACACCGTATATCGAAGAACTCAAACAATGCTAAAACATTTGTTTTAAGAACACTCAACAATAAGAACAAGTCAAAATATGATAACAAAGAAACACTATTACCTACCAATTCTCAATGAAATTACTGTTTTCCTTGAATGTTAAGCCTCAAATCTAAATTTGCTCATGAGACGTGCCTGGATCATGTTAACATTCTTAACACAATTTGTTAAGAGATAAGTTTTATTTAAACATCTGATAGTATAAAATCACTAATGTTCTAAGCTTTTCAGTCCAGTCGACATGAATCTGCAAATCAGTCTCCCATTTCCTCTCCTTGAAAAAACATTTTGTCATAACAGTTTTTGTAAAGCAATAAAAAATCAACTTCTGGCATAGAATGTGAGAATTAGACAAAATTGAATAAGTCATATTCTGAAAACATTTAGCACTTTCTACTACACCCAGTCCTATCCCATGAGGTACATGTAAGGTCAGTAAATGTCATGAAATACTTTTAATTCTCCTCTAGTCTTCTAAAATGAAAATTTAGTATTTTTGCATTCATTTTTAACGGTTCTAGGACAATTGCCCCCTGGGCAATCGCCCCTCGGATAGTTACCCCCCCCCCCCGACAACTATACCCGCGATGACAATTAGGTTACCCCCAGGGACATCTGCCTCCCAAGGACAATTGCCCCCCCCCCCCCCCCCTCCCCTGGAAAATTACCTCCCATGGACAACGCTCACAGGGGACAATATTGCACCCCATGAAATTGTAATTGTAGGTGGTTGACCTTGGGGGTGATTTTCCGAGGGTGGTGTTCCGGGGGGGGGGGGTAATTGTCCTCGTGGGGGGGGGGGGGGGGGGGGTAGTTGTCCTTGGGGTGGTTGACCGGGGGTGGTATTCCGGGGGTAATTGTCCAAGGCGGGTGGATGTCCGGGGGTGATTTTCTGGGGGTGATTGTCCAGGGGGTAATGTTTTTTTAATTTGTTTTGTTTTGTTTTTTGTTTCAGTTTTTTTTTTGAAGGGGGGGGGGGGGTAAATTAATATTAGGGACAAAAATTGGACCAACTCCAAGCACTATAAGCTTGAGAAAATTGCACAATAAAGATTTTCAAAGGATTTCTATTTCACAGCAATGAAATTTGAATTGCACAAGTAGAATTTACACGTGCTGGAGAGAAATGGGACAGTACGGGGAGAAATGGGACAACCCGAAAACATAATGCCTCCGGCCACTTCATTGGCGGAGGCATAAAAATGGTACTTTGACGATTTGTAGATAGTATCATGGAAATACAAGCAACCTACTAGATTTTATCATATACACAGTTACACAAGAATTACACACAACTACAAGTTGAACTGCATTAATACAATCACAGCAGTTGCTAAATGGCACAAAGAATATAATCACACACGATGAGTTTTAAATACAAAGATAAATAGAAACTTATTTGTTTACACAGTAAAACATATAAAAAGCAGAATATTTACAAGTAACAAACACTTTTAGTAACCATATCACACATTTCAAAGTGAGCAGTAAAATTTGCTCATCACTGTAGCCAAACAATCAACGAGGAACATTTTTTGGATGAGATGTACATAAAAACAAACTGAATGAAAATACTAAAAAATACTACTTTCACAATTTGTAGGTAGCATCATGGAAATACAAGAAAACTACGAGATATTACAGTTATGCAAGAATCACACACAACCCCAAGTTGAACTACATTTATACAATCACAGCAGTTGCTGAATGGTACAAAGATGAATAGAAACTAATCTGTTTACATGGATGAGATATACATTAAAACATACTAAGTAAAACACCTAAACATCATCTAGTGTAGTTATTCTGACAACATGCTATGTAAAGTATGAAATGATGTCTGTTAACTTGTCCTTTGAACTCAAGATTGCAAAATCTATAAAACAAATCACATCATTTTCGCTCCAGTGTGCAAACATGTACAGTTGCATGCACATTAATTCAACCCCCTTCAATTTTTTCCAATAACACTATGAACCTTACTGGAAATTAAAAGTAAATTCCAAACCAGTAATTATAAAAACCATCGTGATGTATAGAATTGTAAGATGAATATTAAGTCTATTTTCCACCTACTATCTAATCGTGATCATGCATGCATGAAGAGATATGTTCTATTCTGCACACTAATATACAATTTCACAGTAGCCTGGCATGTATGACAAAATTTTGTATCATATAAACCCTTAAAGGGCCGGGCTTTTTTGGCGAATTCAAGACCGGGGTGGGGGTGGGGGGTGGTTTCCGCCCCCCCCCCCCACATCTCAGCCGTCGATCGCGCGATCGCCACAAAATTTCTTTGCACGCCGGTAGAGGCAAATGTACTCTACAAGATTGTATTGTTAGATTTTCATTTTTTTTCTTTTAATATTTTATATTAATTAATTTATGCTAATATATGCATAAATCATATTTTGTTTTATAAATCAATTTAAAAAAACTCCAAGCTTTCTGATTTTGGGCCAGTATATTTAGTTTAACACCTTTAAGAATATTATAGAAAAAAAAATCGGATTTCGTGAATAATTTCTTATGTATTTTATTGTTTTTTAAATGTCTTATGTATTTCTTTGCTTTTTTGACCTTTTGTTTTCTATTGTTTTTAGCAGGAAAATATTCCTTTTCATTTTTCAGCCACAAAGACACAAAAATTAAATTATTTTGATTAGTTTTAGTGAAAATAATGCAATTTATGTCAATTTAGGTTGAAATCACAATTTGCATTGGATTTTGAAATAAAATCAAGTTTCTGAGCAATTTTGGGCTTGACAAATTTTCTTGAAGGGGTGTGGCTTTGTGATCTTACGCGCGGGCGCGCCGAATTTGGTCTCAAAAGTTGCGTGATGAGTGAAAGAAAAAAAGTCACAAACTCTTGCGGCGTAGCATTTCGCGAATTCTTGCGCGAATCGTGGGGGGGGGGGGGGGGGGGGGCGGATTCCACCCCCCCCCCCCCCCCTGCCCTTTTTGGGTTTAAACAATACATGGAAATGGCAAGTTACATTCTTCTTTTAACGGTCGACATTGCTTTTTTTACCTCAAAAAGGAAGCAAAATCAAAATCATCCAAATATATGTTAATACGTCACTAAAAATATAACCCCTGATATATTATACTCACAAGCTTTACAATGCCCTATTAGTACATGAAGGAGTTATCCTACTCATCATTCACCACACTGTAGGCTGAAATGGATCTCGGAATAAGAATATGTATAAGGTATTATTCAACTTAATGAATAAATATTTCATAACAGTAGCAAATATTTATAAAAGTTAAGGTGAATGATATTACTTAAATCCAAAAACAAGTAAGAATTGCAAACAATCAGTACAAAATACTATACATTTTTATAACTTTACATTCATTGATAATGGTCCGAAACAATCATACAAACAATCTTTGTGCAATAAGGCTCATTCATACTTGCATATAAGATGATTTCTATTACAGCATAAATTCAGTCTATCCCTTGATTTCAGAATCCAATAGTATATTTACAATGGTAATATAATAAACATAACATACAAAATCAAAGTTATTGCTCTTGAAATTGATATGGTATAATGTATTTGCATGCTCATCTATCATTTTACATATTTCAGATATATGTTTCATGTAGAACCAGAGGTAATGGCAAAAGTCTTTGGCAAGGTATGTGAATACTTCAGTCATAAAATAAAATATGAAATTGGCATGTAGCACCAGAGCCAAGTTTTCATAATCAAGATAGATGTTTCATGTAGAACTAAATGAGTACTAAATAAAATGGTCTTTGGCAAGGTATGTGAATACTTCAGTCATAAAATAAAGTATGAAATTGGCATGTAGCACCAGAGCCAAGTTTTCATAATCAAGATAGATGTTTCATGTAGAACCAGAGGTAGATATGAGTACTAAATAAAATGGCAAAAGTCTTTGGCAAGGTATGTGAATACTTCAGTCATAAAATAAAATATGAAATTGGCATGTAGCACCAGAGCCAAGTTTTCATAATCAAGATAGATGTTTCATGTAGAACTAAGTGAGTACTAAATAAAATGGTCTTTGGCAAGGTATGTGAATACTTCAGTCATAAAATAAAGTATGAATTGGCATGTAGCACCAGAGCCAAGTTTTCATAATCAAGATAGATGTTTCATGTAGAACCAGAGGTAGATATGAGTACTAAATAAAATGGCAAAAGTCTTTGGCAAGGTATGTGAATACTTCAGTCATAAAATAAAATATGAAATTGGCATGTAGCACCAGAGCCAAGTTTTCAAAATCAAGATAGATGTTTCATGTAGAACTAAATGAGTACTAAATAAAATGGTCTTTGGCAAGGAATGTGAATACTCCAGTCATAAAATATATACCTCTGCCGATTGCATTATCAATAACTGTACAAAGCTGAATTACTGTTTGAAATAATCATGATAGCTTTGACCCAAAAAAATAATCAAACAAGTGAATTGTAATCATATACCTGCATACTAACTTTTAAATTGATAGGTGGGTCAATCCACGTCAAATCAACCAGTGGTGTTCACCCGACCCCCTTCAAATTTGCTAAAATTTGCACCAAATGTTCCCCCAAGTGTCTCACGGAAAATTCTGAAATATTTTGCCCCAAGGTCAAACGGTTGCTAAGAAAGGCCTCACCTAGCAACCAATGCACGATTTTTAAAAAGTGTTAGGAAAAAATCAGCCATTTTCAACTGCCCCTCACAGCTTAAGTGAATGAGGGAGCTAGCTAAATTTTTGTAAGATGAAAGAACTTTATTATCTGTACAAGTAAAAAAAAAAAAAAAAAATCTGCAACGAAATTTCATTTTCGCGTACGAGGTCATCAAAAATGACCTTAAGTCGTAAAATTTAAATTTTTGGACAGTGTTTAGGGGTCAATAAAATAAATATGACAACAAATAAAGCAAAAGTAAGAATGGAAATCAATTTAAAACAACCTTCTCCAAAAGCACACAAAAAATCAGCACGAAAAATCGTTCCGTTTTCCTGTAGGGCGCCCTCAAAGTCTGAACATTTCAGAAATCAGCAAAGTTGAAGGTCAAAGTTCACCTTTAGTCCAACCTAGTAGAAGCATGAAAATTGGTGGAATGATAGACATTCATCTATATTTTAGGGTACCACCAGCGAAAATTTGCTTTCGAAATGTTATCTAGCATAAAAACGCACACGAAAATCAGCTTAAATACTGTTACGCAACCATTTATTGCCCTGAAGTGGTTTTCAGGGGATTTCGAAAGCTTCTGTGAAAAAAACTAATCATGCTGATAGGCTCATTTTAGCATGTCTGGTAGTCCTGAATGGGTACTTCAAGAAAATGCATACATTGGGTAGGTCTTTGTACAGCATTGACCTTGAAAATGCATCTGAAAATGATTAAAAAACGTTTTTTTACAAGAAAATAGACGAATAATTAAAAAAAACATGTTTTTTAACAATTTTCAGATGCATTTTTTTGGTCAATGTTGTATGAAACCTACCCAATCTATCCTTTTTCTTGAAGTACCCATAGAGGACTACCAGAAATGCTAAAATAAGGCTTGCAGCATGAACATTTTTTTCACAGAAGCTTTCAAAATACCCTGAAAACCACTTCAGGCCATTAAAAAGTTGCGTAACAGTGTTTAACCTCATTTTCGTGTGCATTTTTATGCTGGATATTATGTTGGAAGCAAAATGTAACTAGTTGTTCACTAAAATATAGATGGATGTCTAACAGATTTTAAGATATGAGCTATGAACCATTTTACATCTCAAAGATATTGAAGTTTGAAAGTGCCTGTAAAAACATGCACACTACCAGAAAATAGACCAATTGTAAAAAACGTGTTTTTAACCATTTTCGAATGCATTTTCAAGGTCAATGCTGTACAAAGACCTACCCAAGATATGCATTTTCTTGAAGTACCCATGGAGTACTACCAGGCATGCCAAAAATGAGCTTAGCAGCATTAATACTTTTCTCCCAAGACGCTTTCAAAGTCCTTTGAAAACCACTTGAGGGCAATAAATGGTAGCGTTACGGTAGCGTAATGGTGTTTTACCCCATTTTTGTGAGCATTTTTCTACTAGATAACATTTCGGGAGCACATTTTCACGGATAGTTCCCTAAAATATAGATGACTGTCTACCAGATTAGAAGATATGAGCCTTATGTCAATTTCCATCTTGCAAATATTGACGTTTGAAAGTGCCTGTAAACAAAGGCATGTTACCAGAAAATTGACAATAACTATAAAAAACGTGTTTTCTAACCATTTTCAGATGCATTTTTTAAGTCAATGCTGTAAGAAAACCTACCCAATGTATGCATTTTCTTGAAGTACCCATTAAGGACTACTAGACATGCTAAAATGAGCCTATCAGCATCATTAGTTTTTTTCACAGAGGCTTTCCAAAACCCCTGAAAACCACTTCAGGGCAATAAATGGTTGCGTAACAGTATTTAAGCTGATTTTCGTGTGCGTTTTTATGCTAGATAACATTTCGAAAGCAAATTTTCGCTGGTGGTACCCTAAAATATAGATGAATGTCTATCATTCCACCAATTTTCATGCTTCTACTAGGTTGGACTAAAGGTGAACTTTGACCTTCAACTTTGCTGATTTCTGAAATGTTCAGACTTTGAGGGCGCCCTACAGGAAAACGGAACAATTTTTCGTGCTGATTTTTTGTGTGCTTTTGGAGAAGGTTGTTTTAAATTAATTTCCATTCTTACTTTTGCTTTATTTGTTGTCATATTTGTTTTATTGACCCCTAAACACTGTCCGAAAATTTAAATTTTACGACTTAAGGTCATTTTTGATGACCTCGTACGCGAAAATGAAATTTCGTAGCAGATTTTTTTTTTTTTTTTACTTTTACAGATAATAAAGTTCTTTCAGCTTACAAAAATTTAGCTAGCTCCCTCATTCACTTAAGCTGTGAGGGGCAGTTGAAAATGGCTGATTTTTTCCTAACACTTTTTAAAAATCGCGCATTGGTTGCTAGGTGAGGCCGTATCTTAGCAACCGTTTGACCTTGAAGCAAAATATTTCAGAATTTTCCGTGAGACACTTGGAGGAACATTTGGTGCGAATTTTAGCAAATTTGAAGGGGGTCGGGTGAACATTTCTCTGAAAATTGGGTGATTTGACGTGGATTGACCCAGGTATCTAAAAATAATATTGTCAAATTGTCAATGACCTCCATGATCTTTGTCCTAACACCTCATGACCCAAAACACAATCAAATATTTCGCTTAATAGAAGGTATCCTTACGGCATGCCAAGTTTGCAAAAATAACCAAAAATCACATATTTTTACAGCATATTTTCACAACAAAATTACCTCCATGACCTCTGACCAAACACCTCATGACCCCAAAACACCAAATATTTGGCTTTATAATAGACTGTATGATTATTCCAAGTTCGAAGTTGATAGGATACGTTGTTCAGGCGAGACAAAAAGTCATAAGGCGCCACGAAACAAAAGATTCAATGTGAATGCAAGACCACACATTGCTGTCTATGGGTTAACATTTTGACTTATTCAAAGTTGCTCTGAGTAATTGTTCCTTTTCTTCAATGAGAGTATCATAAAAGGCCATGTATGATTCAGCATCATAATCATTTAAGTATATGAATGTTCCTAATACGATATTCTTTTTCTTCAACAAAGTTTCCTTTCCAGCAACTAACAGCCAAAAAACAAAAACAATATCAATGAAAACAATAGACCTACGACTTTCTCTTTCATATTTACGTTGGTTGCAGAGGAAATTGTCGAAATTGTCCATCTGCTCATCTGAAACAAGGAAGTGATTATTTCTAGTTTCAACACTTCCTTGCTCAGGATGAGCTGCCCAAAATCTTGAATGATCATTTACCCCCAATCTAACTATATTAGCAGGTAATGGACTATCACTGTTAAAGTCATTATTTGGTAATTGAACATGTTTAAGTATCTGTTTTCTTGTCAGTTTTTTTGCCCTGTTATGTAATTTTGCTACATGAGGGTCAGTATCATTTTCTGGTATCAGACTCACATAGTGGAGCTCTGACAGATGTCCAAGGAGGAGGATTGGCAAACTTTCTGAACTTTGCCCTCTTGGGGATAAAATACGAATTGATGTCCCAGGCAAACTAGATATAATCGTGATTTCAACATTGAACATATTGGACACTGCAACCAAAATAATTTCATCTCCCCATTCCCCATCCCTAGCCATCCGACTCAAGTAATTGTCAAAATTGCCACCTTGAACCCAATCGCTCAAATCAGACCCATTGGTAGAGCATCTATTTACATTTAAATACTGAACAATCCGAGCTCTCAACTCACTGTGGGAAATATCTAGCCCAGTTCTTCGGATTTGAGTAGCTAGAGCATGAAACATGCAATTCCCGTCTTTGGGTGTTTCCTCTACCCTAAGCCCTGCACTCCTCACATTCCTTTCCAAAGTAATTTGGTTATTAGGACGATTCTTCAGTATCTTCACATCACTATAAAAATCGCTCATGACTTTACCGACAATGTTTTTTTCAGAAAGATTATACTTCAGGCAATTAGATTTAGAAGATGGTTTCGTGAAAGTGTTTTGTGTTGTTTTGTGAAAGTGACAGTTTTTACCATTTTTTCGACAGCACAATGCATTCATATTCCGTACACAATGACTTGCAGGCTTCCTTTTACAGCTTGGACGGCATGCACATTGGGTCTTTACTTGCCCTCGGGCAACAGACTGCCTTTGAAACTCTTCCTCCCTCGTTATCGATGTGATGTCATTGACCGAGCGCCATTCAACTATCGTCTTATTGGATGCGTCACTGTACTTAACTTTGTAGCGAAAAATATCTTTTCTTTCATCCACAATCACACCTTTCCAGGCCAAAGGCCTGTTGAGTGGATTTCCACCCCTCGAAACCCCACTCTTGGGGTTTACTACCTTAATGAACACAGCATCTCCCACATTGTACGAAGATGGTGGGTTTTTAGCAAGAAACCTTGCAATCATATAGGAGTCCGCACGGTCGGCAGCATCTCTTGCATCTGACCTCAAGAGCCTCACCTGCTCCAAGTGCTCCTCAACTTCTGATGTGTCTCCCTCACAAAATAGAACATTTTCCTGCAGCGTGAAAGAAAAAAAGAGAAAAACATGTACTAGCACATCAATGATCTGGTGCTCAAACTTCATCCAGCGGAAGTTTCTACTCTGGACCAAGTTGACACTGTAATAAATAAATAACATGAACATAATGATATATGCATGAACAAATGATTCCAAATTGCTAATGGCAAACATGGTTACATGCTGTGTTGGTGATTTTTTTTCCCCCATAATAAGTGATTTAAATCACGATTCAAATGATTTCAACCTATCATTTCAATCGTGATGTAAATATAAAAATTATCTTAACCAGGGCTCGACATAAGCAGTGGCCCAGGGCCACCAAAAATTGGCTTCAGCTTCGGGCTACCAGATTTGAGAAAAAAATTTATTCTGGTGGCCTGATCGGGCAGCAAAAATTATTGCCATGAATGTATATAACTATGTTAAGCTTTGTTTCTGGGCCACCAACTTCTCCGTTTGGGTCATCAGAAAATAAAATGCCATAATTTTGGTGGCCCAGAGGGGCAACTGACCAAAAAAGTTTGCATGGAGCCTTGTCTTAACTGCAGCAAAACAAGAGGTTTTTTTTCCGGAAGTCTAAATATTCTATTATACAAAGGTAGAAAAAGTCACAATCATGGAAATTGGCTTTAGTTGATTGTAAAATCTTGTCCAGTATAAACATGTCACCTAATCCCACTGGGTAATATGAGAGACTTGAAACAAACAAGCTGCTTTTTAATTGGCGCACCCTGAGAATACCCTGCTTTCGCCCTGACTTTCAGGCATTATGGCCCCCCTTCAGATCTTGGCTGCAGATCGCCGTAAAAATTTTCACGCGTGTAGAGTATCATGTTAACTACACAATTGTATATTCAAATGTAAAAAAAAAAAATCATCATTGATTTTGATTACAAAAAAACTTAACTGATGTTTTTATTTTGAATATGTTTTTCTTGTTACGCGACTCGACCAAGCTACGCAAATAAAAACTAAAAATCTCATCAATATGATTTGTAATTTCATTTAAAAAGTGTGCATTTTTAAAGGGGTATTCCGGGCCTGATAAAACTATTCGTTATTTGAATAAGCAGAATAAGAGGCATAATTGTTGAAAGTTTGATCAAAATCGGACAAGAAACGCGAGAGTTATACCTATTTGAACATCATGTGGTAATGAGCGAGCGTTTCAAAATTGCCGCCATATGTAACATCATTGACGAGCAACTCGCCATTGCTTTAGTACATGAAAATACACTTATTTCTCATTTTCGTTGCTAAAAATTAATTTTTCTCTGCTTGTTTTCACAAATTCATAGAAGAATATCGGTGTGCCAACCTCTCGAGAATGTGTAAGCTCATAAATTTGCTTTGTTATTAAGAAAATTTTAATTTTGTAAAAGTTTCATGTAGAAGTCAAAATGGCTGCAGCTCGCAAGTGACGTCACGATCGATAGCAATTTCGAACGATACTAAAAATCAGAGCAAAGTTCATCCTGACATAACTTTTTTATTGCTCTACCGTTTTAGCTCAGATTTTCGATCATGATTCTTCATATTCACTTCATTTTATAGCAAACATCACATTTCTGGGGTGGAATTCCTCTTTAAGTGAAATTTATGCTAATGAGCTCACAAGCCTAACTGTTGTGACATCACGGGAGCCCTACTTCAGCAGTGCACACATACACGATGCATATATACTTCATGTAAACAAGTATTATTTTTCAAATGCATGAATTGTAGGGGTGTGGCAGAATTGCACTTTTGTTTCAAGTCAACCACATCCTCTGGATGGACTCATGGCACAACTAGTCCTCACTCTTGCCAAGTGTAAAACTGATAAGTTTAATTTTTATAATAGATAAACTGTTCACAACATAATTAACTCCATGACACCTCATGCCCCAAAAAGTTTGGCTTGTTATACTGAACCCTTGCATAAACCAAATATGAAGCGGATATGTTAAATGGTCCATAAGATATCAACTATAAAAGTTTATTCTAATATCACAATTTATTTCTAATACCTATGTGAACTTTGACCTTTTACTTTACCATACCCAAAACACCGGCCACTAAATATTTGTCTTGATAAACTGTGTCCTTTATCAATTATGCATTTTATAGGTTATGTGGCTCTCTTTTTACAGTAAATCATATTTCTACAACATAATAACTTCCATGATCTGAGACTTTTGAACTTGTGACTCCAAAACGTCAGCAAATATTTAATAGTATTTTGCTTGATAAACTAAAACCTTATGCCAAGTTTGAATTTGATAGATTATCTGACTCTTGGGAAATAAGCAAAAATATAATATTTTACATTATAATGACCTCCCTGACCTTTGACCTTTTGTCCAAAATCATCAACAGACATGTCTTGTTATACTCTACCATCACACCAAGTTTGAAGTTCATATGTCCAATAGTGTGTAAGATAGTGCACAAAACCACATTTTCACAAAATAACCTCTGTGACCTTTGACCCCAAAATCCATTGAAAGTATTATCCTCCGAGTTAAAGAACATGTATAACCAAAATAGGCCTATTGTTCCCCACATCCTCATGGCAAATAGAAATAAGTGGCATTGGGGAAGGTATGCACTCTACGGAGTGCCCTTTCTAGTTAGTCTTTTTTTTTACAGAATCGAAAAATACATCCTCATAAATGTCAGAAACGGTGTAAATATCACCAAAATCTGGAAAGAAGATCAAGAAAAAAACAAGAAAGCCAAAAATATGGCGCTAATGGCTGCCATCTTGAAAAATGGCCGCCATTTTGAAAAATTGCGTGGCTAGCGTTCTATTATGATGTATTTGTTTGAAATGGTACAATGGCTTCATGATTAAATAAGATTTTCTGGATTATGTATATCAAATATGATTGATGAAGCTTCAATCTGGAGTGAACAGTCGATATAAATCATTAAAGGCCTATTTCCTGTCCTATCATTTCTAGAGATAAACCGATCATGATTAATTCTAATCTAAATTTGATTCTGTTACAGAACTACCTAAGCCAGACTAACACAGAGATAAAGGAAGGTCTGGCACACAGCATTAAGATGTAGTGTTCAATCAATACCCACCTCTGTTGTATGGCCCTCAGGAAGACGCTCCATCTCAACTTCAATGTCATCCTCGTCTGTGCCCTGGCCAACTTGCAACATGTTCACTTCACGATTTGACTTTCGACCAAAGAACACCTCAAAAGGAGACATATCTGAAAAACAAAAATTCATACATTTAACAAGAGCTCTCACACGCCACGGACAGAATAACATTTAATTCAAATGTTACATATAATCCAAACTTCAAATGTGCAGAAAATGAGAGCAAGAAGAAGGGGGGGGGGGGGTGCAGGGTGGAATGTGCCCCCCTAGACAAAATGCTACAAATCCACTGTAAATAGTGATTTTATAACAGTGTTGTGGTCTCGAGGTCTCAAGGTCTCGGGCTATTTTCATGGTCTCTGTCTCGGTCTCGGTCTCGAGGGCTGCGGTCTCGGTCTCGGAGCCCAGGGTCTCGTGTCTCGAAGCTCGGGGTCTCGGTCTCGGTCTCAAGGGTTGCGGTCTCGGTCTCGAAGGCCAGGGTCTCGTGTCTCGAAGTCCAAGGTCTCGGTCTCAGACCTCAAGGTCTCGGTCTCGGGGTCGAGACTGGGGTCGAGACCACAACACTTTGTAACGGTATACAGTATTCGGTATACGGTATACAGTATTCAGTATACGGTATATGATATTCGGTATACAGTATATTTGTATAAATATTTGTATACAGTATTTAGTATACGGTATACGGTATTCGGTATACGGTAATCGGTATACGGTATTCGGTATACGGTACTCAATATACGGTATAGTTATACCATAGGCTATAATACGGTATTCACACTATTCGGTATAGTGTATACGGTATTCGGTATACGGTATACAGTATACTCTATTCGGTATACGATATACGGTATTCGGTATAAATAATTCAGTATTTATTCGGTATTCGGTATACAGTATTTATGGTATACGATATTTGGTATACTGTATTCGGAATGTGGTATACGGGATACTATACAGTATATGGCATTCGGTATTGGGTTTGCGGTATTCGGTATTGGGTTTGCGGTATTCGATATATGGTATTCGGTATACGGTATACAGTATTCGGTATACATTCTTCGGTATACGGTATTCGGTTAGGTATTACGAGAGTTATCATGCAAACAGAATATTATTTTATACATTCATAAACATGGGTTAAAACGGAAACAGTCGCTCTTTATTTATGATGAAGCTGATGGCAAAATTTTACGTTTCAAGTGGCAATTATATGCTTTGAAGCAACTAAAACTTTTTGGGGTAAGATGAGAATCGTTCGAGACCAGTCGCCCTCGGCTCAACGAAGGCGACTTGACCTACAGCAATTTTACCCAAAGGCAACTTGTCCGGGGGGGGGGGGGTTACTCACATCTATACAGGGTAGGGGTGTGAGATTCCGAAATCCGAACATGTCTAATGAGCTATGACTTTTGAGCAATATCCTTAGATAATGAACTTGAGCTGTATTTTGATAGCTACAGTAGTACCATCCATCAACCACTACTGAATGAAAACCATTTTTGCATATTTAATGAGTATGAACTTAAACTTTCAACCTACCAACATACTCCAAAATCAAGCTTAGGCTGTGTATTCATACAACTCGGAATTATCGGAATTATAGCAAGAATCTAGATGGATCTTCGACTGCGCGCAGTCGAAAATTATGCCTCCGCTATGACGCAATTTTCAATATCTAGCCCAAAATAACGTGCACTGAATTTTTTTTCCTTCATATATATATTTTGAGTTCTGTGACCTTGACCATAGACCCCCAAACTTTTTGTTCTCGAGATTTTGCCATTACAAGCCATTTTTGCATATATGCTGAGTCATGTGACCTTGACCTTTGACCTCATGACCCCTAAATCAAATCTGATCATTGCCACCCTGATGTGTATGTAACTCATTCCAAGTTTGAAATTGATCCGTCAAACGGTTCTTGAGATATCGCAAGGATGATATTTTTCACATATATTGAGTCCTACGACCTTGACCTTTCACCTCATGAACCCCAAAATCTAATCAGATCATTGTCACCCCGATATGTACACTCATACTAAGTTTGGAATTGATCCATCGACTGGTTCTAGAGATATCGCGAGAACGAGGCATTTTTTAACATATATTGAGTCCTGTGACCTTGACCTTTGACCTCATGAACCCCAAAATCTAATCAGATCATTGTCACCCCAATATGTACCCTCATACCAAGTTTGGAATTGATCCGTCAACCGGTTCTTGAGATATCGCGAGAACGAAAACGGGACGTACGGACGGACGGACGGACGGACGTACGTACGGACGGACAACCCGAAAACATAATGCCTCCGGCCACTTCGTTGGCGGAGGCATAATAAGAAATTTACGCATAAATTAGCATAATAAATTAATCTGGAAAGTTTTCTTGAAAAACTAACTTTACCATCTTTGAGATTACATTTCAATCTACTAGCGTGCAAATTTTCGCGGCAATCACGCGATCCACGGCCGAGATCTTGGGGGGGGGGGGGGGGGCCTTTTACGCCTCGATCCCCCCAGTTTTTCTAGCCTCGAAAATACCCCAGTCTTTTTAGGGTTAAGACTCGGACTAGGATGTCATTGACTTGGACTAGGTCTACAGTGATTCAGAACATAGACTCCAGACTCTGATTTGGGCTAGAGCAACTTGACTAATAACAGCACTGTCAAAAAACCTGGAGAAGTTCAGTTCATTTTCGGTTTGGAACATAAGTTTTGAAAAAAAAATACAGTTCTTACTAAGGGAGGTGTGATAAGCTTCATTATACAGTCTCTCGACCTGTTGAAGTGCTTGGGACCAATCAAAAGTCTCATCTTCCTTGGTCTGTTCTTCCAGCATCAACCGCAGTTTCGCTTTCCACACAGGATGGCTTCGCTCCAACTAAGAAATGAGAAGACAACCAGGATAAATGTAAATGATTACAGCAGGGCTCGACATTAGCAGTGGCCTAGTCGCCCAGGGCCACCCAAAATTGGCTTCTGGCCACTAAATTTGAACACAATTTTTTAGTGATTTAGAGCTAAAAATATGAATTTATGCATATATCAGCATAATTAATTAATTAAAAATCAATTATAATTTTGTTGAAAAATCTGAATATGCAATTGTGTAGTTTACATGATACTCTACTCGCGTGCAAATTTTCGCGGCGATCGCGCGATCCGCGGCCGAGATCTGAAGGGGGGGCCATAATGCCCCCCCCCCCCCCCAGGAATATCACCTCTCAAAATAGCCCGGGTAAGTTAGGGTTAAGACAATCGTTAAGTTTTGCATGTTCATGTCGTTAGGTAGAAATGCATACCTTCCCTTGTGATTGTGGCCTGTATGGTGCACTCATAATAACTTTGACATTCAATCTTGCCATAAGCCTTCTTACTGCCCCTTTGAACTCTGGTCCTTGATCCGACTGGATTATTTTTGGCGTACCAAATGTTTCGTAGAGATTTTGAAGATGATGCGCAACTTCCTCTGAAGACTTGCCTTGCAGAGGTCTCAGCCACAGATGCCGACTAAAAACATCTATTATCGCGAGGACATATTGATAATGGTTCGCTGGATCATATTCAGACATACTTCTCATATCTACTAAATCGATCTGATTTCTTTCCATCACCTTCTGTGCACGTATCGGAACCAGAGGAGCCACATTCTTGAATATTGGTTTATTTTGTTGTACAGAGGGCCGTTTATGTAACCAGTCTTGAATTATCCGTTTGGTTAAACCAATGAAGATTTTCTTAAGACGTTTTTCTAGTTTCAGTGCTCCATCTCCTAGTGTTTCCATGTAATATTTTGACAAAATTTCATCGATCTCATCAGTTCGCACAATAATAAGATATCTTCCTGGGCCGTTGGGCAAAACGAGCCGTTCCTCTTCACAGCAAGTCACTGGATTGCGAACTGTCTCAATGGAAATGTCGGGAAAGCGATGCAGTCGAGAATAGACTTTCCGCCACATAAGGCCTCCTTTAGATTTGCTCTCCCTAGTGCATCCATGATGACCGTTTTTCAACGCGGTGAAAATTTGGTCATACACTTCTGGTGCCATGGCCTGAGGATTTCGGTCCCTTTTTTCTTTTTCCTCCCCATATTTCTGTATAGTGAAAAAAAACACACACATACAAGTTCGTATAATAGCCGGATAAAGTGAGATCGAACAGAAGGTGATTGCCCACTGACATATTCGCGGTAAAGTGATTTAGGGGGAAGCACCTTAAAGTGATCCATGTAAAGTGTCTAACTCCACGAAAAATAATTGGAGCTTCCTCGTTTCTCTTCTGCCGTGTTGTGTAGCTTATGGTAAGAGAAGAATCAAATAGGGTTAGATTTGTTCAAATGTCCCTTTGGTATGAAGATAATTATCATTAATTGAAACACGTTACATAACGTGATTCAAAAGTCACAGTCAATTGCGTCCGCATACATGTCATAGCTGCCCGTTATAGCAAAGCGTGAGAACAACCCGGAGATTGGACTTTGAACCCAGCGACCGTGAGTTCCAAGAATTGTACAACGCGTGTAAACACACAGGAGTGCGAGAAGGGGCAAATATTCCTAAGACAGTTTATCAGTATTCGCTGATAAAATACGAACTCATTATTCGTTTTTTCACTAGGTAAACAGTCTTAGTTTTCTTTCAAACTTTCACAAATCCTTCGATTGTATTTTACAATGATATTGAAATAGGGTTGAAGTCTCAAATGTCAGTTTGTGCAATTTCTTACACTTTACATGTTCCACTTTAACAAATTGCCCCAATTTTCCCCTAATTTTCCATTAATTTGCCTTAATTTTGCCCAAAACTTGCCTAAATCCCAAATTAAAAAACATATTAGAGGGCAGTGTCCCCCCTCCCTGCCCTGTACAAATATGCTTATTTTGCGCAGTTGTAAATTTATAAAAAAATACATATTAAGATAAAGTCGCAGGAGTAGTGAGGGATCTGCAACAAAGACTCAGAAGAAAGCTACAGAAATATTATGAGCTATTTTGAAAGATAACTTTAAACACAGATGTTGTTTTATCCTGATATTTCTCACGTTTCACTATTTTTTATACAAGGGCTGAGAAGAAACCTGGCTTGGTTTTTGTTTTAAAACAGAACTTAAAAACATTTGGTTTTTTTCTGATACCTCTAATGTATTACAATTTTTATCTTAGTACAAAAGCTAGGAAGAAAACTGAAAGCCAATCTGGCCCATTGTGCAACACGGACGATTTCAATGATTCTTTTGCATATTTCCATTTTAGACTTTATACAGGTTTTCCAATAGGAATAAAAAGGCCCCCGCCTAAGATCTCAGCCGTGGATCACGCGATCGCTGCGAAAATATGCATGATGGAAGAGTGGATTGTAATCTCAAATTACAATGTACTTAATGATTGTGCGAGAAAAAAATTGCCAAAAAACAATTTCTTATGTATTGTATTGTTTATAAAAGTTCTTAGGTATTGCGTTGTTTTTTGAACTTTTGTTTTTCTTTGTTTTATTTATGAAATTCGTCGAGAACAATCATGGAAGTATTTTGATGCCAAAATCAATTAGTTTTAGCCTTTAAAAGTAAGAATAATGTTTACTTATTAATTAATTGGAAAAACATGTTTTACATTGAATTTGGATACAAAATCATATTTTTGACCTTTTTTCAGGTAGAGAGTTCTGTTTCAAAGGGCGGTGGCTTCAAGGCCGAACGCGCGGGTGTGCCAAATTTGGTCTCAAACGTTGCGTGATGAGTGGAAGAAAATTCTCTAAAAAATTTCCCCACGAGAGCATCTCGCGTAGTGGAATAATTGTGCGAAAAGTAGAGGGGGGACTTTTTAGGCCCCCCTCCCAATCTTATAAGGGTTAACTACGTTTTACTGTCTATATGTATTTTGGGTATCTTTGCTTGTCTCTGACCATTCGAGTGGCTTGCTTATGTATTATTTGGAATAACAGATATGATGGTTTATATCATCTATCATGACAAGTATAACAAGGCCACCCAATTCAGATAATATCGAAAATAAAATTGAGCAAATTAAGCTGTGTATTGCTATATTGTTAGTATTAGAGTCCCATAGACACATGTATAAAATATGAATTTGACAATATCTTGAAAACAAGAGCCAATCATGATCAGCGCCCTAGATTTGGTAAGAAATGATGCAAATTGTTATTGTTACATTTTTAATGTGTTATTAGTGTTTGAACTGTATGAAATGTCAAATTTTAACATGCCATATTGCACCACTCTGCTGGCAAACCAAGAAAAATCAACTCAGCAAATCTAGAGTCAAGTAGACCATCATTTTCACTTTGATCTATCAGGGGAGGGGCCTCTGGGAGCAACCCCCCCCCCCCCTTCCTGGGATAAACCCAGTCAAGAAATAGCCCAGGCTGGATCCGATGGGTTAAGCATAGAAAATGGTATTCATACCTCCTGCATAGGTCTCAAGGATGCTACATCCTCACTCTTTGGGGCTGGCCGAGGACCCGAGGGTTGGGGGTCAGGGGGGCTTCCAAGGACTTGATGACCGGTAGGCCTAGACAGTCGACCTGCTGCACACTGTAATATTACAATCATTAAATAATAAGACTTTAGAATAAAATCTTCATCATAGTATATAAAGGTAATGTCTATTATTAAGACTTCATTTTCTAATAATAAAAAGTTTAAAGAAATATCTATTAATACTAACATCTAGCGAGAATAATAATAAAAAAAAAACATATTCATTTGAGCAGACATACGTTATTTTACACCAATTGTAGCCAATTTTTCATCTCATTTGCTTCCATTAATTTAATAGCAATGAAAAAGCACATTCACATAATATATTGTATAATACTTGTCTGAAACAAAAACACAGTATAAAAAACTGACCATGAAATAATGCATTATGACTGTAAAAACAGAATGAAATGTCAATTTTTGGATGACATATTGCATCAATCATTTGACATACCAAGAAAAATGAATTTATATTTTAAGTCAAGCAGACAATCATTTACCCTTTGATCTATCAGGGGAGGGGCCTCTGGGAGCAACCCCCCCCCCCCCCCTTCCAGGGATAAACCCAATCAAGAAATAGCCCAGGCTGGATCCGATGGGTTAAGCATAGAAAATGGTATTCATACCTCCTGCATAGGTCTCGAGGATGCTACATCCTCACTCTTTGGGGCTGGCCGAGGACCCGAGGGTTGGGGGTCAGGGGGGCTTCCAAGGACTTGATGACCGGTAGGCCTAGACAGTCGACCTGCTGCACACTGTAATATTACAATCATTAAATAATAAGACTTTAGAATAAAATCTTCATCATAGTATATAAAGGTAATGTCTATTATTAAGACTTCATTTTCTAATAATAAAAAGTTTAAAGAAATATCTATTAATACTAACATCTAGCGAGAATAATAATAAAAAAAAAACATATTCATTTGAGCAGACATACGTTATTTTACACCAATTGTAGCCAATTTTTCATCTCATTTGCTTCCATTAATTTAATAGCAATGAAAAAGCACATTCACATAATATATTGTATAATACTTGTCTGAAACAAAAACACAGTATAAAAAACTGACCATGAAATAATGCATTATGACTGTAAAAACAGAATGAAATGTCAATTTTTGGATGACATATGGCATCAATCATTTGACATACCAAGAAAAATGAATTTATATTTTAAGTCAAGCAGACAATCATTTACCCTTTGATCTATCAGGGGAGGGGCCTCTGGGAGCAACCCCCCCCCCCTTCCAGGGATAAACCCAATCAAGAAATAGCCCAGGCTGGATCCGATGGGTTAAGCATAGAAAATGGTATTCATACCTCCTGCATAGGTCTCGAGGATGCTACATCCTCACTCTTTGGGGCTGGCTGAGGACCCGAGGGTTGGGGGTCAGGGGGGCTTCCAAGGACTTGATGACCGGTAGGCCTAGACAGTCGACCTGCTGCACACTGTAATATTACAATCATTAAATAATAAGACTTTAGAATAAAATCTTCATCATAGTATATAAAGGTAATGTCTATTATTAAGACTTCATTTTCTAATAATAAAAAGTTTAAAGAAATATCTATTAATACTAACATCTAGCGAGAATAATAAAAAAAAAAAACATATTCATTTGAGCAGACATACGTTATTTTACACCAATTGTAGCCAATTTTTCATCTCATTTGCTTCCATTAATTTAATAGCAATGAAAAAGCACATTCACATAATATATTGTATAATACTTGTCTGAAACAAAAACACAGTATAAAAAACTGACCATGAAATAATGCATTATGACTGTAAAAACAGAATGAAATGTCAATTTTTGGATGACATATTGCATCAATCATTTGACATACCAAGAAAAATGAATTAATATTTTAAGTCAAGTAGACCATCATTTTCACTTTGATCTATCAGGGGAGGGGCCTCTGGGAGCAACCCCCCCCCCCCCCTTCCTGGGATAAACCCAGTCAAGACATAGCCCAGGCTGGATCCGATGGGTTAAGCATAGAAAATGGTATTCATACCTCCTGCATAGGTCTCGAGGATGCTACATCCTCACTCTTTGGGGCTGGCCGAGGACCCGAGGGTTGGGGGTCAGGGGGGCTTCCAAGGACTTGATGACCGGTAGGCCTAGACAGTCGACCTGCTGCACACTGTAATATTACAATCATTAAATAATAAGACTTTAGAATAAAATCTTCATCATAGTATATAAAGGTAATGTCTATTATTAAGACTTCATTTTCTAATAATAAAAAGTTTAAAGAAATATCTATTAATACTAACATCTAGCGAGAATAATAATAAAAAAAAAACATATTCATTTGAGCAGACATACGTTATTTTACACCAATTGTAGCCAATTTTTCATCTCATTTGCTTCCATTAATTTAATAGCAATGAAAAAGCACATTCACATAATATATTGTATAATACTTGTCTGAAACAAAAACACAGTATAAAAAACTGACCATGAAATAATGCATTATGACTGTAAAAACAGAATGAAATGTCAATTTTTGGATGACATATTGCATCAATCATTTGACATACCAAGAAAAATGAATTTATATTTTAAGTCAAGCAGACAATCATTTACCCTTTGATCTATCAGGGGAGGGGCCTCTGGGAGCAACCCCCCCCCCCCCCCTTCCAGGGATAAACCCAATCAAGAAATAGCCCAGGCTGGATCCGATGGGTTAAGCATAGAAAATGGTATTCATACCTCCTGCATAGGTCTCGAGGATGCTACATCCTCACTCTTTTGGGCTGGCTGAGGACCCGAGGGTTGGGGGTAAGGGGGGCTTCCAAGGACTTGATGACCGGTAGGCCTAGACAGTCGACCTGCTGCACACTGTAATATTACAATCATTACATAATAAGACTTTAGAATAAAATCTTCATCATAGTATATAAAGGTAATGTCTATTATTAAGACTTCATTTTCTAATAATAAAAAGTTTAAAGAAATATCTATTAATACTAACATCTAGCGAGAATAATAATAAAAAAAAACATATTCATTTGAGCAGACATACGTTATTTTACACCAATTGTAGCCAATTTTTCATCTCATTTGCTTCCATTAATTTAATAGCAATGAAAAAGCACATTCACATAATATATTGTATAATACTTGTCTGAAACAAAAACACAGTATAAAAAACTGACCATGAAATAATGCATTATGACTGTAAAAACAGAATGAAATGTCAATTTTTGGATGACATATTGCATCAATCATTTGACATACCAAGAAAAATGAATTTATATTTTAAGTCAAGCAGACAATCATTTACCCTTTGATCTATCAGGGGAGGGGCCTCTGGGAGCAACCCCCCCCCCCCCCCCCCCCCCCCTTCCAGGGATAAACCCAATCAAGAAATAGCCCAGGCTGGATCCGATGGGTTAAGCATAGGAAATGGTATTCATACCTCCTGCATAGGTCTCGAGGATGCTACATCCTCACTCTTTGGGGCTGGCTGAGGACCCGAGGGTTGGGGGTCAGGGGGGCTTCCAAGGACTTGATGACCGGTAGGCCTAGACAGTCGACCTGCTGCACACTGTAATATTACAATCATTAAATAATAAGACTTTAGAATAAAATCTTCATCATAGTATATAAAGGTAATGTCTATTATTAAGACTTCATTTTCTAATAATAAAAAGTTTAAAGAAATATCTATTAATACTAACATCTAGCGAGAATAATAATAAAAAAAAAACATATTCATTTGAGCAGACATACGTTATTTTACAATTTACACCAATTGTAGCCAATTTTTCATCTCATTTGCTTCCTTAAATTTAATAGCATTTAATCCATTTGTGAGTTATTTTGCAGACAGACTTACAAACAGACACGCACAGACACACACAGACACACTCACAGTCACGCACAGACACACACAGACACAAACATATACATGCAGAACCAAAGATATAACCTTCACCAAACGTACTGTAGGTTTCACCTGCTGGCGGAGGTTACAACAGAGACACATAGTCCTACTCAGACAGACGAATCGACAGACACACACACACACACACACACACACACACTTTCCAACACACCCACACAGTCACACAAACATTGACACACAGTTAATTACATAATTGCACTGTGAACTTGTTCAGCTGGGATAATCCAGGGGACTGTTATACTAAATTTTCAGAAAATGTTAGTGGAAGATCTACTTAAGGACATGATTTTAGAGACAAAACTACTTAACTGGTAATTGGTTTCTGGAAAACGATAGAGCAACAACCCTCATATTAGTGGATAAAATGTCTTCTTACTTTTAGGATAGCTAATATTAATAACTATACCAACTTTGATTGAAATATAATGAAAATTGTGATCTGCAGGCATTTTTCAAATCTTTAAACCCATTTTTCTCAGAACTAGTAAAAATAGTATTTTGCCAGTTAAGTAGATTTGTAAGTAACCTCTTCAATTTACACATTACAGGATTGAAGAACATTCACAAATATTGCCTCTTAAGACACGACTTTCCAAGTAAGGTACTACTGTAAAAGAAGCGAGCTGAAGACAGATAACATTGGTATACTTCTAATGCACTTACCAATTTGGAAGTAGCTGCCCCATCATCGCCTCGAGCTCCGGTTTGGTCTCCCCCTCCCACCACGGGCAGCCGGACCGGAGGCTGGCCTCCAACTAGACATACATGTAGAAAGATGATCCAAACAGAAATAAATACACAAGTCAAACTCACATTGGCAGTTAAAGAAATATACACACAGGTAAATACACTACATTATATGACAAACAATGCAAACAAATAAAAAAGAAAAGGTATAGCATGCGCTTGGTGACTTACCGGGGCCCGCCTAGGCCTGGCCTTCCTTGGTGGCAATGAGGCCGGGGTACGGGATCACAATCACGAACAGCGCAGCGAGCAGGGCGAAAAAAATGGTGAAGGAAGCCATGGTTGGACGTGGACAGGGGCAAGGACGAAAACCAAAACAAAAATGGATCACCGCAAATAAGTTATCCGTCCTCAAACAGAGAGAAAATCCAGTTTATGCACCCATATTTCGCACGTGTAGTAGTTGTGGACACCTAACACGCATATCCAGTACAGTGTGTTGATATAGCTCCTGGCATATACACCGCTCGAAATCTCGCAGGAACATGTTTGTAGATCTGCGATGAGGTGTTTTATCCCCTTTAAGCAGATTATTTTTGTATTTTGTTTAGTTTTAATACACTCTGAAACCCCCATATTTGTGCGCGCTACATAAAATTACTATGAAAAGAATGATAACTTACCTCAAATCGATAATTTATGTCGATTGTCCCTGTTAGAATCCGACTTTTTTTTCGATCGCATAGCGCATGCGCTGTGCGATGCCGATGAGTTTGCGCTGAGTACGGTGGCGGTCATTATTGCAGCGATCGAAAGAAAGTCGGATTCTAATAAGGACCGATCGACATAAATTATCAATTTCAAGTAAGTTAACATTCTTTTCATAGTTATTTTATGTAGCGCGCCCAAACACGGGGGTTTCACGGTGTATTAAAACTAAACAAAATATAACAATAATCTGATTAAAGGGGTTAAAAGACCTCATCAAAAAAACACTTCACAATTTCGAGCATCAGTTATTCACAGCTCCGCACGGAGCTGATCACAGTTACTTGATTTAACGAAGAGCTGTGCACAACCAATTTTCAAAAGCTTACGCGGCAAGTTCCTCTATAGTCACGAGTTCCTGTTTTGAACCTGAACAGACGTAGCGTACGCTGGTTCGTTAGGCGGGCCGTTCCAGTGTCCCGTTGATTGGTTGAGTGCCCGTGTGCACCGGCCAATCGGCGTGTTCCGTTGTTGACCTATCATGAACGCAATCGCTCATGCGAGATTGTGATGTTGGGAGCCACGGTAGAGCATAAAAGCCGAGTGTCTACATTCGATATTATCATTTGACAAAGTATTGCAGTAGCATACGAAACGTCATGATCGTTTAGATTCCTAGTTTGACCATACATTGCGAGACAAACGAATATCATTAGCGATATTATTTCCGATACTATATCCGCAATGGATTATATATTTACTATTATTGATTGAACATACGGGCGCCCTGCCCTGAAATTGATACGTAGATATGAGCGTTGTAGCGAGAAGGTGGCTAGTTTCTACCGTGGGTTTGGCATCAACCGTTGGGGGCCGGTTGGTCGGGGTAGTGTCGTGGCGACGTAGCGAACGCTGGTTCGTTAGGCGGGCCGTTCCAGTGTCCCGTTGATTGGTTGAGTGCCCGTGTGCACCGGCCAATCGGCGTGTTCCGTTGTTGACCTATCATGAACGCAATCGCTCATGCGAGATTGTGATGTTGGGAGCCACGGTAGAGCATAAAAGCCGAGTGTCTACATTCGATATTATCATTTGACAAAGTATTGCAGTAGCATACGAAACGTCATGATCGTTTTGATTCCTAGTTTGACCATACATTGCAAGACAAACGAATATAATTAGCGATATTATTTCCGATGATAATGTATGTATGCAATATCTTACATTTTCACAGGCATAAACTTGAACCAAATTGATTTGTTTTTATTTCAAACTGTTTCTTGACATGAGAAACCCCATTAGCAGTTTTTAAATTTTTTGAAATATAAATATATCTCAAAACTATATTTGATCTAATTCTTATTATATGCACTGTTTTCCACAAAAAAAAAAAATTAAATAATAATTCTTGAGGAAATTATTTTCAGTTCATAACAACAGTGGCCATAATCATAAAAACCCGATAAGCTAGTTGGTTGATCAAATTACAATTTCGATGTCCGCTAGGCTTGGCTGGTATTCACAAAAGGCCGATAGGCATAATTCGCTATCGTAGTCAAGGCCTGGCCTGGCATGACAACCCATCTGTCTAAATTCCACAAGCATTTGGTATTCCACGACATTGTTAGTCGAAATGCGAACAATTAAAACAATAGATCTGCGGTGCCGACTAAATGCATTGACATCTATTCATGTGGGACCTTCTGTATAGAGCTTTGTTGGACTTACAACAAAGGCGTGAAGTTGAATGACGACCTACCACCCAGCTAAATGTTTCTTATTCACCAAAGCCAGATAGGACAAATTTTAGCGACAACTGGACCAAAAATGTAGAGGTACTCGGTTGTACCTCTAAATTACTAGCAAGTAAGAATCTGCCCGGTTTTTGTCACTGCGTGAAGCGCGATCGTGAACATGGCTCTTCGAGTTAGGTGAATTAAGGCGTGCCATGCGTAGGGAGTGCGTTTTTTAGGAGAAACCCACTAGAAGTTTTTGATGATAGCGAATTAAGGGGGCGATATAGGTTTTCGCGTGAAATTATTATGGAGATCACAAATCGTATCCCATGTAATGATATAAGTAAAGGCGTGGCGGAGCTTGGTCATAATGTAGTAAAGGGGGGGGGGGGGGGTACTGTACTTATGAGGAGGGAGATGTATTTGTTTTGTTATATTGGGGATCGTAATGACAAAATGTGCTTCCGCGTGATTCCCGCACCCGAACCCCCCCCCCCCCCCCCATTCACCCCTATTAAGACCCTTGACTCCCCCATCGGGTTTGCCCGGTTCAGCAACAAACTCAATAAAACGCATCATGAGGGGCCATCTACAAAGTACGTACGCAACATTTCTTGTCCGAAATTAAATCCCCTCCCCCCTTTACGCACTATTGTTTGCATGTGGTTGAATGTAGCGTACGCACCAGCGTGAATCCCCCCCCCCCCCCCCCCCCCACCCCTCCCCTCTTGTGCGTACGTGTACTTTGTAGATGGCCCCTAACAGAAAGAAAGTGGGACATTCTTTCTTTCACAAGTTTGAATTAACTGCGCATTTATGTGATGTTGCGATGTCAGACAAACTTGCGACAGATGGAACTGTTACCATGACAGCCACGATGAATAAATTAGATCATCCGAGTTGTTAGCTTGTTATCGGTATGGTTAAAAGTGCTTCTTGAATTACGATTTAGCAACCCGCTACGAAGATTTTAAATGGCTATTGTATTACAGGGCTTAGACGCTCGTTGATTGGTCGATATGGTAAGGGCATAGACAGCGTGCAAAATCTACACACATTACTAAATACATACCCATGCACGTGTGTGTTGTGCACTGGTTTGTGAAAACAAAGGTGATCACCCAAGCGAGTTTCGTGAGTTCGCCGCTAGTTATCGTCCAAACTGGCATTTTGGCAAGGAGATAAGGCCTAGCTGACAGATAGGCTATCGGGCTTTTATGAATATGGCCACTGATTCTTATAAACTTTAGCTAGAAAAATACCCAAACTTCACTTGTTTACTAAAAGAAAAATAACAATTTTCAAAAAAATGAAAAACATTCTCTACAGTTTAAGGTTACCATGACAACTGACCAATGTAGTCTAATTTAATACCAAAATGTTTGCAATAAGATTTTAGGAACAGTCACAAAATTTGGTGAAAATCGAATGAAAATTGTGGAAGCGGAGATCGGAAGTATAGTGGGGGGGGGGGGGGGGGGGGGCTCAATGAGCCTACCCTTTAGCTTGAGAGGGTTAAGTTTTCGCTGCGTTGGGTGTGTACTCACCCCCCTCCCCCCCCCCCCCCCCCAATTAAGATGGTTCAATATTTGACGGTGTAGAGTCCACCTTTTATTTGTCTTCGCCGCGGAAGCGAAAAAAAAATGGAAACGCCCCCCTTCCTCCCCCCCCCCCCCCCCCCCCCCCCCCCTCCACCACCACCTCCACCACTGAGAGGAGTTTTAGCAAATTGTCTCGGTCTCGAAATATTTCGGCAGGTGGTCTGGGCCGCGATAAAATTGGTCTCGGTCCTGTTTTGGGTAAATTAAGGACCACTCTTTGCCCCCCCCCCCCCCCCCCCCCCCCCCCTCCCAGTCAAACACTGCTTTCGGCGCGCCTGACACACACAGTGAAGAGGAATCGAAATGCAAAACCGATCATGATTATTATATTATTATTGGTAGCAGCATGCGTGCAGCCGCCGCAATTAGAGAACGATTGATCCCCATTCCCAAGTCCACACTGCTCTGAGTCAATTTGCTTAAGGCCCAGTCCCATACTGACGATTTTCACAGCGACTCGCAACGACTCGCAACGATTTACTAGAACGAATCGACTCGATTTAGCCACGGTTTTGGGCATGGGCCTGGCGACTTACGTAATACCTATTCATCAGGGGGGATGAATGAATAGATCATCGCCCCAGTTGAATGGGTATCAATGACAGATCTACGCCCATGGTTTTGGGGCAGAACCGATACGATGTAATACGATGCAACACGATCTAAGCAATTGTAAGCGATTTTCCTCGAAGAACGTCAAATCGTTGCGATTCGCCGTGAAAATCGTCAGTATGGGACTTGGCCTTTAAATAGGCGACATTGCTTAAATTAAATCAAATTCTTTTCTACGTCGTATTTATTTAATTTTCGGATAAACGAACCCTATTTCATTTTCGGATTAAAGAACCCTATTTCATTTTAGGACTAATGAACCTTCGAAATAACGAACCTTCGGAATAACGAACCCGATTTTATTTTCGGACTAACGAACATTCGGAATAACGAACCTTCGGAATAACGAACCCGATGTTATTTTAGGACTAACGAACCTTCCGAAAAACGAACCTTCGGAATAACGAACCTTCGGAACAACGAACCTTCGGCATAACGAACCTTCGGAATAACGAACCTTCGGAATAACGAACCTTCGGAATAACCGAACCTTCGGAATAACGAACCTTCGGAGTAACGAGCTGTAACCATTTGCGTGACATGCCTGAAACGTAAATTGTATTTTCCAATGAATGCGGTAATGTACGTCAATTTAGCAGGTTAAATTCACCGATAATTAAGTAATCAAATTTTGTCAAAGAAGATTATGTTTCGGCATGTTTATAACATAAGTGAAACACAAATGAAGGTATGAACTTATATAAATTATATTGGTTTCTTTAGTTAAGCAATTTAAAAATAGTAAGGAAACATAAAGTATCATAAGACATAGTAATAATAAGAGCTAACTACATTCTTTGAAATGAACATTTCCTGAATTTCTCGACCTATTCAATTTTTCTTTATATTATTCCAATAGACCTGCAAGTATCTGACACGGAGATAAGGCGTTTTACCAAGAGGACCATGAAATTATACGAATTGTGCGAACGATTAAATATCCCTAGAACAGACGATGTAATTAAGCAGGAATACATCAAGAGATACATCACGAGACACGAACTCTTCCTGGCTCTCCGTCTCTCGGGATACTGTCAGCAAGCAAGACTGCTCTATGGTATGATACATCTTGTTTACATATTTCATATACAGTGGAACAACACGTACATACACTTATGGATCGATATTTTCTTAGAGTTGCAAACACGTCACATTTTACGGGATGTGCTGCTTTTTCTCATGAAGGCATCATCCTGCAGCATCCCCCCCCCCCTCACCCCTCCCAAGAGTTTCAAAAGTACTGATCATTCTCACAGTAAATACCATTTTATTTATCATAATAATTGTATGTGTAATTTTTCAGAAGTAAAAATGCACGACAAATACATCACAAAAACAATGGGCCTGTCGTTAGAACATATCAAGGTTCCATATGGCTCACTGTCGAAGCCACAGAAGATAACGCTACAACGTCTTTCTGAGGAGCCGATCGGGAAAGGCTGCGATGAAATAGCCATCGTGCCTGGAATCAGATGCTGTCCTTCGGGTCTCAGGTTCAACTGTCCGCTAACGCTCTCTTTCCAGCATGGCCTGGCATTTGCCGATGACGAAAAGCTGTCCAATGACGGAGTTATCATCTATCTGAGACAGGAAGAAGGCCCAACAGGTAATACATATGTATAATACAATCTCCATTGATTCTAAAGAAGTGTAATTAGCAAGTACTATTAGTTTTTGGCTGGATAATAGCTCTAAACTTCAGAGCGGGTAGTGACCCAAGATAGTGATGAAACTAATTAGATGATTATCGTCATAGTGTACAATCTTCTCGAGTATAGTCACGCATGTGATTTGTAATTATGCTGTGTCTGATTTATCCATATTTTGGAGAGATGTTCCTTAAAGCAAAATCTAATTCTGAAACTTATCAATCTACGCAGACACACATCGTACATTAATTAGCTATTATCTTCTATAATTGTTGGCATAATTCGTTTCTTACCATTGGAGTTATAATCAATCAAAGGCGTCAATGTTTTCAACAACTTGTATAATAGTATTTCATAGACGTACTGAAATAGCGTTATATTTACATTTTCTAAAATCTTACTTAATATTGCAAACTGATTTGACAAACCATTTGATATATCCAAGAGCGTATTATTATTATTATTAATGATTTATATACACATATACATGGAAGACTGAACGTTACGATCTTAGTACTGGTGGTTCTAAAGATCATCCGTTCAAGTTCGTTCTCCATCAAGATCGGATAGAAATAACCCTCGATCACTTCACTTCACTCTGGTTCTACGTCAAGAAGTACATCATTCGCCACAAAACATTCAGGTGCAGACCCTTTCTTCCAGAAAGGATGCCTTCGACAGAAATGCCAATTCTTCACCTACACGTGTACAGCACAAAACGACTTTCCAAGGTATTTCTTACATGTAAATAAACAATATCAGTATATTTACGATATAAATCACAAAATGTCTTCGTTAGCTTCATAAAAAGACGAAGATGAACAGTGCCTATGACAAATGCATTATCATTTTGTTACTAATTCAATTTTTTATTGTATTGATAAACAGGAAATTGAACAGGAAGAGCACAGTTCAAGACCCGCATACCACGAAGCCAGATGCAGTATGCCATTCAAAGTGAAGTACAATGATACTCCCTTAACGGTGACATGCGAACATAGTATCATAGGAGCTCAGGTATAAGAGTTAAAGTATACATGAGTATATACTATGTTCTCTTTCAAAAGCATTTCGTGAACGGTTTAGAGGGGTAATTCAGTTTCGGTACATAGGGCACGGCACGAAATTATTTTGTTGTGAGATAATGACAAAGGGCCATTCTTGGTCACGTGTGTGACCCAAAACATGACAAATTTTGAAATGGGATGCTTATATTTCAGTAAGTATGAGACTATAATGACTTTTACTTCATATGTGACTTGAATATGTTGTAGTCTTTCAAACTTAACACAAACGATTTTATAAGGATTACGTAACTCAATGTCAGAGGTCAAATGGCATGGGTCACGTGTGTGACTTCGCACGGAGCGCTTTTTTCATAACTAAATTTCATTTGGAAAATTCTTTAAAATATGAATAGCTATAATGTTCATCTTATTACCAGAGAAGTACTATACATTTGTAAGTACAACAATAGCAATGAATGAGAATTATATCAAACCGTTGTTTTTTATAGTACTTAATTATGTGGCAACGTCTGGTCACGTGTGTGACATTTTGGGGTGGTCACGTGTGTGACATGTACAATATTAATGGGAAAATGGGAATTTTATAATATCGGGTTTAGAAAAAAATGAAAGGTTGAATTTTTACAAAGTTGGTATCAACCTGTACAGGAAAGTGAGAAGAATGAGCTTGCTAATTATCCGTTTGATATCTTGATTATTTTCTGAATTATGATTATTAGAAAAATATTGAAATATGTAAATTTATGCAAATGAGTAAAAAAGTTTCATTTTAAACTTCAAATCATGTATTTCATGAAACTTTACACATGGATCATTCCAAAAATGGAACAAAACTACAGAAAAATAAAACTTCAATTTTTCCGAAAAAGTTTCACTTTTCAAAGAATGGCCCCAAACTGAGTGTAAAATTTAAAAGAGCATACAATTTTAATGACATAATAAACGTTATGTGATCAAAATCGGTTCCGATCGGACCCGATCGGACCCAATCGGAATAAATCTATGACAAAGATGATTAAAAAAAAAAAAAAAAATGCTTAAACTTTACTCTATTTAATCATTATTAAAAATATTATGGTTGAAACCAGTGTTTTGTTAGAGAGCGCCCTCTTGTGTTTTAATGGCCCTTTTATTTCTAAAGTAACATACTTTTTACTTAGTTGTTTGTAATTTTCTACACTTTTCGAGCATGGTGGAGTTATAACTATTAGTTTGTGAAATATAATTATGTAGGTTTTGGGTACTAAAGCTCAGCCTTACCAAAACTGTACTACCCCTTTAATTTAAAAATTCGATTAAAAATTATCTTAGATTTTGCCTTTAGATATAGCGCTTATTTCTGCAATCGAATTTTTAGAGTAGTGTGATTCTTTAAAGTCAGCTTGTTTCAAGGGGTAATTGGTCCTTAAAGCTCCACAGACAAGAAAACTGCCTCAAAATTGCGTTTTACTGTATCTAAGGTAGATTTTCATAAAGATTACTAATAAAAACATATTTTCCTCGTGGGAAAACCCGGTAAAATAAAAAAAAATCAACTTGTAAATTCACTTTCGGAACCCCCGTAAAAAATTGAGTCCGGGCGAAGAAAAATGACGTCATCTTTGTGACGTCACATGTACACAATCGCAGTTTAGCTCGGTCATAGACGTACACGCTGAGTGCAATACTCATATTGACAGAGAGATAGTATTTCGATTTGCTTCAATATTTGCAAACATTTGTTTAAGTTTATATCATGGACGATATACACTCAGATGTGTTGCTGCATCCTGCTACAATTCATTTCTTAGGCATTTTCAGTTAAGCCTCAATTTACAAGAAAAAACGAGTTTGTTTAACTAGCAAGTCATAGGCTCTGCATGTAAACCATGCACGTTCCTCCGTATTGCGGTCTTCTTGTGAGGTCATGACCCGGGTGGCACGTGCGCACATTCGCGCTCCGCTATAAATAACTTTTTTAGGAGCATGGAACGCCGATGCGAAAAAAAGCAAAAAAGTTGCATGAAATTTACCTTTTTTGCCCAACTTAAGGATTTCTTTGGAAAAAAGAGTGTGGTATATCAATATAGGCACATATTTAAAGCTATAAAACTGAATCAAAGCCGGGATTTCACTATACCTTTAAAAACGCCCACTATTTGCGAAATGGAAATACATATTTTTCATGGAATTTTCGTTATTTTGGCGGTCTTTAAAGGGATAGTTGAGTGTTGGTAAAGGGGGGCACTTGACAAAATATTATTTTGTGAGATAATGAAAAACTGACTGTCAAATTTGAAAGAACATACAATTTAAATGACAGAATAAACTTTATTTGAACAAAATCGGTTCAAAAACGGCTGAAATATCCATAAACATATTTGTATTCAAATATTCTTCACCAGGGGATATTTTGACTTTTTAGAAAGAACAAAATTTAAATGCTTGAAGACTACTTTGAACAAGATCTGAATAGGTTTTTAAAAAGTTCTTGATAATAACTCTATTGGATCATTATTTTAACAAAACATTAACAGTGCACCCACTTGAGTTGTAACGTCTCTTTTTGAACGATAATTCGTTTGTAAATGTGCTTACTTTTCGAGCATTTTGTACCGTATGGTGCAGGTTTTGGTTAAAAGTTAAGTTTGACCAATACTCAACTATCCCTTTAATATGCTCTTTGAACTTGACACAATTGTAATACACTAAAACATAATCCATAGGCCTATACTACTTTTACTTTACATGTTTATAATTATTCTTTATACTGCGGCTTATCCTATCTTAAATACAATTTCCACCATGAATTCGACTTTTGGTATGACCGTCTCTACATTTAATCTGCAGACCATTAAATATGCTGATCTTGCCAGCCCAAATCCAAGTCAGCTAGAATTCCTTCTCGATTTCACGAGTGGCGAATATGAACAAAATGTGAGAGTAAGTCTCCGCCAGGGTGACGACACATTACATCCCCCTACATAGTTGACATTCTCCACGATATTTGAAGGTAAGACCAAATCCCATGCAGTGATTGTGATTGAATAAGCATGCTTGAATGAATGTAGAACTATTTAAAAGATGATATAATAAGCCAGTTCGTAGTTACAATCTGCGCATGCGCGTAATTTCCGATAGAGACTTCCGGGTACTGCTATATTCCATCTAATCGTGAGAATTGACGGAGCCACACGTGCAATTCAATACGACTTGTTTGTTTACATTTTCGAAATGATTGGGGGGGGGGGGGGTTCATTTTTCATGTACATGTGAGTTCAATTTTCATCTTTTTCCCTCCAGTATTTTTATTACAAGAATTAAGACCCAAGAAATTAAGTCTCATTAAAAGGGATCTTCACCCTAACAAATGTCTTAGAATTTAACCTCCTTGTATTTGTATAATACCAATAGAAGCACAAAAGAGTTTTTTTTCTTTTTTTAATTCCCCTTTTGTAAAAAAAAAAAATATTAACATTTGAACTGGTAAGATATTTAGTTATAGTTATACACTGGAAAGTTGTAACTGTAAAAAGTCAGTGCAATTGGACCTACAAGACTGTATGCTATCTATTTATTATTATTTTAAAAAAAATACACAGATCACATTACACATAAAACCAACCACTCACCATTTTTGTGCACATGTCAAAAAAGTTACTTCACGTGAAATAGCAAGTACATTTTCCTTATTTTTAGTAAATGTTTCAACTCATATTAAACAGGCGATTAGCTGTTCTTCTACTGACATGTATTAGCCAACTCCTGTCATTAGTTATTTTGATGTTGATGTTTCATTGGTTTGTATCTTCATCCTCATCATCATCATCTTCATTGTCATCATCTTCATCCTCATCACCATCATCATCATTGCATCACTGTCACCATCCGCATCATCACCCCCACCATCACCACCACCACCATCATCTTCATCCTCATCACCATCATCATCCTAATCACCATCATCATCAACATCATCTTCATCCTCATCGCCACCATCATCATTGCATCACGGTCACCATCTTCTTCATCCGATCACCATCATCACTACCACCATCATCATTGCATCACGGTCACCCTCTTTATCATCATAACCACCACCAACATCATCTTCATCCTCATTACCATCATATCATCATTGCATCACGGATCACCATCATCACCATCATAATCATCCTTCATAATTCATCATGCTGACATGTCAGTTATATGAATGTCACATGAATGTGCTGAATATAATATAAAAATGTTTATTTTGTATGTTTACTTCTCCAATATTATACATAAAAAAAAAAAGTACGTACATGCATCGATGTTTATCTGGTTAGTTTACGAGTATGTAAGAACTAATAAGCCTATGATATTAATTTCATTCATGACAAAATGCCTTACTAAGAGTTCTGATGTTGGCGGAGGCATACAAACTGTGAACAAGAACGTTGTATGTTTAAGCAAGGAGGTTTAATTCTCCTTGGAATGAAGGTAACAAAATAATGTTCAACCTTCTCAAGATTTAAAAGAAGATTATGCATTGACAATATACACAGCCGGGTCGCGGTCGTGCTTTGCCGTACACTCAGTGGAATATTGACCTATGACCTGTGACGTCACTCACGCTCCATGGTCTAATTACGAACTGGCTTATTATACTTGCTAATGTAATTCAATACAGAAATAAGTTAGGAGTACGAGTATAACCAGCTCCCTAAAATGACGGTAAGTGATGACGACTGCTGAAGTACAAACCCTTACTATAATTGGTCAACACCTATGACAAATTCATGTTTAATATTCCTAGATAGAAACATAGATAGATTTGTATAGATAGTTGAAAAATTGTAAATAGTTTGTGTACCAAAATTTGCAATCCAAATGCGATTATAAGACGGAGATACTTTTTTTGTTATGCCCTCTCTTTCTAGTGAGTTACATTTCAACATCACGTGCAGAGGAACATGGAATGGCATCAGGAATAACCGACCCAATCCTGACCAGAATAGCTGCAGAAATGTCTGGAGGTTACCAGAAAGTCTTTGAACTCGCCTTAGCACTCGGCTTCTCCTTCGCTGAGGCTCGTCAATACCAGGATACGAACATGCAAGGCCAAGTGACTAATACAGGAACCCTTGCAATGCTGGGGGCATGGAAAGAGAAGACTCCCTGCAGTAGACAGATTCCTGTCGTAGTGGAAGCCTTGATAAAGTCGAATTATCTGGGCATTGCAGGCATGTATTTTCCAGAAGCAGGTACTTTATCATATTCTTGCAGAAACTATGATCTATCTGTCAGTTTGCTAATTATTTGATTGTTTGTGTTGTAAGTGTTTCGTGTTTTAAAAGGGTAGTACAGTTTTGGTATAGACAATTTTTTTTTAGATAATGAAAAACTGAGTGCAAAATTTGAAAGAGCATACAATTTTAATGGAATAATAAGCTTTATTTGATCAAAATCGGCTCAGAAACGGCTGAAATATTTATAAATATATTCGATCGGAATAAATCTGGGGCCCAAATTTATTCGATAATTTTAATGCGTACCCTTTTTCAAAAAATGTTAAAAGAGGTTTTTAAATAGTTGATGATGATCTCTATATTTAATCATTTTTACATCAAAACATCACATGCATAATTTTGTATGAAAATGGTTGAAACCAATGCTTTTTAAAAGAGCGCCCTTTTGTCTTTTAATGCCTCTTTTTGAATGATTACAGGCTTTTTACTAAGTCGTTTGTAATTTTCTTTACCTTTCGAGCATGCTGGAGTTATAACTATTATTTGTTTATGTTATTTTGCAGGTTTTGGTTACTAGAGCTCAGCCTTACCAAAACTGTACTACCCCTTTATCTTTTATAGCAACAGTAAACATATTTTCGTTTCTGTTATAATCCATTTAATGATCAAGACAATTACTTAGACTTAGACTTATTAGCTCCCGCGTCGTCCGACGCATGAGGCGGTCATCACTCTCCAGCTGGGTCTGTCAGCAGTTAGCCTCTTGATGTCGTTCCAACTGTTAAGGCTGCCGTTCAGATCTTGTTGGATGTTTTGTTTCCAGTTCATTTTGGGCCTGCCCCTTCGTCTTCTACCCAAGGGAGTCCACCATAGAGCTTGGTTTGCTAGGCGGTCAGGGGGAAGACGTGCTACATGGCCCAACCACTTCAGGCGCCTTTTACACATTGTTGCGGATACTGGAGGCTGCTTAGAACGTTCTCTAACTTCCTTGTTTGTGATGTAGTCATTCCACTTGATGTGCAGGATCTTTCGTAGGCATTTTGAGTCAAAAACATCCAGTTTCTTTTCATGAGTAATTTTTAATTACCATGTTTCACAGCCATACAAAAGGGTCGACAGTACATTTGTATTGTAGAAACGAAGCTTGGTCTTAAGGGAAAACTTCTTGCTGGACCAGATTTTGTTGAGCTGATTGAAGGCTGCTGATGCTTTTCCTATTCTGCAGTTGATCTCCTTGGTCATGTCTCCTTGGTTGTTGATGGAGCTTCCCAGGTATGTGAAATCTTCAACATTGTCGATTTTGTCTTGACCTATAAAGACATCTTGTGGGGGATGGTGGTCTCCTTGAAGCATGTTCTTTGTCTTTTTAATGCTGATGAGTAGGCCAAGTTCTTTAGCACTTCCACCGATAGCGCCTACAAGTTGCTGTAAACTTGGAGTATCCTTTGCGAGTGCCGCAATGTCATCAGCAAAGTCAAGGTCTGAGAGTTTCTGATTTCCCAGCCAGTCAATACCTCTGTATTTAGTTGCTTTCGTCAATACCCAGTCGATTGCTATCGCGAAAAGAATTGGAGACAGTATGCATCCTTGCCGTACACCTGTGAGTACTTGGAACCAGTCACTCAATCCATCTTCAGTTCTTATGCAGCAACGTGAACCGCTGTAAATATGTTCAATAGCATTGACGACTTTTTCAGGGATACCATATGAGTTGAGTACTTTCCACAATGAGGGTCTGTGAATACTGTCGAAGGCTTTGCTGAAATCAATAAAGCTGACAGCAAGGGGGACCTGGTACTCTTGGCACTTTTCGATGATGCGCTGGAGGGTGAGGATTTGCTCAGCGCATGAGCGCTCGGGCCTGAAGCCTGCCTGTTCCTTCCTCAGCTGGGTATCAACCACATTTCTCATTCGGTTCAGTATCATTTGGCAATACACTTTCCCTGGGATGGACAGTAAAGCCACTCCTCTCCAATTGTCACAGTCGGATAAGTTCCCCTTCTTTGGAAGGCATACAATAGCACCGTCTTTCCAGTCCTGTGGTACTAGATTTTCTGTCCATGCACCGTTGCAGATTTTAAGAATCCAGTCCACGACAGTGTCATCTCCAGCCTTGAGCATTTCTGCTGCAATGCCATCCATACCAGGTACCTTGCTGTTCTTCATCATACTGATGGCCTTCCTCGCTTCCTCCTTGGTGGAGATGTCTGTCTCGATGGGGAGGATGTTCGTCGGTTCACAAGGTTCAGCAGGCGTATCCGGCTGGGGCTTATTTAGAACCTCTTTAAAATGCTCTGCCCACCTGGCCATTTTTTCTTCACCTTTTGATAGTACTCGTCCATCTTTGGACTTGTTAATGGGTGCGGATCTTGTAGAAGTGTTGTTGGTGATCTTCTTTTCAATGCGATATACAGTTCTCATGTCATTGCGGGCCGCAGCCTCTTCAGCAGCATCTGCCTGGGCATTTAGGCATTCCCTTTTATCACGCTGGGCACTATGCTTCACTTTTTTGTCAATGTTCCTGTAGGCCTCATAGGCTGCGTTGTTGATGTCGTTTGATTGGGCATTATGTCGTTTAATGTGGAGTTGCTTCCTTTCATCAATGAGATCCCATGTTTGATTGCTGATCCATTCCTCCTTCAGAGATTTATGGTAGCCTAGAGTGGATTCTCCAGCTTCACTCATCGCGTCTTTTAGTTGATCCCACCACACCTCAAGACAATTGCTGTGATTATAAAGTAGTTTTTGTTATAATTTATATTGTCTTAAATATTTTACATTTGAATAGCACAAATAAAGCACTTTACTCTGTAACATTGCTGTAAACTGAAATTGCAGTCATATCAATCAGGCTTATTGCAAACAAGATCTTGATGAGCTGCATATTGTAAAGTTGTGATTCCTAAACTAAATATATAGGTGTTTAATGTTTTCAGTCAAGAGACAAACGCACATTGATACGTCAGACGAAAAAGGTGCCAGTGGTGCGAGTGCATCAGTCCTTTCTACGGATTTTCAGACACTGTCACTGACCAGCGATGACAACCTTTCACATGGGTAATCATATCGTAATGAATATTTCATAACGGATAAACTGTTTACAAAATAACGAAAAAAAGTGTTCCCCCACAATTCGAATAAGAAAACTAACATTTAACTGATGCAGTTGTGCTAAACGATGACGCCTCTGATGCTCACTAACGAAGTAGAACCAGTCAAATTTGACGATTATCGTGAAATAAGTGGCCTATCTATATTATGTCAACTTAAAACCAAATGACAATATTGTGAAAAGCCATAGGCGTACCCATGGGGGGGGGGGGGGGGGGTGTTGGGGGGTTCACCCCCCCCCCCCCCCCCTTTGACCAAAAAATTGCTGTTTTTAGGGGTTTGAACCCCCCTTTTCAAATTTTAGCCGGTCTCGAGACTACTTTTAAGCGGTCTCGACCGTCTAAAACGTGGTCTCAACCGACCAAAACGCGGTCTCGGCCCCAAAAATCTTCGAACATCACCGGTCTCGGACTTGAAATTTTTGAGAAAAACTGAGAGGGGTTCTCAACTTTGAAGGTACTTGGTCTCGGTCTCAAAAATTGTGAAGGTACTTGGTCTCGGCTTGGAATTTTTTACAAAATAACCCCCCCCCCCCTATAAAAAAAAATCCTGGAGACGCCACTGTGAAAAGCCCCACACAAAAATACACAAATATGCTTGAAGCTACTACCATGTGAACGAGTATGTGACTGATAGTATGACCTTGTTGTATCAGATCGCTTATTTGTGTATATATGTGCATGTCTACATTACGTTTGAATCAAGATGTTAAATTTGTGTTGAATGACAATCATCGAAATAAAATCCACCCAGTGGCATAGCCATGAATTCTGTAATAGGTCTCTAACCTGCGAGCGAACTCTGCATTCGTTTATTTAAAGTGAATATTACACACACAAACAAATCTGAACATTGGTGAACTTTGCAACAAAATTACAAATATGTTTTAATTCCCTACCATTTGAACGAATGTATCATATCACTAATTTGTGTATATGTGCATGTCTACATTACGTTTGAATCAAGATGTTAATTAGATTTGTGTTGAATCACAATCATCGCAATAATATCCGCCTAGTGGCATAGACATGAATACTGTTAGGGTGTCTAACCTGCGAGCGAACTTTGCAATCGTTTATTTAAAGTGAATACACAAAGGAAGAACATCTGAACATCGGTGAACTTTGCATTCGTTTTTATTTCCTTAGAGAGGCGTCGGGGGAGTGTGGCAACGCTAGTGATGTTGGAGTCGTCGTCTGGGACAACGCGTTAACTCAACTAGCAAGTCTCATCCCATCTGCAGGCCTAGTGGGTTTCTACAGCGAACTGCAATGCGATGGACATCATGTTCAGGACGTGATAGACAGGTGGGGGAAAAGCTACAGAAGCGCCTCTCTTCAGATTATGAATGAAATCATCGACCGAGGTTTGCAGAAGAGTGTACTGAACGACGCCCTCAAGGAAATGCGTCTTGAGTTCCTGATTTCTGACCTGAATATAAGCTTGTAAGCGTATTTTAAACCTATGGATAGGAATCAAAGTATGTTCACATTATGTGCCTCAGTAAGCCAATCATAGGTCTAAGAAAATGCCTTAGAATTAATTGTTAATCCTAACATTATATTGATATCTGGTAATACACATGGCTGATCAAAATATTCGATTACTTTCTATAGTGACCATAGTTCTTAATTAATTTATACACAGAATACCACGTTCCCTTGCGAAATGGCATTTTGTGTAAAAAAAAAGAAAAGATGTCGTGTAATTTTAGTTGGATCCCTATGAAGAATGGCTATGGTGACCAGGATGCTCCACTCATTTTTGGAAAAAACATTAAAAAGGGAAGATTGTATACAATGTGTTTATTGATGACAATAATAATATACGTAAAACATGGGTGAAATTGGATGTTAAGAGTGAATTAGTATTCCCTGAATCAATTATACTGATATGTCTACAAATTATTCAAAGTGAAAATATTTAGCGATCAACGATTTCCCGGCCTCCAATAACCAATGATCCATGACCTTTAGGGGCTTCCTTATTCCATTACGGGCATACATTGTGTGCAGTTATATGTTTTGATCAAATTTATGTTTTCTGATATATGTATTTTTCGTGAAAATATGTTAAACTTATTTTTGCAATAATGCTCTTCATATGAAACACATATATAACACCTGTTGGGAATAATTGTATTTATGTTAATGTTTTTTTATGTTAAAACGATTGATACGTTTAAAATGACAGGCCCTCTCTTACAAAAACGTCTGAACAGTTTCCAGTTGATGGATGGGGATGAATGTAACACACAAACAAAATCAGATCGAACAGCCCTGTAATTTGGATTCTACGAATGAAAAACGAATGTGTCCCATTTTTTTCAGGCATGCTATTAAATTACAGTTTCTTTCATATAAGGGTCAGTCCCTTTAACATTGGTATTGTAATAACACGTCAAATATTATAAGATATGGTGCAATCTACTAAAATTTTGCGGTCAAAATATTTGTTTGAAATTGTAAGTATACACACATTCAATAGCATTACACCCGTATGTGTGTTGAGTATACTCATCGTTCGGAACGGAGCCCGTCGTAATATTTTATGCAAGTTGTCATTTCACTTGTTCAAATCTACATTGTCTTTGTATGGGTTTTATGTTGAACATATTTTGATCTGTATGTATATGCATTTTTTTCATTTAAAGCAATAAATGAACCGAACTGAATTGAACGTATGTATGAGGAAGATATGTAAAATGTGCATTTTGTGGCTTACTTTGTATCTATTTTTTCTTTGGTTTTTACCCATAATGTAAAATTAAAATAGTACGTAATAGTATCTTGCGCACAACTTAGGGGCAATATCGATATGGAGCTTTTCATTTTCATTCCATAAAGTTACGGTATTGTGCAATTACGTAATGTAAGTTCATGAGCATGCACTTGAAGTCTTGAAATATAATAATTATTCTCTTGGAAAAATACGCTTCCCTATAAAGTATTGCAGTACGGTATTAAGTTTTACTGCAAGTTTGTTCATAAACACTTGTTTACAAGGATATAAAAGTCACAGCGTCAGACAGTGGCGTAGCGAGGTCTGACTGATTGGGGGCAGCAGAATCATCATTTTTTGGAGGGCATACTCCATATTTTCTTTATTTTCAAAAGGGTTTCCCCCTTATACTTGTTGTATTGTATATTGCTCATGTGCCCCTGCACCTACGCCGCTGGCGTCAGAGTTATCAGATAATGAGAATTGTGACAGAATATTTAATATATTTATACACGTGTTATTTTGTACTAATTTTGTATAACTAGAGGAAAGTCTTTTTTCAATTATGGATTTAAGCCTATACATTCCATTAGTCTTTTTTAGTTTATGTGTGTATATTATGCTGACGTATAATTCAATATATGCATAATATAATTATTATTGAGAATGAAGGTATTTAGTGTGAAAGAGCAATATCATTCTACGCATTTTCCATTTGTTTCACTTCGTATAACTTGAAATATGCTTTTTTACATTTGTAAATTTCAGTTGTTATACTTGTAAATTATCATTTATGAATAATTGTTTTATATTACATGCCTTTATGTGCCGAGATATATTATCGCAGATTAGTTTGCAATCGAATGTGTTCGAAAAGCTGAAGATAAATTAATACTTTCACTGAATTATATAACTGTACGATGACCCACAGTGTATTTATCTATCTTTATACATACTATCATGCATTATGTTATGCACGAATTAAAGTAATATTTTCTGCTTTATATCTCGCGATCGAACAATTTCAGCACAATTTCATTTGAGACAAAATTGTGTAGGAAAAGCATACTAAAGTTTGACCAATTTAACTAGAATATCAAAATGATGACTGACCGTGCAGACTTCATCTTCTTGTATACCTGCATGTAAAGTTGTATTCATGTCTCAATATGTACCGAGCTAAATAGCTATCTCACCAAAATTAATTTTAAGACCTAATTTGGTTTTAAAAACACAAAATGCAACCACTTTCACAAGAATATAAAAATTATTTATGACTCTTATAATATATGTATATCTTGTATACATGTTAAGTATCATGTATGTAAAACATATATACCTTAACATTTTTATCATATGCCAAGTTATTCAATTACAATTAAGTTAAATGCAACCATATTTGGCAGTCAGGCGCAAGATTGCTTTTCCAATCTTTTAAACAAGATTGGAAAACGGCTGTTCTTGGACCTCCACCGACTGAGGGCGTAAAATGTTCACCCACGCACTAGATTCGCTTGACAGTCACTTATAATATATTACAATAATACAAAATATTACAATGACACAAAATAAGCCGCCTATACACAAACATAAACACACACAAACAAAGGCACACATTAACACACATATATAAATAAATGTACACTCATACACATCTGTACACAGACACAAACGCACACACGCATACACGCGTACACATATACACACACACACATACACACACGCTCGCGCGCCCACACATACACACCCACAAGCACACACACAGACACACACGCCCACAAACAAACACACACACGCACACACACACACACACACACACACACAGACACACATACGCAAACAACACACATGCGCGCACACACATACAAACACACACAAATATACGCACACAGACATACATACGCGCAAATATACACACATATACACACAGAAACACGCACACATACCCAAGTAGATACACACAAACACATACACACACTCACACACACACACATGCACACACACACACACGCGTACATACACATACATTTGTACATCATATACACACATACGCATATACACACACATACACCTATGGATACACACACGCACACACACACATAAACACACACACGCACGTGCACACTCATTCGTAAAAACATACAAACATGCGCATGCACACGTAAACAAATGCACATACACACACATACACATGCATACATGCATAATTTCTTGTTATATGTTATAGCGTGCTCATAGTATTCCCCTTATACCCTAGCATGTGCGGCTGTACTGCAATTCTAGCAACGGCCGTTTGAAGCTACATTTTTCTAAATTGTACCCCTAATTACGTATTCTGAATAGATTTTCTCAAAATGTCATGGTTTGATTTCTTTCTCTTTTGACGTCAAGAAACTTGTATTATTTATCTTGCAGTACACCAATACTTAAAAAATTGTCATGGTTCGATTTTTCGTAATAATTTGTTGAGCGACTGAGGTTCAAAAGTTAAATTTCTTTTCCCATAGACATAACACGCGGAGTAGCGCGTTGCATGATGGGTGTACGGCTTATGCATAATTCATTAGGGTCCAAAAGATTGGAAAACCATGCTTTTCAGAAAGATTGGAAAAGCAATCTTGCGCCTGTGTTTGGTGTAAAAACAAGTAATCAATACTATTACATGTTTAGAATAAATATAGAATAACCATATTCGGTGTAATCATTGTACATTAACATGATTAAAGGGATAGTTGAGTGTTGGTAATGGGGGGCACTTCAGAAAAAATTGTTTGTGAGATAATGAAAAACTTCTGAAAGAACATACAATGTTCATGACAGATTAAACTTTATTTGAACAAAAGAAACGGCTGAAATATCCATAAAAATATTTGTATAGGATATTTTGACTTTTTAGAAAAATTTAAAATATGCTCACTTTGAAAAAGATCTGAAAAGGTTGTTAAAAAGTTGTTGATGATATCTTTATTGAATCATTATTTTAACAAAACAATAAATGCACAGTTTTGTATGGCTAAACATTTTTTTTTTTATAGAGAGAGCGCCCTCTTGAGTTGTAACGGCTCTTTTTAAATGATAGCAGAGGTTATACTTAGTCGTTTGTAATTCTGTATACTTTTCGAGCATGGTGAAGTTATAACTATTATTTTGTACCGTAATGGTGCAGGTTTTGGTAACTAAAGGTAAGTTTGACTAATACTCAACTATCCCCTTTACATGTGCCAAACAGCACGTATACACACGAGTGGTTGATCAAATCGAGTAAAATGAAAATAATTAATATCAATTTGAAAAAAAGTGGTCATTGATTTCTGTATATATCACCGTATTGAACATGAATAATTTTAATAATGATGTCATGTATTGTTTAATGTTTATGCCTTGCATTGACAGTTATGCGTCATATACTGGGCTATTTGTATTTCTTGTTTTCTTTATACTATTGTTCCTGTATTGATTTACAATTAAATACAAAAAACCTGTGAAACAAATTCTTGATAACTTTTGACTGATGTGCATGGATAGTGGTGACCGGCTTTGACATAATCGGTCTCTCAGTTACAAAGATAACAATTAACTTTAGTACACTAATGAAAAGAACGCATTATTGGCATTAAGGGATGTGGCAACATTGTCCAAATTTAACAATCTTACTTAGAACACTAGTGGTTCACTCATTAGTTGTTGCATTCGTATTACCAATAGAAACATGGAAAATATGTAAGTTTTTCGAATTTCCCTTTCGTTATGTTTAATTATCCACGTGTATGAAATCAGTGCAGTGAGTTAGTGAATATCACTTTGCATGTTTGCCCACTACTTATCTAATATACATTTAAAACGAAATTGTCACACATTACTCGGACAAATCAGATCACAATACACATTTTAACATCCATGCATCACTTTCTGCTCATATCATACAAAATACTAGATATACATAGATACATAGATTTTCACTTTGAAGACAAATTTCTGCAGAAACATGATCGTGTCGCCGACTAGAGTCTGGTTTACAAGAACTGTTTTGGTATCACATTTGGTATTGCCTCATTTATGATAGAGTATATTATTTTTGTATTTGTTTACATTTCTACATTTATAACCAACAACTGTAAAGGTTTGTTAATTGTATTGAATATATTTACTGCATAGATTCAATAAAAACTTTAGTTTAATTATTGCATATGAAGGAAATAGAGCGTCTATTGAACAAATGCATATTATGTGGATCAATGATAGTGCGTCAATGAATAGGCAGTCACTTATTGTATCTATGTAAACATGGCAACGATCAAGTATATTATATTTGATATAGCAAATACCAAAGAATAGAGAGAATCGATCTCGACTAGCGCTTTATCCAGAAGTGTTGGTTGTGAATATTTACATTTTACGTTCTTATTGTTCATAGATGTTTATATCCTGTAAGCATTTTGAGTAAACTAATCGATTATAGTAGATCATTTTTTCATTAATAATTTACAGTTAGTATTTGAATAATCTATCTTGCATGTATTTTATGATGTATATACGTGATTATTTTGTAATTGATAAATGAGCCATGATGCACAACTAATAACTACATGGACCATTGTTATATAGCTACATTTGGGGTGACAGGCTATCAAACTTGTTATGTATTGTGAAACCAATATTTATCGATGTATTTGTTATGAATAAAGTGTACTGCAGTAGTACAAAATACTTCAAAATTAATGTTCTTCATACAGTATTCCATTTGTTGACATAACAAAGGCACACATGCCACAGTACACCCTTCTTAGAACGTCCATAAACTCATTGCATTTGCAGCCATGAAGAGATAACAAACTCGTACCTGAATGTGACATCAATAACTTATGGCATTAATTTATGAATACAAATATTAAAAATAATGTTCATAATTATTGCATTATCACATCATATCATACGCCACACATGCACAATACAGTACAAACACACTACAAAAAACTTTAAGACTAATTTACATTAAGGGCAAAATAGCAACATAATAAATAGATACCCGGCAATATAAACTGTTCTAGTTCATTTTCTTTGTAATTCCCTGCTAAAATCCATTTCACATAGGAAACATAATGGGATACAGAGAGATAGAGAGGGTGAGAGAGATAGACATCTTGTTTAAAAGAGCATAATCACATAATAGCATTCTCAAAACACAACTAATGTTCTAAAGTGTAGTCACAGGTGGCATACATGTTACTTTTGGTTACCATAAATGCTCTGCATATATATGCCCACAGAGTAACATTCATTACACTCGATCGGTCATGTTTCTGCATGTCGTTTCAAACTTCCCATCTGTCATAATAATAATAGACCAGCGATTTACATTGCACCATCAATCTAGAAATTCTATTCCGAAGCGCATTTTACTGCACAGTGTAGTATAACCCTGGCTGTAAGCAAGCTGCCTTGCATGCATCATCAAGCATTACAAGGAATAAATCCTTTCCAGGTACCCATTTACTACACCAGTGTAGGGTTACACAAAGATCCCAAGTCAAACTTATCACTAAGTTGGACTTAACAATTATGGAAAGCCATAAGTATTTTTGTTAAATTGTTAAATAAGTTCTGAAAACAGGCCTAAGATTTTGATAACAATCATGAACATTTTCTTTCACAAAAGAGACTTCAAATCATTCATGTGAATGTGGTCTCTTGAATATGTTCAGTTCCAAAGCTACGAATGACTTTCCATAATTTTGAAGTCTAACTTTATAGCTGATGTTAACTTAGTAGCTTTGTGAAAGTAGCAAGTGTGGATAAAGTGTCTTGATGAAGGACAAACATGCAACGGTTGGAAATCGAACCCAGGACCCTCGTATTAAAAGACAGAGGGCCCGAACCAATATACTACGACAATCCCACATCACGATGTCGGATGAGGGACCTGTTCAGTCATGATACAGGGGCGCTGAGTTTAATTTGCACTTTTTGTACAGGTCTGGAAATGAACACATTATACTCTAGAATATGGAACTACGCCAATTCGATTTTCTGCACATTCTTCACAAAAATGAATTAATCATGATTAGAAATGTATAACTTGCGAAATCTCAACAAAATTGTTTATAGTGGTCCTTAAAATAGCAGAAATGGAATTAATCCTTACTAGAATTATGCCTTCCTCGTATGATATCAAAATGATTCAACTATTCAACAAGCATCTCACAACCGAAGCATAAGCTGATAAATCTTGCTAGAAAAATGTTATTCTGTTGATAAAAAAAGGGAATCTACACTTCAAATTCGATTCACTCGTAACGTGATAATTTTATTCGATGAACTTGTGCTAGCATTAAAATTGGTAATATAGTGATTTTTGGAACTATTTTTTGGTATGGAAGATATGTTGCCAATTTGCAGCACTGCATTGTAAACTGACATTCATAAAATGTTCCCTACTTCAAACCTCGATCTTTCCACTAGCACATGATCATACGCACAATGAACGATTTTGTATACTTGTTTTGCTAATATACTCGGTAACACGTTTTACATCTTATCAGTATTATATTAAATGTAAAATTTTCTACTACATGATGTGTTATACTACTACCTATAAATGTTTAATTGTTTTGTGCTTTCAAGTTTCTGAAATCAAATGTTTGGGTTTAACAAAAAACGACCAAACAAAATAAAGCTGAATCTCAATGAGTAGCGTCATGTTGCATTAATTTGATCCTAAATGTACAGTAATATACTTATACACGCACGGTGTACATGTTACACGTATATATCGAGAATTATTGAATTTTGTGCCAAATACTACTATGAGAAAAAAAAGGTCTATTGTTCGTAGTGTTTTCTTTTTGCGTTACGAAGGTCATAATTCTTGCTCTATTGATCAAGTTGAATTGAAGCATTTTGATGGTGTGACGTAGCATATTTCTCGTTAGACATGGCGGGAGATGACTGCAATGTTGTGTAGCAAACATGGCGGAAGGTGGTAGTAAGCAGAAAACAAGACCCAGCACTTCAGGTGGAAAGCACGGAGGTATTTCAAAACAACTACCGTTGACATAGAAAGTCTATAAACTATCTGAGATTCATTTGAATGAAGAATGACAATTCAATGATATTACTGCTTGTATTATACAACTTGGTGTAGACAGACATACGTATTATAATGTGCAGTTCGCGTTAATATCACAATATTCAATGCACCGGTTTTATAATACCATACATGTTGTGCACATGGTTCTTACATGTGTTTATGTATTCAAGATTAAACATTTAAGGCAAGGGAACTATTACAGGATTTTCCGGTCAATTTCGGAAGTTGGACAAACGTATTCATTTTGTGTGCATTCATTTTCGCCGATTTTGTCACCGCAGCTGTATTTTGTCATTCAAATTCGTTTTTTAGCATTTTAATTCATATAACGATCATTCGAAAACATTGTGTTTGCGTTCGATTTAAAACGTGTTTCGATTTCGTAAAGTTGTCATTCAATTTAGGGCGAGAAATTTCATGATTACGTAATACCGTCTACCGGTTGAATGCTATAAATTGAATGTTATAAATGCTAAATCACTTGACCGAAGAGCTAAATAGAATGAAGGAAATGCAATTTTAAACGACAGTTTTAAGCCTTTCGCAAATTTGAATGAACAGCTTATCAAAACAAATGCAAAGTTTACGAAATTGGCCGAGAACACCTATATTATCGTAACAACTCGTACATTGCTTTATTTAACAGAGGAAAAAAACGGTTCAATGATGTCTATATAGATATATCATCAAATATAATATTAAAAAAGGAAAGCCAAGGTATAATAGTACAAGTATTAAAGGGGAGAGTAAGTGTATAAACAGAAATCGAGGGAAAGGGTAGAAGGTGTGAGCTAGTTTACCTGTTCACTACGGGAACCTTGTAAACAGTGTTATAAAGTACGTATTTAATGTGTTAAAGAATGAAGGTGTGAGAAAATGCATTACATTGTAAAACAAAAAGTATTACTGAAAGATTATAAGTGAAGGAACAAGGAAAATGCGCAAGATTACTGCAATTAAATTTGAGACCTGCATTATTCCACACATGTTAAAATTGTAAAGGTTCACTTGAGTATTGGTACTTCCCGAAATGCATCTTAACACTAAATTGGTTGGTTTTAATTCCATTTGAAAGTTCTTTGAATAAAACATGTGAAATGAGAATCATTCCCTTTTGAAATTTGGATGCTCTTATATTTTTAAAATTTGATTTCAAAATATTGATTTATAAGTCTACCTTGCCGGGGGACATCTAATGCTTATAGACTCCTTTTAAAGGGGTAGTTTAGTTTTGGTAGAGAAGGCGCTGCACATCACAATTTTTTGTGAGGTAATGAAAAACTGAGTGTCGAATTTGAGAGAACATGCAATTTTAATGGCAGAATAAACTTAATTTGGTCAAAATCGACCCAGAAACGGCCAAAATATCAATAAATATATTTGACCTTATAATTATTTGGGGCCCAAATAATAAGATTATTTTTTTCAAAAAATGTAATAAATAGTTGTTGATGATCTCTCTATTTAATCATTATTTCAATAAAACATCACATGCATAAATTTGTATGAAAAATGGTTGAAACCAATGCCTTTTTAGAAAGCGCCCTCTTGTGTTTTAATGGCTCTTTTTTAATGATAACGGGCTTTTTACTTAGTCGTTTGTAATTTTGTATACATTTCGAGCATGGTGGAGTTATAACTATCAGTTTATAATGTTACTGTCCAGGTTTGGTTACTAAAGTTCAGCCTGACCAAAACTGTACTACCTCTTTAAAAAAAAAAGGGTTTTGTAAATGGTTGTTGAATATATCACTATTTAATCATAAAAAAAAAAAAAACATCACATGCACAATTTTGTATGAAAAATTGATTAAACCGATGCGTTTTCAGAAAGCACCCTATTGAGATGTAACGGCTCGTTTTGAATGATGACAGGGTTTTTACTTAGACCCCGTTTACAGTGAAAAAAGGCCGGGCCGAGCCGCGGCTCGGCCCGGCCTTTTTTTCACTGTAAACGCTCAAAAGGCCAAATGCGGTACTAAAACTGGCCGCGCATTTGGCCCCGCTCTGGAGGTTGTCTCGGCCGCGGCTCGGCCCGGCCTTTTCTCACTGTAAACGCACGCAGGGCCAAATGCGGTACCAAATGTAACCCCGGAACTGAAAGGATCATTACATCAGGATAGCGCCTCTGCACTGTGACCCCGGCGCACCCCCAAAATAATCGTTTGTTTACATGCAGAGCGCCACTACGACAAAATATTGAAAGGGCGACCGGGCCGAGCCCGCCACTGTAAACGCACAAAATTGGGGGGCCGAGTACCGCAATTTAGGCCGGCCTCGGCCCGGGCTCGGCCCGGCCCTGCACTGTAAACGGGGTCTAAGTCGTTTGTAATTGTGTATACCTTTCGAGCACGGTGGAGTTATAACCATAAGTTTGTTCCGCAATGGTGCTTGTTTTTGGTTACTAAGGTATGACCAAAACTCAACTATCCCTTCAAACTGTGCTTATATGCTCATCTAATTCAGAAACATACTCAGGAGTGAGTCGAGATGTAATCGATTTCAGTGAGGACGAGTTGATAGAACTGATCCCGAAGGTGGCATCGTGGGACAGGGTGTTCTACCACCTCAGGCATGCTGGATCAGACGCTCCATCTTGGGAGGTATTCCGACAACCACGAGTATTTCTAGCTGAAGCCATTATGATGCAACAAATAACAAGGCTCGAACTTGCAGCGGCATTTATGCAGATTGACAGAAGTGACATCTCGGAAGATATTATACCCGGAATCAAAGGTGAGTTTGTATTAATACATGTTATGTATAATGTGAACATCATCATGGTAAACATAATAATGAGGTTTAGCAATATGTGGGTTTATGTTGTGTTCTGCGTATATTACTATTAACACACATTCAACACAACTAATAATGAACATAATTGTCTCGTTATGCCAGTGAAACAACAGGCAACACTCCCGATTTCTACATTTTTTTTCCAACAGGATCAGCCGTAACAGCATTATTCGGTTTCACCAATGAACTACAGGAAGTCTTAAACAATGAGAAGAACTGTTCGGAAGCATTACTCCAGGAGTGTGACCCACATAAGTTTCAGGAAACTATCAGCTCCAGCTCCAGTTCGTCTTCCCTCGAGGAAAATATCCGAAAAAGGTGTTCTCCAGAACTTCAGGGATGTCTGACGGCCATGAAAAGTAAATATTTAACTTATTTGTGCATTTTAATCATGTTTAACCACCAACAGAGTCTTCAGCCGCCTTTTGGTATTTCGTCGAAATAATGCTTTTGTATAATGATTAGTGATACCCGAGCGTATATTTACATAGAGCCAAGATAATAAATAAATCTATTTTGATTTGTCAGCAGACGTATAACAAAGCTGTATTTGTTAATGGTGCTCTTCATACAAGCTTAATACTCTTCATAATGTTTAACATTATATTTTTTGTATTTGCAGTGTTGACGGATAAAGGAGCCGGATGGGCAGAAGGGGAAATGAAGGCATGGCGTGATGTTCAACGCCGAATTGAGTCGTGGAATGATGAGATTCACGGGCTGAAAAAAATAATTAACATGATGAGACATTTGTTCCCTAATAACGACTTACTGCATTGGATACTGTATGGGAGAGTACACGTACCAAAAACTTCACGACCAGATATCGAATTACAATCTGCTCAGAAAAGATGTTCTTATCTCAAAGATATACTGAGATTACACTCGTCAGGGGAATCCGGAAAACAACTTGCAGACAGTCTCGACAGGACAGGTGAAATTAATGATACTGTTCATATTTACATTTGCATTGATTGTATTATAATATTTAGCGTGACATGGCTAATAAATGGAACACGATTGTATTAAAGTGATTCCTGTAAAGTGTCAGATATTGAACAAAATGATTTTTAAGACTTCAATCCTATATCAATATCATTGTAAAATACAATTGAAGATTTGTGAAAGTTTGAAAGAAAACGAACACTGTTTACCTAGTGAAAACAAAACGAAAATTTAGTTCATATTTTTGTTTTCGCAGTAATAATCGTCCGTTTGACGATATCCGCAAACGTGTATACAGACGGTACATAATTTGCGCGCGCTCGGCTCAACAGTCGGATACATCAGCCGTATTCAGACGATAAAAGCCAATCTTGTGGTTATCTTGTGGTTATCTCGTGGTTAGCGCTCGTTTGAACACGCAAAACTCGTGGTTATCTTGTGGTTTCCAAACCACAAGATTGCGCGCACTGCAAAATATGCGCAAGCTCGTGGTTATCTTGTGGTTATCTTGTGGTTTCCAAACCACAAGATAACCACAAGATACTTGTAAGATTTTGCGCAGAATGAGCGCGCAGTCTATTTTTTTTTACCGTCTGAACACAATCAGCTTCGAGACTCGTGGTTTGGGTTGACCTCATGACCGAGATATGCTTCCGGTGTGAAAACAAGTCAAGTGAGCGCGCGTGACCTCAAATGAGAAAGGCGCGCACACTACTTCCGGTTTTAATTCTTAAGAATTGCAACTCTCGAGAATTGGCATCGTTTGAACACACATTTTGCAATTCTTAAGAATTAGCTTTCATCGTCTGAATACGGCTATCGACTTGTTGCGCTGCCCTAAGCCTTTCGGCCACTCCGCCACTCCGGGTCCGTGATCGCGTGGCGCGCCGACAGGGCGTGTTCAGCTACGGCAATTGTACCGAAACCGTTGGGCAACGTTTTTTACCCTAGTATTATCAATGATAATTATCTTCATTTTGAAAAAATCTAACCGTATTTGATTATTCTCTTACCATAAGCTAAACAACACGGTAGAAGAGAAACGAGGAAGCTCCAAGAAATTTTCGTGGAGTAAGACACTTTACAGGGATCACTTTAATATTACATTTTGTTTTTCCAATGATTGTGGTAATGAACGTCAATTTAACAAGTTCACCAATATTTCAAGTAATCCAATTTTGTTGACAAAGACATCGTTCAGTATTTGTATAACACCAATGAAATGCTAATACAAATGTAAACGTATAAATTGTTTTCTTTAGTTTAGCATAAACAAAAATGTAATTGTCGAAACTCGTAATAATTACTCGATCATTTCATTTATCCCCGTCTCTCGCACCCTATTCCATTCGTATTTATATAATTTAAATAGAACTGCAAATACCTGAAACGGAGATAAGGCGTCTAACCTAGGAGACCACGAGAATAGTCGTCATTTGCAAAAGGTAGCTCCCTGAAACAGTAAAGGAATACAAATCAAGTAATACTAAGAGTAGATCACTGCATTCTTTTAAATGCACATTTCATCACTTTCTCGACCTATTACTATTCAGTATTCATATCATTTAAATAGACCTGCTTGTATCTGAAGAGGAGATAAGGCGTCTAACCAAGAAGACCACGAAAATGGATGATTTATGCAAAATATTGCAAATCCCTGAATCATATGATGTGCAGAAATACATCAAGAAATGCATCACGAGACACGAACTCTTCCTGGCACTCCGTCTCTCGGGATACAGTCAGCAAGCAAGACTGCTCTATGGTATGACATTAATCACTTGGCAATGTTTTCTTTTTACTTTACTCTTTCAGATATACATTCGAAATATAAAATCGACTACACTTCAGAAGCATAAGATATTACTTACATATGAATTCGAAAGAGAGCATTGAGCTTTACATCGTTGGCATGCTTATGGTTCCGTACACATAATGTATTGTAAGCCCTAGTACAATACTCACGGTTTTCACGGCAAATCGCAAAGGTTTGGCATTCGTGGAGAAAATCGCTAAAGGAGTGGTCAGATTGGACACGACTCCCCACGACTAGACCCACGAATGCAGTACGCATTGGTACAAATCAATGGCAAGCCGTTTTTAACATTTATTCCTATTTCTTGATATCAAGAATTCAATTCTTTTCATACGTTTCGTTGTAAAACGAAATGCATTCTTGATATCAAGAAATACTTTTCTGTATTGGTAATACTTGATATCAAGAAATAAACTGATATAAATAATTCAATTATTGATATCAAGAAATAGGAATAGTTGTTAAAACGGCTTGCCATAGATTTGTACCAATGCGTACTGCATTCATGGGTCTAGTCGTGGGGAGTCGTGTCCAATGTGACCACTCCTTTAGGTAGTTCTGCATCGTTGTACATCGTACATTCGTAGTTGTTCTTTCTCAAAATCGTTGCGCATCGAGAAGTAAACCGTGAAAGCAGGGCAAATACCGCGGTCTCAAAACAGTCGCAGCGCCAACAAAATTACATACAAATCGTGACAAATTGCCGTTGCGAATTCTTGTCAAGTCATTTTCACACCGTTGCAATTCTCGTACCACGTCGTTTCCTTTCTGGTTCGTATTATGTCGTAGCGATTTCAGGCTGCAACGAATCAGTACGACGCAGAACGGGGTAGAGAGTCACCGTAATGTGGCAATTCGTTCCGAGTCATACCGCGTCGTTGCACATATCGCGCATTCCTTTCTGGTTCGTATTAGATCGTGGCGATTTGAGGCGTACTGCAACGAATCAGTACGAAGCAGAACAAGAACCACGTGTTCCAGTCACACATTCCCGTAAAGCATTACCGTTAGAGGCAGAGCTGAAACAATAGCCATATCTTAGAATTTGTTTTGAATATTTTGAAAATGCTGCTCTGCCTTCCCTTATCTATATAATGGGGAAAACAAGAACTGCCACGTAATGCTACGGTTTAGGCACGATATAGCCACGATATTGCCACCGGATAGCCGTGTTTCATTGTATTCTACAGAAATTCCAAAACGTGGCTCTAACAGGAGGCTTTACATGTGAATGTGACTGGGGCATTAGCGTTAAGCTGGTAGGATTTACAACGAATAGATACGATGAGCAACAATTGTGATCGAATCGCTGCGGCATGGCGACAGTTTTGAGCCGGTTTAAAACTGTCGTTGTTCCTTCACGAGTCACGGCATTCTTTGCGATTCGCAATGGATTGTTCGAAGAACAAGAACGAATTACAACGACTCGCAACGACCGTTGTGATTCGCCGTACAAATCGCCACTATGGGGCCGCAATTTTGTTTTCTGCCACGATTTTCTACCGCGATGGTTGAAGAAAGATCGGACGAACTGACTCGTCGAGCAACGACGAAGAACGACTATTCGTCGCCGTTGCCGTACAATTCTTCCAAATTCGTTGTTAAACCGTTGCTAAATCGAGTCGATTCGTTGATGTAAATCGTTGCGATTCGTTGCAGTTCGCCGTAAAAAACCGTAAAGGCCCAGTCCCATACTGACGATTTTCACGGCGACTCGCAACGACTGGCAACGATTTACTAGAATGAATCGACTCGATTAAGCCACGATTGGCAACGAATTTGGAATAATTGTACGGAGATTCAAGACGAATATTCGTTCTTCGTCGTTGTTCGACGAGTCAGTTCGTCCTTCTTTTGTCTTTAACCATTGCGGTAGAAAAATCGTGGCAGAAAAAAATGTTGGTCCCATAGTGGCGATTTTTACGGCGACTCGCAACGAATTATCATTCGCGGCGAAAATCGCTTGAGTCGTCGCGAGTCGTTGTAATTCGTTGCGAGTCGTTGTAATTCGTTCTTCGAACCGTTGCGCATGAATTGCAACGATGTGGAACGACTTGAGACGAGTATGCAACGGTAAAAACTATGGTTTGGGGTGAAAATCGTCGTGGCGTGGCGATTGTTTTGAACAGTTGAAGACGGCGATTTTGGCTCCGCTTTCACGATTTTCTTCACGATGCGCAACGGTTTGGGGGGAAGAACCGATACGATGTAACACGATGCAACACGACCTAAGCGATTTTCTCGACGAATGTCAAGTCGCCGTGAAAATCGTCAGTATGGGACTGGGCCTTTATGCACGCCAACAATTCAACGTGCATGTATAAAGGCCCCGTCCCATATTTACTGACGGTTTTCACGGCGACTCGCAACCATTTGACATTCGTCGAGAAAATCGCTTAGGTCGTGTTGCATCGTGTTACATCGTATCGGATATTCCCCAAAACCATTGCGCATCGTGAATAAAATCGTGAAAGCAGGGCCAAAACTAGTCCGGAAAGATCATACAATGTTTCGATGGTTCTTTGACGACTTTGTTTTGATCACCTACTCTCTCCATAGTCTGAAGGTTTAGTGATTCGCTTATGTTTTGTAGATCTTCGAGGCAACAAAATCAATTAAATACAAACCCCAAAGTACTCCAATTCAACACTTATCATGCACGTTGTATTGTTAGTATACAAATATTACGGAAATGATCCTACATTATCAATTCACAATTCAAGTTCTTCACTTACTAAATCAATCTCTCTTTGGTTCTTTTTAATGGCCTTTTTCGTTGTAATAGTCACATAATTCATTCTCACTCGATGGTCGCCATTTTGCTAATGAATTATTATAACGTACGCGTACGAGTGCTTAAGCCCAGTGTTATCAGTGCTCGCAACGGGCACACACATCCCGCAGCGATTTGGCATATCAAAATATGAATATTCATGAGTTCGATTTTCTTAAGCAATGTGATTGGTCAAGTTTGTGTTGGGTTTATTTATATTCATTTTCGAATTAACGGTTCTCGCGGCTCGCTAAAGGAAAATTTGACATCGAGAGAGTAATAAGTTACAGATATCTGACTTATTACATTTATTTCAATTGATTTGGCTAATGTGGCTGCTAACTAACAGTACAGAGTATCATATAAGCGTATTATCAACTAATAATTCAGTTCATTTAACGGTGAAATTGATTTTTAATGAAACGAATTGCCACCTGAATTTACTGAGTGCCCCAATGTTGTGTCCGGCTGGTTTCTAGCCGGTTTGCTCCCACATAGTACGAACAGCTTAAAGTTCCGTCTCGTGGTAGAGGGATTGCATGACATTATTTTCACGCCATTTTCACACCGTTGCAATTTGTTCTGACTCGTACCGCGTCGTTGCACAAACCGTTTTGGTTCGTATTATGCCGTGGCGATTTGAGGCGAACTGCAAATAAATCAGTACGACTCAGAACGGTTTAGAAAGTCAGAACACATGGCATACGATGACTGTGCGAAAAACACAAAGTAGACGGAGAATTTTCATTCGAATCGAGTCAGGTCGTCTTGAAATCGTCTGTTCTCCCTCGCTGAACAAGAACCACATAGCTCGAGTCTTTGCGAGTCGCCGTGAAAACCGTGAGGATGGGACTGGGCCTTTGTATACATCATTTTTTTAATAGCGCTTCGTTATTTTCATATATGCAGTGAAATGTGAAATTTCTATATTTTTCACAGACAACAATAATTATTGAAGACATGCGCAAGTATGTCTCACTATGAAGCATTGTTTTTAATTCTCGTACTAATATGAAATATGTGTAAACTATGTTAGATCCACTCTATTTTTATTATGTGTTTTTCAGGTGTGAACATGTATGACGACTTTCGTACCAAAACCTTCAGCGATTGTGGCGAAACGTTCGGAATAGAAGACTGGGGCGTTCATATCAAAGTTCCCTTGGGCTCGATAGCAAAATCTCAAAAGGTCACGCTTCATCGTCTTTCCGAGGTACCCAGTGAGAAATTAAAGGACGAAATAGCCATCGTGCCTGGGATCCGATGCTGTCCTTCTGGACTGAATCTCAATTCGCCATGGAAGCTATCCATCGAACATTGTGCGTCCATCACTGATCTCGGAAAGCGCACCGCAGACGCAGTTGTGGTCTACCAGAGACAGGAAATAGGTCCTAAAGGTATGATAATATGTTCGGTACTGTCTGAACATAACAATTCTATGGCAATGCTGTATATTTCGTAAATATGGATTTACGTTGCCTCATCACAGATCTTTATTGCAACTTTTTCAATTTCCCCAAATATCCACAATAATCATGATAATTGTGGATCCCATTACCACTGTTGTGATATGACATTTATCTGTTAATATTACTAATTCATCTTGAAATTAATAATAATGTGAAACTAAATATTACGTTTCAAATTTCATAGTTACACTCATTAATCAGTTAAATTTTGAGCAACACTGCCCTATCCTCTCACAATTTACAGAGCACTGGAGGATTGAGCGCTACATCTTCGGCCCGGGGACAAATCACCCAACTAATGTCACGCTCCTGGACAACAAGGTGGTACTCCACATCACGCACTTCACATCGATATGGGTCTTTGTCAAGAGGATCTTCTTAAGGTATAAAAGAATCTACGTCGTGCCTTACCTACCAGAGACAATGCCATCTACTAGAGCCCCTGTGCTTCATCTTCATGTCTACAGCACCAAAGATCTACCCAAGGTATGCGTTTTCGTATATCCATGTACCAAAAGCTGAGTTATTTATATAGTATTGCAAATGCCGGCTGAATTATAGTTACAGCGTGATGCGCATTTAACTTTAATATTACTTAACATTTCTAAAGATGACAAAGTGAACATAACTAGATGCGGGAAAATGTGGTATATATATTTGTGTCAATTGATGCAACATATTTTGTCAAATTTCATTATATTGCATGCATGTAAACATGTTCCAGAAAATCGAAGACGAGGAAAAAAAAGCGAACCCCCCTTACTGTATGACAAGATGCTCTCTGCCATTTGACGTGAAGTACAATGAGACTGACCTAACAGCGACCTGCAGCTATGATGCCAAAACATTAGTTAAGGTAATTTTCATCTAATTTATTACTTTAGATCACTAATATCGGACAGTTGAAAAATGAGCAAAAATTTTTTTTTTGGGGGGGGGGGGTGGCGGGGGGGGGGGGGGGATCGGGGGGCAGACAAATTCCGCATCACCAATTATAGTGTAATGGCAGGGTTCATAATACGAAATGATGGTCGCTATTCATATAATGAAATGAGGGTCGCCATTCATGAAGCGCAATGAGGGTTGCTATTCATAAAATTATTACAATTTCGCTACTTTATTGCTTCTTATCACATGATCCATAATATTTTCCTCGGGGGTGGGGGCGCGGGGGCACGTGGCCCTGAAAAAATTGCCCCCCAAAAAGAAGTTATTTCTAAACAAATAAAGAAAAAAGGTGTGCCCAAATAATCAATGTGCCCCTGCCCCCCCCCCCCCCCCTCCCTCCAAAAAAAAAAAAAATAATTAATAAACCACACTACGCCACTTGACCCAATGGCGTACCTTATTCGGACTGAATGTTTTATTTAAATGTTTGGGGGGGGGGGGGGGGGGGGGGGTCACGTATATCAAATATAATAGTGACCCTGTTATCAAATTATGAATAGCGACCCTCATTTCGTATTATCAATAGTGACCCTCATTCTGTATTATCAATATTAACCTTTTTTTAAATTATGAATAGCGGTCCTTACGAATATGGTCCCTATGCATAGCGGTCCTTATGAATAGCGAGCGGACCACGTTCAAGCATTGCCACATTATTTAAGATACAACATGAACAAGGTGTACCAGACCCCAGACGTAGTCAAATCCGATTTTTGAGGAAGCGACCTGACCGAGAGGATGAAGGGTATGATGGGAGGGGAATAGGAGGAGGGGGTGTCCACCCTTGCACGGTAAGGCAGATTTAAAAAACAAATTACCTGAAAAAAGGGAGATTTGACTTAACATGAAGTAGGATCTTAGTTAATTTGTCACAAAAAACACCCTTTTTAAAATTACTGGTATCGAACTAGAAAATAATAAGCCATGCTTGAATTGTATTTGATGAGCAACAGCCCCCCCCCCCCCCCCCCCCCCCCATTTTACGAGGGAAAGTATTATTATTTTATCAGTGCTATATTGCCTTAGGGGATAGCTCGAGCAATGTACAGTTTATCGCTCGGTACATAATAGCTAACAGCTGTGGGCTGCATGCAATTTCATATTCAGGCCCGTGTTCAGATATTCCGAAGCACCTCTCGTGAGTTTACATCGGGAGATTACGGTGGAGTGCGAGTTGGAATTTACTGACTACCCATTTTAACCCACGCATATTTGCCTTTAATACGAATACAACAAGGTATGAGGAAACCACTAGCATTTCAATTGGATTTTGAGGATTTCGCCAATATTACTATAGATATAACATTATCATAGAGATGTTTTTGATACTTAAATTGGTCACCCACCCTGTAGAATATACTAATAATAATAATTATAATAATAATGATAATAATAATAACATTGTTAATAATGCGGATAGGTTTGATTACATATATATTACCACTTAATATTGTAGGGTCTTTATTTTGTCATTGGTTACCCTTGGTTATTTATCTTTGTTCTCTTGCTATTGGTATTTAGTTCAAGTTCTGTTCTATTATGCTCATCCCCTTCTGGTCACCGTCACCCCATTCCATTCACATCTGTTTGCATCTCATTCATGTCTGCTGCTATTTATATTCTATTGTTTCCTACCTGGCATTCCTGGCCACTTGACTCTGGAGCTCTCTCTCTTCTCTATGCATATCTCATACCCCTTCTATTGTGTTCAGTCACCTTTCCCACATGCCATCATCACATGCCATCATCATCTCATCTGTTATTGGTTATTTTGTAGAATAAGGTTGTTCCATTTTAGTTATAGGCACGGTGTCTTTTATTTAATTGCATCTTACATCCTTTTGTTATTTGTGTATATATTTGCCAATGTTGGCCTCAATAAATTAGTGCATTACCAGACTTGATCGCCTCAACACATCGTTTATGTTCTCCTCAGTTCTACCCTATGTTCCTGTTTGATTCCTGTATGTTTGATTTGCTGCTTGCTGTTTTGACTCTATTATGTTACCAGTTAGCCCGTTCTACCCACTCCATATACCTTTGATAAGTTAATACATTTCCGTGTATTACAATATGTTACAAGGTTATGAAGTGTTTTGGGGTCAAATTGTTAGTATATATAATTATTAGGATTTGCTATATGGTATATGTATTGATGCCACACACTTAGACTTCCGGGCTTAGACTTTGTATTTACCTTGCCTTGATTGGTAGTTTGCTTTTGATCTGTTTGCATAGTCTTGCCAGAACAAAATTACAAATATTCATATGAATGTATTATACATGTAACTGTTATCCATTGCTCCTACTTTTCTTCTGTATTTCGCTCACTTGCCCTTTCATAATTTTAATCTGTATAATGGTGTTTTATGCTGTATATGTTAATGCTTTTTGTGGTTATAATGTTGGTGGTAAGAATTTTGATTTGTGTTAACCCAAAACAGGATAACATTGAATTGAACGAATAAAATAAAATATTTAATATTTAATATTGAATAAGTCCCTTTAACGGTTGGTTCAAATAAAGTTTACTCCGTCATTACAATTGTATGCTCTCTCGAATTTGACACAATTTTTCATTATCTCGCCAAAAATTATTTTGTGTAGCGCCCTCTATACCCAAAACTCAACTATCCCTTTAATATTGCAAAAGTCGGAAGGAGAAATCACACTAAATCGAGTTCATAATGATAATTATCAATGAAATATTTGTATATATTGTGCAACTGTCTGTTGTTTAGTCGATATATGAATTTAACCCTGTAGTTGTTCCATTGCCGTAATAATATCATTGATATTCTATTTCCAGACGATGCCATATGAGGCTCTTGAATCCATGTCATCAGATCAGATGGAATTCAAATTGGACTTCACCGCCATAAACGAGGACAAGGATGTAAACATCCATCTCTCCCAAGGCGATGCAAACAAAGACAAGTCAATGGAATTTCAAACTTCATTCAGTGGTTAGAATGATTAGACCCCCTCCTCTCTCTCTCTTTATACCAGCATTTTGTATAGCATAAATTAATCAGTATAATTATTGGAAAAATGGTACTTTCCTTCATTACGATATAACTAAACCCCTCAAAAAAAGTTCGGAAACTCAAGTTTGATCGATCATATCTCTCGTATTTTTTAATAAGAATACTCGAAGTCGGTGTCACAATAAAGCCTCATTATATACCTTTCAAACGGTGCATTATGTGTAGTGATTATGCAATTGGGGCGATTGCAGTAGCCCAGAGAATAGGGGGAGGCAGGAAGTGAAATCTCGCAAAATGGCCCCAATGCATTCAATTTACGAGTGCATGACTGTGTTGATCAGTTTTCTAAAGGTTAACATTCTATTGAATACTGCCACCCTTTCCATTCATCAAAATTGTTGAATTGAATACCATTTTAATGGAAATTATCTCTTCATTACGATGGCATATTAATCGTAAGGATTATGCAAATGGAGTGTGTGCAGCGAACCGGAATATGGAGATGGGTCGAGTGTGAAATCAGACAAAAAGATATGGAGTTGACAAAAAATCAGAGCGTTGCATTTTTTTCGAGCTTTTGGGAGGATTTTTTAGTATTTCAAATAAGATATTCATGATCAAATATGATATCAACGGAAAGCTCAACAACTCTTCTGTATGAAAATGTGAAATTTATAATGATTTTTATAAAGGGCGGCTGCAGGGAGATGAATGGGAGGGAGCCTCAAAAGTGACCCATTTTGAAACGCTCTGATTTCAAGGCACTATTAATGCGTTTTCAATTGAATTCCTCTCATTCATGGCCAACTCATTCAAGTCGCATTACATCCTCTACACAATGGTATACAGATACCGACACCAAATCAGAGCGTTTTGAAATGGGTCACTTTTGAGGCTCCCCCACATTCATCTCCCTGCAGCCGCTCTTTACAAAAATCATTATTAGTGTCACATTTTCATACAGAAGAGTAGTTGGGCTTTCCGTTGATATCAATTTAAATCATGAATATTTTATTTGAAATGCTAAAAAATCCTCCCAAAAGCTCGAAAAAAATGCAACGCTCTGATTTTTTGTCAACTCCATATCTTTTTGTCTGATTTCACACTCGACCCATCTCCATATTCCGGTTCGCTGCACACACCCCATTTGCATAATCCTTACGATTAATATGCCATCGTAAGGAAGAGATAATTTCCATTAAAATGGTATCAAATTCAACAATTTTGATGAATGGAAAGGGTGGCAGCATTCAATAAAATGTTAACCTTTAGAAAACTGGTCAACACAGTCTTGCACTCGTAAATTGAATGTATTGGGGCCATTTTGCGAGATTTCAGTTCCTGCCTCCCCCTATTCTCTGGGCTACTGCAATCGCCCCAATTGCATAATCACTACTCATAATGCATCGTTTAAAAGGTATATAATGAGGCTTTATTGTGACACCGATTTCGAGTATTCTTATTAAAAAATACGAGAGATATGATCGATCAAACTTGAGTTTCCGAACTTTTTTTGAGGGGTAATATAATGTATACATGGTGTGTAATAATGCCAATTTGTTATAACTTCTGATAGCTATACAAGACACCGTAATACATGATGCTCTATTTTGCAATTTGTAACTTGTAACTTGTATAAAATGCAATGTTTGAATGGAACTTTCATGTACCAAAATTGTACATATGTGTATTCGTTTACATTGTTAGTGCGTTATTATCAATGATTTGTAACCATTATCCAAATTTAAGTTGAAAGACGATCAACGAGAAGTATCTCCGAGCAGAAACTACTTACAATAGCGGGAGACTTGCCATACAGAAGCGAGGTCATCACAAAGCTAGGTATGGAGCTTGGTTTTGGATACGACGATGCTGAGCGGTATTCACGGATGAACGAGTCAGACGGTTACATCGATCAAACTGGGACGATAAAGATGCTAATGGAGTGGAAAAGGAAGACAGAAGCAGCAAAACAGGTCGCACACATGCGTAAAGCCCTTCTGGCGATTGAGTGTGTAAATCTGGCTGATGACATGTTCCCGGACGTGCTGAAACAAGGTATGATAGAATAGGCGCCGATTTCTTCTCGCCATTGGAGTGTGTGTGTGTGTGTGTGTGTGTGTGTTGGGGCGGTGGGGGGGGGGGGGGGGGGGAGGGGGGTGATACGTAATTTTGACCATCTTCGGTGAGAGAGCGACCAACCCAGCAGCATGCCCAGGATTGTTTGACGGGGTCGGGGGCCGGGGGCGCAGGGGGGGGGGGGGGGGGGGGGGGACAAACACACTAACCATAACCCTAACGCTTACTACTAATACTAGGAAAATTGCATGACTTTGGGGGTGGGGTGGGGGTAATAATACAGGCCCCCACCATCCCCCTATACCCCGTGCTTGCCGCTAATGTTTGATAGCATACGAATTTGGACATAGTAGTGTCATTTATAGTTGTTGTACCTGCATTCCCGGTTGCACTTAATAGGCCAATCCACCCATCCACCAATCCACCAATCCACACATCCTTCGATCTGTCCTTCCGTCTATTCGACTAGCAGTACTTGCGTTTATGGATATTCATACAACTTGATACATGTGTACAGTCTGAAAAGAAATTTTAATTCAAATAGACACATAACTATAATTTGTATTTACTCTTATTTGCTTATTTGCTTATTATGAAATAATATTTTACAATCGTGAGACTACTTACATGGATTTGTTTGCTTACATGGATGGTCTGTTCATAGTATATTAATTTCCAGGACCACGTGAATTAATTAGGTCTTGAAATATAATAATTGTTTTATCTCACATTTATGTTACTTTTTTCTCCTTTATAGTCGAGCAAGTTTCTCGAGGCAAGAGGAAGATGAAGCGAAAATGGGTTGAAGATGATGATCAGTATGCTATACCTAACATAGGTTCTTCGCAGGGTGAAACCAGTTATTCGGGGTAAATATTTATCCGCGTGTAAGAATTAACAATTGTAAGCCGAGAAATGTATAAATGTATAAATCTTTCAATTGGTCAACCAAATTTATGTCATAATAGAAGTACTTACCAGTTCCAATTTCAAACAAATCAAAGACTTTAATTCATTTTTATTCAGCATTGCATTTCAAATCAAATGTATACATAGCGGAACTAATACGGAGCTGTAACAATGACAGCAATGATGATGATAATCATAAAAATAGTAATAATAATACTAATAATGATAATAACAAAAACTTACACCATGTTTTTCCTTTAAAAATTGGGAATGTGATTTTGTTTTGGGGAAAAATGGTTATTAAGTATATCTTTAATGTTTCTTTTCAGCGTAACTGATGATGATGCATTGACTTACTCAGACCAGATCTCGAGAGAGGGAAAAGAGCAAATAGCTGAACGCATTTCTCAAGAAGCCTACGAGCAGTTCTTCCTCGATCTTGGGTGTGGAGCGAAGCGTGTGGACGAAGTCCTCCTTCAGTGGGATAAAAGTTACAGCAGTGCGTCTCGTCAGCTCCTGAACGAATCCATCGATGAGCGCAAACTCGGCAAAATCGCCATGCGTGGTGCGATAAAGAAAAACAAACTTACCCCCATCATGAAGAGTATCAAGGAGTTAAACCTATAAATAGGGAGTTTTCGATCGCTGAGACGAGGGCCGTTGACATGTCGTACAAATCGAAAAGTCCGTAGTGAGAAATAGTCATGGCAGTGACAGTGTTTGTCAGTCTAGATAATGGTTGCTTAGGTTGGTGTTGTTAATCATAACTAGAGCGAGAACGTAAAGTATATGTACTTGATTTTTAATCTAATTCCTCTACTGAAATCAAATTTTATCTACAGATAAAACTTTCAAATCTCTCAAAGTTAATTATTAACATGAGCAAAATTCCGTATCACAGGAACGGTTACGTTTGCTCAGATTTGCATAATTTTGATATATCCTTAGATAAATTTAGTTTTACAAAAGAGAGCAATTTTATTACAAGTAGAATATACCGTAAGTTCCAATACTTTGTGTCAAAGAATAAGGGCCGATTCAATAGATTTAAGATGGAAGAAAACAAATATGATGTTAATATTTAGATTTGAATGATCCATAATCAAAATGTACCTCAATACTTATCCTCTCGGATTCAAATGAAGCATCATTCATATAGCTTACGTAATTCTCAAAGTCATTATTCCAAAAACTGACTTTCTTCAACGGAGTTTTATTTATTCAAGTTATAAGGCTTTTAATTCATTACGATTACAAATCAGGCAATAAGATAACATTAAAACATTCTCATTAAAGTGGACTTCCACACGATTTCAAGCTTCTAATGATTGAAAGACAGATATTCTAGGTCAATAAACACAATTGTGTATAAATAAAGTATGATTGTGGGTTCTTACAATTGGCTTTGAAATTCTAATGACACAAATTCGCGAGCGAGCTTGTTCTATCCCACAATGCATCAATTTGTAACGTGCAACCCTCACTATGCGCCTATCTATGTTTTTTACACTGCAGCGAATGTGTTCTTTTGATCGGACCAATACAATGCTCGATCATGAATAGTTTAGTCCACGATGCGCCACTCAACCGTGCCTTTGAGCATTACTGCATTGTTGAACCATTTAAAAATACTTGCCTGCCCGAAATTGTAACACGTTTGGCTTTCATTGGAATTTGAATAGACACAAAGTCCTGTAAACGTGGTTATTGAATTTGCTGGCTCTGCATGACCGGCTAATATGAATGACACATGCAGTGATCACAATGCAGTGGCACCGGATTCAAGCCTACTCAAGAAATTGAGCAAAGTGAGGGTGCTACGTAAGGGTCTCATGATTGTGTGCAGTAAAATTTAATTATTTCCTCGGAGTTAATGACATTAGAAAAATCGCTTAGAAATCAACCAAAGAGAGTCAAATCCTGACAATATTCAAGCACATCCCTATATTTATTTCCAATATACTGTATTTTGTTTAAACTCGTCCGGAATTCTCCTTTAAAATAAAGGCATGATTTGATAATGTAAATGTTTTTTCTCACAAAGATATTATATATGTTTTTAGCGCTTTTAAAAATATGGATAAGCATATTTGTAAAGCTTGATTTGTTATTATTTTCCTATTTAATGAATATTTGTTTGTATGTATATGTTTTTCATATTTGCTTATATTTTAATGGTTGTAATATCTCTGTATTTTTGTACATTGTACGGGACCCCTTTGAAATTCAGTTTCTGCTGAAAGGGACATCCTACCTATTTGTGGAAATAAACAAATAAATAAATAAAAATGTATTACTAATATGTATTTTGTATTATATATATGAATGTATTTGTATGGTAAAGACAATGTGAAGGAGAAATTGAGTTATACACACTTGCAATTTTTGTATCATTTTGTATATACATTTTGTGAAATATTTGTACATGGATTGGATCAGTCTTTCAATTTGTATACTTGTAAAGTATTATTGATGAACGAATTGATTTTATATTGTTTGCCTTTATGTGCCGAGATATGTCATCACAATTGTTTGCAACCAAATTTTGTTCGAACATCACATCATATATGACCAATTTCACTGGAATATAAAACATGGTTGATGACTCATAGAGTCTATGTTTATTATTACACATATTACATGTATTATACAAATTATTTGTTCACGTACGAACTAATTGTATATTATATACCTTTATATCTGGCGGTCGAACTACATTATTCGAGCTTTATTCATCACAAATTAATATGAGACCTAATTTGGTTTTAAAAGCATACTAAAAATACATTAGATCATTGATGACTCAAATCATGAATATATTGCATACATCTTCAGTGTCATTCATCTAGGAATTTTATTTGCCTTTATACTCTATTATCTGCCAAGCAATTTCATTCCAATTTATTTTTTTGCAACTAAATTCGGTAGAAATGCACCAACATGCGATGTCTCATAAGTTTGATGCGTAATGAATATTGAGTAATGAATATTTATCTCTACTTGTATACTTATGAGGTTTAAAATAAATTTAAAATTAATAACTCCATTTAGAGATATCATATTAACACGTGTGCCAAACGGCACTGAACGCACATGTGGGGTTGATTAAAGCGAGTGAAATTGAATTAATGTACATTTGAAACTGTATTTGATTTCCTATGAAAGAAATTCGTAACAAATATTGATCGATGTGCTTGTTAGCTGTGACCGGCTCTGGGGAAATCCGTCTCCGTTCTGGAAAGATTAACATTTTAGACTTGTTCATTATTTGTGATACTAATTAAAATAGCGCATTATTAGTTTCCATTCGATACAATTATAATTAAAATGGCGTATTTGGTATAATGTGGGCGCTTCAATGTTTGCTGATGTGTGTAAATAAATATATTTTTGTATTTACTTTTTAATAGCCAATATTTACAAAACGGAAGTCGCCAACAAGAACCTGATTTAGCAAGTCTTGTCTTGATTGTATAATATATGATACATGGCATCACAGTTGTATATGTTTTATTTGGATATTTATATTACATAATATTTATAAGTTACATTTACTGAATGTATTAATCTGAAAGCAATCTCATTCAGTGACAAGGTGGGGTCGACCTGAATGGTATATAGCACACGAGTAATTGAGGGCACATACATGACATTATGTACATCATTATTTTGTAAATGATTGTTCAATTATGTTTTAATTGTTTTGCCACATACTATTAGGGGGTATTTGTCTATATGCCACCCCCTTAGCTATGCCACTGATGTCGTACATAATTATGTTATATTCGATTTTCTATCGGAAATTTAGAAAAATAAAATTAATTCAAACTGAAACACACCAAATAGGCACGATGGTGGCGGTGCATATAGCTGTACTATTAGATTGAATGGTATACATACACATGATTTAAAGTCGATTCTTTATTGAAGTTATATTTAATGTTACATTAATAAGTGATATTGTATCGACTATGAACTAGCAATATTCACAAATATTTTGTTTAATAGTTGTTGTATATTATGTAATCATTAATTAACTAACTGATCAATAATAGTACTTCATTGGTGTATTTATAATTTACAGTTTGTATTTAAGTAGTTGTTCCTGTTTGTATTTCATGATGTATATAGGATATGTTTGTTATTGTGAATAAACAATACATCAATATCGAAAATCATTAAGTAGTTGTAGAGCGTTCAATTATAGGCCATGTTACATATTTGCATCACACCATACCAAATATAGATGTCGGGCAAGTAAAATGTCATAAATTGTCTAGTTTGCTTGCCCAATCGGGCAACTAAATAGTTGTTCAACTATCAGAGAGCAATGTAATTTAATATGTGTTATTCTCATCATGGACTATTAGAGGGCAAGTACAATTTATATTGGAGCAAGTAAAATTTCAAAATGTTTTATTTGACTTGCCCGAATGAGCCAGTAAGGAAAAACAGTTAGTGTGGAGGCTTGCCATAGCCATAGATATTTGGGGATGAGAGCTATACTATCAAGCTTACTACGTTGGTGACATCTATTAATCTCTTGACAAAGGTATGTGCATATAAATATTACAAATATTATAATATTACAATATACAGGACAGTACCTACACACTTCCAAGAACTTCCATAAACTCATTCATACGCATATAATCATCAATGAACACGGTGAAGAGCAGACATATAACCGAATCAATGTAATACCAGACAAGTTGAACATTTCAAGTTGATAAGTTTTCATAATGACTACACCTCATAACTTTAGAGAATTTATGTAATATTCTATAGCAAAGTAAGCTTCATTTCGTTTTGTTAATTTTGTAATTGAGAGTAATAACGATATAAGTCATTATGTTTAAACATCCACAAGCATATTATTATGTCATACAAACTGAATGACCTAGTTTATCGTAAGCACACCACCTTCGTTTAATTCTAATCCCAACATTACATGGAGGTCTAAAAGGCAATTGAAACCTGGTCAGCCGGGAACCTGCACTATTCTAGTCAAAATGATCCGGGATATCTAGACAAATACATTGATGTTCTAATTTAATATTGCCTTTGTATACAGAAAACAGAACATTATTTAAAAATTATACTCAATAACGTGAAAACGCTAATGAGTATGATTTTTTTATATTTGTATGTATCCAAAGACAATATTAAATTAGAACATCAATGTATTTGACTAGATTTTCCGAATCATTTTGACTAGAATAGTGCAGGAGCCCGGCCGACTAGGTTTCTGGTCAATTTGACTAGTTATTTTTTAGAGTGTACCACACCGTTCAATGTAGAAAACATACGTATAAGTGGAAATAATGAACATGAAGAAAAACAAATATATAAAGATATGGAAACAAATATGGTAAATAATTCGACGAATGCACTATTTCCGATCAGTCATTCATTATGCATGTCGTTTAAACCGTCTCATCTTTCAATACAGTATATGCTCAGCATTTCGTTAACAAACATGACATAGAAGGGCCGGGTTTATTCATACAGGTCTGGAAACGAACACGGTATAATATACAATGTTACTTTGTGCCAATCAGAATTCCTGCGAATTCCTGACAGATACTGAATTAATCCTTATTAAAAAGGGGGCCGGGTTGAATTTGCCATTTTTATCAGGTCTGGAAGAGAACATAATTCTATAATAAATTTGCCCAAGTGCGATCGTCTGCAAATTATTGATAGTCACTTAAAAGGCTCAAGACAAATCTCCTGTTCATTAATATTCATGTGAGTATTGTACGAGGTAGCGAGAACGGGTGGCGCAGCTCACCTCCAAGTACAGTATGAACACATTTTCACCACAGTCCATTCTCGACTACACACCTCCCCGAAGCTTTATGAAAACACCAATGTTACTTTTTGGGACCTTAATAATTGATTGTGCGTAACATCCGGTCATTTATGGGACAAATTTGGTATAATATTATCCTGGCAAATGCCTTCAGCCACTGGAAATAGTTGCCTGTACATCTTTGATTGTTGCAAAACAATACATATTTTTCAACAATATTCTCTTTCGTTATTAAGATATGTGTACTTGAAATGTTCGTACTCGATAATCTGTTGTGGAGACCTAATTGTGTACAATGTCAACGCAATGATTTAGCGAATATAATTTATTTTTATTTTTGCACATTCATTTTCTCGGTCATATGACATTCATATGCCATTGCATTTTTACAAATCACTCAGTCACAGATCACATAAATATACATTTTATCAACTTTGACCGACTCCTCAAGCTTATGCTGTGTGGCAAGGTTGGTAGAACGCGCGCTTTCCGATCGTGAGATCCCAAGTTTAAACCCTGCGTATGCCCACTGCGTTTGTCCGTCGGCAAGACAATTAATCCACTATTAATATTCTCTATGTGTAAAAATGGGTACCATGGTCATGTGTTAATAAGCCTTAGCGCCATTACCAGCACATGGTACGCAGTATCATTGTGTGGCTTTGAACTGTATCTTCATGATGACCATGGGTAATAATAAAAGTTGTGCTTAGACACCAATATAAATGCAAGCTTTATCATTATCATTATTATTATTTGTATTACATGTATTCGTATTATTATTATTATTAGTAGTAGTAGCAGTAGTAGTAGAAGTAGTAGTAGTAGTAGTAATAGTAGTAGTAGTAGTAGTAGTAGTAGTAGTAGTAGTATTAGTAGTAGTAGTAGTAGTAGTAGAAGTAGTAGTAGTAGTAGTAGTAGTAGTAGTAGTAGTAGTAGTAGTAGTAGTAGTAGTAGTAGTAGTAGTAGTAGTAGTAGTAGTAGTTGTAGTAGTAATAGGAGTAGTGGTAGTAGTACATGTAGTAGTAATATTGTTATTATTATTATTATTATTATTATATGCTTATAACAACGACCTTCTGTTTGTATACTGGCTCATTAATATACTGGCTCATTAATGTGTATACCTGAGTGTGTTGATTGCAGAAAATAAAGTCTTTGACATGAAAAAAGGAGGATCCCCACAATATTACTTCCATTCACTCGTAATATGATAATTATATTGCATAATTTTGTGCTACCAATTGCTAATACATGTACACCACATTATGATCCGATGAAACGTATACAGTACTGTTCCCGCTTGTGATATACAGTCAAGTACAGTAAACATATTGGGCCGTATGCATAAAACGTAGCAATTGCTTATAAGTAATTGCTTCAAGCACAAGCAAGAGCTTGTCAAGCAAAAGATCAAGTTCAAGCAATTGCTTAATTTCGTATGCATAAGCTTTTGCTTTTGCTGAAACCTTTTGCTTACACTGCCTAAGCAATTGCTTACGTGTTGAACAAAGCATCGTTACGGTTGTGCGAACATCCTACTGCATGACAACAAAGGGGATTCGTAGTGTATGCAAACGTCGTGTAGTCCCTTGCATAGCAGCTTTCCTGACCTGGCAACAGTATTTTTCTTACGAAAATATTTTCAAATCATGAACAAAATTGCCTACATGGATATAAATGTCTAAAATAACAGCCATTTGATTAAATATGTAATCACAACATAACCTATGGAACCAGGAGTTCTAAATCATCCTGAAACGATATGAAAACTTGATTCTAAAACGCGAATGTCCTTAGTAAGCAAGAGCTCAAGCTGGTCTGGAGGTGCTTGAAGAAACGCATGCAATTGCTTATCAAGACTAGTAAAAGGTTCGTTTAATGCATACGGTTTTAAGCAATTGCTTGTGCTTGTAAGCAAAAGCTTTTGCTTGCAAGCAATTGCTTATTTGTGTGCATACCGATTCAAGCAAAAGGCTAGCACAAGCAATTGCTTGTTTTTATGCATACGGCCCATGGAGAACAAAAATTCAGTCGTTCAGAATGCCATCTCGACAATTGTGCTTAAATGTATGCTGTTATTGCTGCATGAGATACTAGCGTCTTTTCGCTCTGCGACGGGAGTGTGGCTACAACGCTAATCTTAGCGGGGGGTCGCACTCAGAGCGAAAATTTCCGCATAGCGGCCAAACCTAGGACGGTATTTGACCGAATTAACGTCGGTCGTAGAGCCGCTACGCGGGTACGTGATCAGCCAATCAGAGCGCTTGGACGGCGAGGCTCGCTGCCTCACGTGTTTCATGCACTGATTCGTACACACGCGCTGCATGCACAGTATGTTGTGATTTGTACTGCCTATACCGTATGCTTATAGTACAACATGCATGATAAATGGAACGAGTGAAACTCCCGCGTATTTAGAATTGCGAAACTGCAAATAGATCGCGACGGTAGCCAGAGTACGGGGACGGTCACAGCCCGGGGGGGGGGGGGGGGGGGGGTCACTCCCAACATGACTGGCTACGCACCCGCGTCAGAAAAAAGCGTCGAAAGGGTATCATTTTCAGCTATAAGTCGTCGTCGACGTTTTCCTTAAAAAGGGTTGTTTTTCAAGCACTGATCGCACAAAAACCTAAAAAAGGGTACCTTTTCAGGTTTACAGGTTTCAACGTTTTTCTACAAAAGGGGTCCCTTTGTAGCTACCGTAGCTCAGTACTACGGTTTTCGAATATTTTTATTTCTACGGAGTGGCTGTAATATATGTGTGCATGAATGGTGTGTGCGTGTATATGCGTAACAAGTGCGCTACATGCGGTGCGCTATTCACATGCATCACAGTGGTCGCTAGTTCAGACGGTATTTTCAGCATAAACTTCCAGTGATCTTCCAGTGATATTCGAAGCTGCGACGCGTCAGAGCCACCAAAGAGCGTTAAATACGACCTTAGGATTAAGCCTTCGAAGGACAAGGAGTCATTTACCAACCGATAATCGGCATTTATTGATACATTTTGTATCTAATACAATGGAGACGGGCCCGTAAGTAAAATAGTAATAAACGGTGGCAACGAATGTGTTTGCATAAATTACAGCTGGTAGAGGGGCCTAGTGCCACTGACTCTAGCCCGGCGATCTGGGCGATCCATTAAAGGAATTTCCGCTGAGCCTGAGGGCTGATCATTATTATGGAGCACCCATTATATCAGTTATATAAACTAACTATAATTTTTTATAAAACATATTATTGAAGGATACAAACTTCCTTTTACTGAGACTTTTCCTAGCTACAATATAATTATAAATTATAGTTGTTTCTTGTAGAATTGCAATTCTAGGCTGAAAAGATTATTCAAATTTTGAATATTTTGTTTAGTATTCGCTTGCGCCTTTGTTTGATCTGTGCGCTGGTCACGTAGCGCGTTTATGTGTGTGGGTCATGTAGGGGTCACGCACAGCAACGTGGTACTCCGTGGAATCCGTGTCCGAACATTCCTACCGGGTGAATACACGTATAATGCACAATTAAACGCTACCAGGTTTTTAAAAATTATTTTGAGGGCTATAACTCCACGAAAAAGAGATTTCAAGCTCTAATTTGTTCATGCATGCTGTTAAATGACATTTCCTTTCATATAATACAATAACCTCGCAACTTTTGAAATTTGGCTTGCAAAAGAGGGCTTGTCCCTTTAAATTTTGCTTTTGAAGTAGCGCGTTCGCATAATCATTTTTAATATTAAACTTATTTTTGTTTTCTATTCAGTACCCGATATAGTAGGTTTAGATCTGTATATTTCCCGAATATTTTGTCTTTAAAAAATATGTTAGTCTTTTATTTCTTTGCTTGATAATAAAACCGAAATATCTATCTTTCATGCATCTAATCTCTTTTACAGACCATTCTGTACCCTGATCTTGCCAGCCCAGATCCGAAACTGTTACACTTTGAACTCGATTTGACGCGCGGCGAATATGAACGAAATGTGAAAGTAAGTCTTCGTCAGGGTAATGACGCAACGCATCCACCTGCACCGTTCATGTTCTCTACGACATCCGAAGGTAAACTCCCCATGCAGAAAATAATAATTATAAATTATGTCAGAATGGATGGTTCACGAATAACTACTCAGATGATTATCATAATTACATTTGATTTCATTATGTTGAACAAAAGGAATTTAGAATAAAGAAAAGTATGTAATTCTTTTAGTAAGCGATTACAACTTCTGAACTAGATCTTGTTCACCTTTCACATGGCAAAAGTCTAAAGTTGCGAGATTATTGTCGTATATATAAGAAAATGTCATTAAAGAGCTAGCATGAAAAGATTAGGACTGGAAATCTCCTTTTCGTGGAGTTCTACTGATTGTAAGAACTCGAAAGAATTTAAGGTCGGACCGTGCTTTTATTCTGATTTACGAGCCTTCGTTCATGCATGGCTTCGCTCACGTTATCTTTAAAGTGGTGTGGCTAGCCCATGTTCGCATGTTGCGGTTCACAACGCCGAAAGCGGAAGACTAAAATAATAACTAAGATTCGTAAAACTTACAATGTATTTGTTCATTCTTTACTTACAAAACTTTTGTGTTACCCCATTCGATTGTACGACTTATTTAAGATATTTGATATGTGATCGTCTCACCCTTTCTAGCGAATTTCACTCCAACACAACATGGTGAACGGCAGGAGGTGATATCAGGAATACCTGACCAAACCCTGATTGACATAGCTGCAAATTTATCTGGGGGTGACCAGAAGGTCTTTGAACTCGCCGTAGCACTAGGCTTCTCCTTCGCTGAGGCTCGTCAGTACCAGGACACGAACATGCAAGGCCAAGTGAATAACAAAGGAACCCTTGCCATGCTGGCGGCATGGAAAGAGAAGGCCCCTTGTAGACAGATTCCATTCTTAGTGGAAGCCTTGATAAAGTCAAAGTATCTGCGCATTTTTCCAAAAGAAGGTAATATAATAATACCTGTCTAAATGATGTTCTGTCAGTTTAATAAAAAAATATTTGCTTTTTCGCGTTTGTCTTTCGTGCTTTAACTCAGCAACCTTCAACATCTTTTTGTTTTAATCCATTTAATGATCAAGACGGTCGCTGTGATTTTGCAGTAGTTTTTGTAATGATTCATATTGCCTTAATTATTTTAAATGAAAATAGTACGAACAACGCACTTTACTCTGTGCAGTTGTGGTAAAGTGCAATTATTACAGTCGTATAGATCAGGCTTATTGGAAACAAGATTTTGATGAGCTGCAGATTGTCAAGTTGTAATTTCTGAACTAAATTGTAGGTTGTTTATGTTTTCAGTCAAGAGACAATCTCCCATTGAAACGTCATACGAGAACGGTGCAAGTGATGCAAGTGTTTCAGTCCTTTCTACGGATTTCCAGGGTCTGTCAATGTCCAGCGATGACGATCTATCACAAAGGTAAACAAATCTAAGTGCAAATAATGGAGAATTTTAATATACGAACAAATAAATTAAATATTACTCTACAAATGAATATGAAATCATTTTACCGCTGCCATATGTAACACGACGCTCCTGATGCTCACACACGAGTTGAAACCAGTCAATATTTACGATTTTTGTTTGGCTTTATTTTTCTCAGAGAGGCGTCAGGGGGGAGTGGCAAAGCAGCTGCTGTTGAATTCGTCATCTGGAACAAGGCGTTTTCTCAACTAGCAGGTCTCATTCCATCTGCAGACCTCGTAGGTTTCTACAGCGAACTGCAATGCGATGAACAGCATGTTCAGGACGTGCTAGACAAATGGGGTAAAAGCTACAAAAGCGCATCTCTTCAGATTATGAATGAAATCATCGTTCGAGGTTTGCAGAAGAGTGTTCTTAAAGACGCCCTCAAGGAAATGCGTCTTGAGTTCCTGATTTCTAACCTTAATATAAGCTTATGAGCGTATTTTAAGCCTATGGATTGGCAATCAATGTATGTTCACATAACGTGCCTCAGTAAACTAGTCATAGGTCTCAGAAAATGCCTTAGAATGGTACACCCGATTTAATCCTAATATGATAATGATATCTGGTAATACACATGGCTGATCAAAATATTCGATTCTATTCTAAAGTTACCATAGTTCTTAATCAATTTATACACAGAATAGCACATTCCCTTGCGAAATGGCATTTTGTGTAAACAAAAAAAGGGAAACAAATGTCGTGTATTTTAAGTTGGATCCCTTTAAAGAACAACTATGCTGACCAGGATGCTCCACCCATTTGTGAAAAAAAAAACATAAAAAAAAAAAGATTGTATACAATGTGTGTTTGAAGACGATAATGATAAACGTAAAACGTTCGTGAAATTGGATGTTAATAATCAATTTATCAATGTGAAGATATTTAGCAATCAACGATTTCCCGGCCTCCAATTATTCATGATCCATGAGCTTTTGGGGCTTCCTAATTCCATTACGTGCATACATATGCGTCATGTGTGCAGTATATGTTTTGATCAAATTCATGTTTCCTGATATATGTATTTTTGTGAAAATATGTTCAACTTATTTTTGCAATAATGCTCTTCATATGAAATCAAAACCAAGCGGAATACCTGTCGGAAATAGTTGTATTTATGTTAATGTTTTATTTTATGTTAAAACGATTGATACGTTTAAAATGACAGGCCCTCTCTTACAAAACGTCTGAACAGTTTCCAGTTGATGGATGGGGATGAATGTAACACACAAACAAAATCAGATCGAACAGCCCTGTAATTTGGATTCTACGAATGAAAAACGAATGTGTCCCATTTTTTCCGGCATGCTATTAAATTACAGTTCCTTTCATATAAGGGTCAGTCGCTTTAACATTGGTATTGTACTAACACGTCAAATATTATAAGATATGGTGTAATCTACTAAAATGTTGCGGTCAAAATATTTGTTTGAAATTGTAAGTATACACACATTCTTAATAGCATTACACCCGAATGTGTGTTGAGTATACTCATCGTTCGGAACGGAGCCCGTCGTAATATTTTATGCAAGTTGTCATTTCACTTGTTCAAATCTACATTGTCTTTGTATGGCTAAAACCATTTTTTTTTTTAGAGAGCGCCCTCTTGAGTTGTAACGGCTCTTTTTTAATCATAGCAGGGGTTTTACTTAGTCGTTTGTAATTGTGTATACTTTTCGAGCATGGTGAAGTTATAACTATTATTTTTTACCGTAATGGTGCAGGTTTCGGTAACTAAAGGTAAGTTTGACCAATACTCAACTATCTCTTTAACATGTGCCAAACAGCACGTATACACACGAGTGGTTGATTAAATCGAGTCAAATTAATAGAATTAATATTCATTTGAAAATGTTGGAGTTCTCATTGATTTCTGTATATATACAACTGTATTGAACATGAATATTTGTAATAATAATGGCATGTATTGTTTATTGTTTATGCCTTGCATGGACAGTTATATGTGTCATATACTGGGCTATTTGTATTTTCTTATTTTCTTATACCTGTGTTTCTCTATTTGATTTATAATCAAATAAAATAACCTGTGAAACAAATTATTGATAACATTTCACTGATGTGCATGGATAGTGGTGACCGGCTTTGGCATAATCGGTCTCTCAGTTACAAAGAAAACAATCGACTTTAGTATACTAATACAAAAAAACACATTATTGGCCTTAAAGGGATCTAGCAACATTGACCAAATTTAACAATCTTACTTGAGAACACTAGTGGTTCACTCATTAGTTGTTGCATTCGTATTACCAATAGAAACATGGAAAATCTGTAAGTTTTTCGAATTTCCCTTTCGTTATGTTTAATTATCCACGTGTACAAAGTCAGTGCAGTGAGTTAGTGAATATCACTTTGCATGTTTGCCCACTACTTATCTAATATACATTTCACACGAAATTGTCACACATTACTCGGGCATATCAGATCACAATACACATTTTAACACCCATGCATCACTTTCTGCTTATATCATACAAAATACTAGATATACATAGATACATAGATTTTCACTTTGAAGACAAATTTCTGCAAAACATGATCGAGTCGCCGACAAGAGTTTGTTTTACAAGAGCTGTTTTGGTATCACATTTGGTATTGCCTGTCTCATTTATGATACGGTATATTATTTTTGTATTTGTTTACATTTCTACATTTAAAACCAACAACTGTAAAGGTTTGTTAATTGTATTGAATATATTTACTGCATATATTCAATACAAACTTTGATTAAAGTTTAATTTTTGCACATGATGAAAATATAGCGTCTATTGAACAAATGTATGTCATGTGGATCATATTGCGTACATGAATAGGCAATAATTTTTTTGGATTTATGTAACGACCAAGTATATTATATTTGATATAGCGGATACCAAATGATAAAGAGAATCGATCTCGACTAGCGCTTCATCCAGAAGTATTGGTTGTGAATATATATATATTACGTTTTGATTTGTTCATAGATGTTTATATCCTGTAAGCATTTTAAGTAAACTAATCTAATAATTATATTAGTTCATTGTTGTATTAATAATTTACAGTTAGTATTTGAATAATTTATCTTGCATATACGAGATGATTTTGTAATTGATGATTTCAAAGCTTCAATAATTAATTAGTCGTGGAGTTTTTAAATGAGCCATGATGCATAACTGATTAACCACATGGACTATAAAGCTACATTTGGGGTGACATGCTATCAAACTTCGTCTGTATTGTGACACCAAACCATCTCAATGTATTTTTTTATGAATAAAGTGTACTTGTACAATATACTTCAAAAGTTGTTCATATTTAATTTGCTGTTATAAAAAAATAAACATGCCACAGTACACACTTCCAAGAAGTTCCATAAATTACTTTACACGCATGTGCAGCAATGAAGGGATATCAAGCTCGTTCCTTAATGTGACATCAATAACTCATGGCATTTATTATATGAATACAAATATTTTTAAAATGTTCATAATTATTGCATTTTCACATCATATCTTATACCACACATGCACAGTACAGTACAAACACACTTCAAACAGAACTTCCAGACAAAACAAATGTATTTTCATCCTAAAATCCATGTCACATAGGAAATGTGTTGGGATGCAGAGACAGAGAGAGAGAAGGGGGGAGGGTGGGGGAGATATATATCTTATTTCATAACAGTATAAAGTAATCATATTATAACCATTTAAAAATCCCACCGCAATTTAATATGTGCCAGTGATAGTTACGTATAAGCAAAGCAAATACAAGCCGATAACTGTTACATTTTTTCTTCTTAAATTTTTGAAAATATCTAATGCTAGCTAGAAGCATTTAATACAAACATCCAAACACTTATTAAATGACAAATGAGTGGCAGAATACAGTATGACCCAACACAATGTCTACATTGTGAAACTCTAGAGAGCTTAATTATGATCTATAGTATCGTCACAAATAATTTACATGTTCCTTTTCACTGGTAGTAAACGCAACTGCAACAGGCGTCGATCCTGGGGGGGGGGGTGGGGGGGGGGGTGGGGGTGTCAAGGGGTGTAGTCGCCCCACCCAATGAAAATATTGGGGGCGAACATTTCGTTTCGCCCCCCCCCCCCAAAATAATTCCGCGCGCGCGTATACAGTTTCTCATATTGCAAGTTTAATTTCGGTTGCGGGAACTTACCTTTCCAAATGTGTTGGGCAATGTAATTTCTCAAACGCACATCTCAAACGGAGTTTATTAGACCCTCATCTATAGCACACCGTCACAGAAATGAAATAATATTATTTCTTTCGATTCTGTCCATATGCGCTGAACGCAAATCAAAATAGGAATATCATGTCCCCCCACATTTGAAAGTGGAGGAGATTGTCCCCCTCTCTTTTTCATTATGTATGTTTGGTTTCTTAGCTTATACACTTCATATTATGTGAAATTTCTGTCTCGGGTATGCACCAAATCGCATAAATTTCACGCCAAAAATTACAAAAGCTCCATACTGTGGGAGGGGACACCCCCTCCCACAACCCTCCCCCGCTCGGTCGCTTCGCTTCCTCGCAATGTCCCCCCTCCACTTTTGAGAAGTTGTTGACGCCCTTGCTTAGTTTCATGGGAGCTCAATGCTCTAGACTCTATCGATGGCTCTAAAGTACAGGATCACGTGGATCCATCTCATGCCAGGCTTAATCTTTTCCTCGCTATGCCCTTTAAAAATACGCTACGAGTAGGTTCACTATTTTTATACACATCATATGAGTTGCAAATGTCTGAAATCTAAAGGCTTCCGGGGGCTTCGCCCCCTGGACCCCCATTATTATTCCCCAAATGTGGGTGCCCCTTGACTGAACAAAGTCAGGTCTTCGAGCCATCAAGATAATTTCAATGAGCGCGTAATAAAACGTGTTTTGTCATAAAATAGATAGACTTTAGATTTTCGGGCATGCCAATGTTGGGCTTTTAGCTCTCTCAGTGGTGACTCTGGAAAATGTTCAAATTTTCAAATTTCGCCCCCCCCCCCCCCCCTAATCGCAAAAAAGGATCGACGCCTCTGAAATACAACATCATTTATCAGGCAAGACAATCAATCCTTTATTGATACTCACTATACACCCAGATGTATAAATTGGTACCATATGGCCGGGTGAATCTAAATTATGAGCGTCATGCGAATATTAATTAATTGACACTACATGTACAAATATTATATACTTCTACGTACAAGGCGTATAGTGGTAAACGTACACAATTCTCAATACTATTGAGAATTATTGAATTCTTATCCTAAGTCAAATACTCTGAGATAAAAAGATTGAAGGTCAATATGTATCTTAAAGCGGACCAAAACGCATAACACAAAGCAATCTGTGTAATAAGACCTATATTCACACATTTCGAATATCCCTGAATCACCCGAAACATGAATTCGGTTGAGGAATGGGCATAGTTTATATTTTGCTATCACGGGCTCTTTATGGATGCTCTGAGCGGCGCCATGATTTTTGTTTTCCGCCCAAACGTGACGTTGTCATGGACTGACGCTTATTGGTCTAGCCAAAGGCGATTTAACTATTAGTTTGATAACTTATTTTTATGAAAAATCGGAGCGAACAAAAAAAACATTGCACTGCTGATAGCTTATTTTTTTAAATCTAATTATTTAGTATATCTTTTATTTGTTTCTACTCTGATTATATGTGAAGTATGATAGTATATTATTTTCTAGTCAGAACGAGGGTGTTCATACGACATTCGAATTGTATGATATCAACGAGCGCGTACGCGTTCGCAATCCTCCAAAACTGTAATATGTTTGCTACTTTTAATTCAATAGTTGTACTTCGAAATATCATGATATATATCGATAATACTGTTACAAGAAGTCATGCATTTATTTCCACCCTAGCGAAGCATAATCTAGACTACGATCATTTATTATTCTGATATGAATCACTGTATAAGCAACTAAATTGGCCTTAGACCGAGAACAATGCAATCTTGATACTACAGCTCAATTGTTTAGGTGAAATAGTGGGGTAAATTCATTTCTTAAAGCGGTCACCTGGTAACCATAGAAATACGTGCCTACACATTTCATTCACTCTGCAAGCCTTTGTTTTGTACAGCAAAGAGGTATAACACCCCTTCCCAAATCAAAGAAAAGGAATGTTTGGTACGCATCGGTAGCTGGAGGCGTGTTAGAGAAAATCGAACGTGCTCGCCGCAAGTACTTATACAACAGTGTGCACGTCTCTGCTTACGCCAACACAATTGTTACCATGGCAGCCTCTGACAATTCCGTCAAAAAGCTATAGGTATACTGGCTAAGTAACCATATTTAGTCATATTTCCACACTGCCCCCTCTGAAATGGTCGTTGGTTAATATATTTTCTTTATACATATATACTTTTTTATTTGACCTGTGATTCTACAAAGACAAAATTGTCTCTTCTTTTAACATGATCATGAATGTAATTTTGGTGCTTAGGTCCAAGAAAACGTCATATCTTTGCTGGGGACTGCACAGAAAATGTAAACATGGCCACTTCCATGTTCGTACGGGACGCCGCAAAAACAAAATTGTTCTGTCTCTTTGAGTGATTGGTGTGGGCTAATCGGTGGGCCATTTCTTATGATTTATATATCAAATTAAACTTCTCGGTGTTGCGAACGAAGTAGTACATATGAAATGCTATCATTTTGGTTTCCTTTAATGTTTGCTCTCTGCGTTACGAAGGTCATAATTGTACATATAAATTTGAAGCCTTTTGATCGTGTAACGTAATATGGTGTTGTTTGACAAGGCAGTATATGACTGGAATGTTGTATAGCAAACATGGCGGAAGGTGGCAGTAAGCAGACGCCAAGCCCCAGCACGTCGGGTGGAAAGCACGGAGGTATTACAAAACAACTACCGTTGACATTATTTAAAAAGTCTATACTTTAATCTGAGATTCATTTAAATGAAGATGTACAATTCAATGATATTACTGCTTGTATTACAACTTGGTGTAGACCTATGTATTATAATGTGCAGTTCGCGTTAGTATCACAATATTCAATGCACCGGTTTCCCGAAAGTCTTTACCATATTTATAATACCGTGTTTATTGTGCACACGGTGCTTACATGTGTATCTGTATTCAATATTAAACATGTAAGGCAAGGGGACTATTGGATTTTCCGGTCAATTTCGCAAGTTGGCCACACGTATTCATTTTGTGTGCATTCAATCTCGCCGATGTTGTCATTCAAATTCGTTTTTAGCATTTGAATTCATATAACGATCATTCGAAAACATTGTGTTTGCATTTGATTTAAAACGTGTTTCTGTTTCGTAAAATTGTCATTCAATTAAGGGCGAGAAAATTAATGATTACGTAATACTGTCTACCGTGAATTTCGTTGGTAAAATTGAATGCTATAAGTGCTAAATCACTTGACCGGAGAGCTAAATATAAGGAAATGCAATTTTGAACGACAGTTTTAAGCCTTCAGCTTAATTTCGCGAATTTGAATGAAGCGCTTATCAATACGAATGAAAAGTTTACGAAATTGGACGTGAAAACATATATTATCTATAACAACAGAAACATTGCTTTATTTAACAGAGGGAACAATAACAAAAAAAGATTCAATGATGTGTAGATATATCATCAAATATACTATTAAAAAGGGAATGCCAAGGTAGAATAGTACAAGTATTAAAGGGGAGAGTAAGTGTATAAACACAAATCAAGAGAAAGGGTAGAAGGTGTGAGCTAGTTTACCTGTTCACTACGGGAACCTTGTAAACCGTGTATATAAAGTACATGTGTATTGAGTTTTAAATACCTCGTATCTAATGTGTTAAAGAATGAAGGTGTGAGAAAGTGTATGACATTGTAAAACAAAAAGTATTACTGAAGTGAAGGGAACAAGGAAAATGCGCAAGATTACTGCAGTTAAATTTTTCACATATTCCACACATGTTCAAATGTTAAAGGTACACTTGAGTATTGGTACTTCCCGAAATGCATCTTAACACTAAATTGGTTGATTTTAATTCCATTTGAAAGTTCATTGAATAAGACATGTGCAATGAGAATCATTCCCGTTCGAATGCTCTTATATTTGTCAAATTTGATTCGAAATATTTACTTATAAGTCTACCCTACCGGGGGACATCTAATGCTTATAGACTCCTTTGAAAAGAACTAAAATAGGCTTTTAAAATAGTTCTTGATGATATCACTGTTTAATCTGTAGCGACCCATACTCTCGCACTTTCACATGTCTCGTGACCCCGACCTTCATTTGCTGAACTAGTTATTACCAGTTTTGTATTTCTGTACTTTCTAGTATTTTTCCGTCACTCGCTTATTTATATTCACATATTCATGATCACGTGTCTTCATTCCTCCAATCGCGCATCATGATTCAGCCCCGTGTTGTTCAACTCGCACGCGGTCTTTTCCGATTTCCTGACTCCGGTTCCCATCTTCCGTCGAGTCATCACGCTCTATCTCTCCACGACTCGGGGTTCTTCCCCGTGTTATGCACTTTTTGCATGGCACGTCCTGCCGTCTCCAGCGGGCTGGTAGTCTCCCAGTGAAACGTAACAATCATCACCGACATGGCTTGAGTATCCGCTGTGAGCTGCCAGCCATATCGCCCCGGTAGCGAATTTTGTTTTTCCCAAACAGGTTTACTATGGCACTAACGCATAATATATTCCCGTTTAATTGGAATCGGGCGTCTTGAATGGAGACTAAAGCGCGCGTATTCAATTCTTGTCATAAATAGACTTATAGCCACTGAATCTGACCTATAGCCACTAAATCTGACCTATAGCCACTAAATCTGACCTATAGCCACTAATCTGACCTATAGCCACCACATTAAGGTTAGGGTTAGGGTTTAGGTTAGGGTTATATCCCCCGAAACTAAGACAAAACACCTTATGTCCCACCGCAAATCAACCGAGTCACTGTGGCGCAATCAGTAGCGTGCTAGTCTGATAATCTAAAGGCGCTGGGTTCAAAACCTGGCTTTGCCTCTTCTTTTGCGTAAACTCGTACTCAATGTTCGATATTATACAAGTCGGAAATTTGGTTTATGTTCACTTGGTCTAATCTCAGTTGGTCTACTTCCCATTTGGTCTACTACCTGATGCCTCCAAAACCCTAACCCTAACCCTAACCCTAACCCTAACCCTAACCCTAACCCTAATCCACAACCCTAACCCTAATCATAATCCATAATCATAATCATAATTAAGCCGCCAGAATCATAATTTTCTAGTAGACCAAATGGGAATAGACGAAATGGTTGTAGACCAAGTGGCAATTTACCGGAAATTTTGGGTATGCGTGGTCTCTGACCAAGTCGCTAATTCACAAGGAATTTATAAACCTGTTTGGGAAAACAAAATTCGCGCCCCGGTAGCTCCGGCACACTACACTCACACAGCTCGACTCACCGTAGCTTGCCTGAGCATTCATAATAGTCGGCCTACGACATCGAACGATTCACTGTTTCCGTCGGCATCGACTGATTTCTGCATTTATTCTCTCCTTGGCCATCGACCCGATCGAGCGACTCACCGTCTCCTCGTTGAGCGCCTAATTTCTTCGTTTCTCCTCTCGACCGCGAGCGTCAAGATCAACACGAGCGTCATTCGCGTCGACATCTCGTACTTCTTGGCTCTTTAGCCACGTTAACGAAGTCTAGTTTACGCCTTTAAGTCTCCGCAGCATCATCATCGCGTGAGCCCCTTTCTCGTCCTTCGTTTAAACGACCTCCAGACATTCATTACGGAATTAACATTTATCGTGAGCAATTATGTACTGCTTTTATTCATGTCGATCTCATTTTATATTGGCCAATGCTACTTCGTGCAATATCAAATACTTTATTCATTCATGTCATTCTTATTCTGATTCAACCTCAACCACACCTGATGTATTTATTTCATCAATAAACATGCGAAAAGGGAATTCAATTTATCTTGTGTTTTATTGTCTACAACCTTGTTTCCTCGTAGCTAAAATATGTTACGTTGTGTGATCTGTGAACACGCATTTGCAATCATTATTCACATTCTACACTCACACATACGTAATTCTGAAAAAATCATTTAAACAAAAATCACATGCACAATTTTGCATGAAAAATGGTTTAAAGTGATGAGTTTTTTAGAAAGCACCCTATTGATTTGTAACGGCTCGTTTTGAATGATAACAGGGTTTATACTTAGTCGTTTGTAATTGTGTATACATTTCGTGGAGTTATAACTATTAGTTTGCACCGCAATGGTGCACCGCATGGTGCATGTTACTAAAATAAGGTTTGACCAAACTCAACTATCCCTTCAAACTGTGCTTATATGCTCATCTAATTCAGAAACAAGTTTACAGGTGTAGGGAACAAAGAAAGTGCGCAAGATTACTCCATTTACACTTGAGACCTGTATTATTCCACACATGTTGAAATGTTAAACTGTATATTATATATGTTCATCTAATTCAGAAACATACCAAAGAGTAAGTCGAGATGTAATCGATTTCAGTGATGACGAGTTGGCAGAACTGATCCCGAAGGTGGCATCGTGGGACAGGGTATTCTACCACCTGAGGCATGCTGGATCAGACGCCCCATCTTGGGAGGTATTCCGAGATTCACGAGTATTTGTAGCTGAAGCCATTAAGAAGCACAAAATAACAAGGCTAGAATTTGCAGCGGCTTTTATGCAGATTGACAAAAGTCACATCTCGGAACAAATTATATTCGGAGGTGAGTTTGTATTAAAAGTTATGTATCATATCAACATCATCATAGTAATCATAATAATGAGGTTTATACCACATCTGGTTTGATATGATGTGCTCTGCCTATATTACTTTTAATATTACTTTTAACACACAATGAAAGCAACTAATTATTAATAGAATGTTCTCGTTAACAGGACACACACCTGATGTCATAACAAAGTTTACTACACGTTTTCCCCAACAGAATCAACTCTGAATCTAACAGACAAAATCCGTTTCACCAATGATATACATGGAGTCCTCAACAATGAGATGAACTGCTCGGAAGCATTGCTAGCGCGTCACCCACAGAAGTTTCAGGAAACTATCAGACCACGAAATTACAGCTCCAGTTCGTCTTCCCTCGAGGAAAATATCCGAAATAGGTGTTCTGCAGAACTTGAGGAATGTCTGATGGCCATGGAAAGTAAATATATAACCTATGTGTGCATCTTAATAATGTTTAACCATCGACAGATACTTCCGCCGTCTTCACCTGCCCAAAGTGCAGAGCACAATGCCTCTCAAGGGTCTTTTTAGCCACACCAGGCGCTGTAAACCGGCCCCGTAAACGCAACTTGGTGCATACCCATTGAATGGGCCAACGACTGTAATTACTAAACATGCCAACACACACCCCCGTGATTAATTTCCTCCTTCTGTCGATCTTTGGCAGCTGCGGATGATAAAAACCTGATTTGTGCTTATTTTAGTATTTTGTCAAAATAATGTAATATGGATAAGGGATACCCGAGCGTTTATTTACATCGAGCCAAAAATAGTAATTAAATCTTGTCAGCAAAACGTGTAACAAAGCTGTATTTGCTAATGGTGCTGCTACTGCTGCATATAAGCTTAACACTATTATTATTTTGTTAACAATTTGCAGTGTTAACGGATGAAGGAGCCAGAGGGGCAGAATGGGAGATGAAGGCATGGCGTGATGTTCAACGCCGAGTTCAGTCGTGGAATGATGACATTCGCGCGCTCAAAGGCTTATTCCTGATGTATGATAGACGATATAGTGATATCAAATTCCAATCACTGCATTGGATATTGTATGGAACAACACACGGACCAAGAAGTTCTTCACTATCTGACATCAACATACAATCTGCCCAGAAAAGATGTTCTTATCTCAAAGATATATTGAGATCATATACTTCAAGGGAATCCGGAATGGAACTCGTAGAATGTCTCGAAAGAACAGGTGAAATCATTGATACAGTGCATATTGACATATCATTTATTTAATTTTTATTTAGCGTGACATTGAAACGTGAAACACTAATGTATTAACATTACATTTTATTTTCCAATGAATGCGGAATGTATGTTAATTCAACATTTAAAATAATTCTAGTCTGTTTCCTCAATGTTTGAATTCAATTTAACAAGTTCAATATTCCAGTTTATCCAATTTTGTCAAAGATTATGATTTTTGTTATGGCTCTGCATTTCTATAACATAAATGAAATGTGAATTAAAACAAATGTGAACGTATAGTTTGCTTTCTTTAGTTCAGCAATAAAATGAATGAAAAATAGTGTAAATGTCAAAACTCGTAATAATGAATCGATTCATCTCATGACTATCTATCTCTCGACCTTTTAAATTATTATTGACATCATTGGCATAGAACTGCATGTATCTGAAACGGAGATAATGAGTCTAACCAAGGAGACCACGACAATAGACGAATTGTGCAACATATTGCAGCTCCCTGAACCAGACGATGTGCAGGAATACATCAAGAGATACATATCGAGACACGAACTCTTCCTCGCTCTCCGTCTCTCGGGATACGGTCAGCAAGCAAGACAGCTTTATGGTATCAAATTATTTTGAGGACAACTTTATTTTACTTTTCTTTTTGAGATATAAATTTACCTAAATAAAAATTAAATACTATTTAAACAGGAATTACAAAGAACCATCGTAGGGTTTCAATTTGCATTGGCATGCTCATTATACAAATATGATAATATATTAAGTACGTTAAATACATGCTAGGTGTTAAAATAAAACTCTTACCACTTTTCAGTGTGAATAAATCAAAAATTATGACATGGATGCTATCTATATTGAGTGGTCTGGTTGCATCGTTCACTCTCAATTATACACAATTAATCAATATTTCAAAATTTGGTAAAAAAACACACATCTCATGTACAAACATTGAGAAGCTGTGTGCACGTCGATGGGCATGTGTTCACAAGTGTGTTTCATACAATGGTTATTGTCCATCCGACCATCTGGTTGCACTTAAAGGGGTAGTAAGGTTTTGGTAAGGCTGAGCTTTAGTAACCAAAACCTGCACAATAACAACACAAATTAACAGTTTTAACTCCACCATGCTCGAAAGGTATAGAAAATTACAAATGACTGAGTAAACACCAACTCAGAAACTACGCTTAGTCCCATGTATGTGAAATTCTATTTTGGTTTATGACAACGCACATCACTATAGTGACCGCATACAACAACTTCGAACAATGGCTGCCGTTACCAAGACAACCGTGAAGGCGATTTGCCAATAGATCGTGAGTGAGGCATTCAAGAGTAAAGAGTTCTTCGACGCTATTGAGCGAGCAGTGTCAAAGTCCATTGACAAACATATAGCTAAGTTCGTCGAACGCTTTGAGAAGAATGAAGGGGAGATCATGGATCTACAAATCACCACCGAACAACAGACAAAGGAGATCAACACCATGAAAGGGCTGATTGACAAACAATCAGACAACATCAACAACCTGCAGAGGGAAATGAATGACATGGAACAATACTCCCGCCGAAACTGTCTTCTAGTTTTCGGTGTGAAAGAGGAGCAGGCTGAGGACACAACAAACGTCGTTTGTGACATTGCGTCACGACATCTCGATGTTCCTCTCCAGAAGGGGGATATTGATCGATCCCACCGCATGCAGCCGAGACGGAGGCAGGAAAGCAATGCCGAGACCAACAACAGGAAACCACCGAGACCAATCATCGTGAAGTTCACGACATACCGAGTGAGGCGCGAGGTTCTCTCCAACCGGAGGAAGCTGAAGGGAACGGGCATCGGCATCGATGAAAACTTGACGAGGCACAATGCCGACCTTTTGAGCGCGGCCAAAAGGACCCAGGGCGTGAAAGCGGCCTGGTCTTCAAATGGGAGAATCTTGGTGCTGGTCCCGACTACGAACGGAGGGTCAATGACTCGCCACGTGCGCAGCAAAGATTAACTGAATAGACTTTAATCTCATTAGAAAAATGACTTTCGTTATAATATCAAAAGAACGATGAACAATGGTCATAAGATTTCCTTGTGTCTGTTGTAGCAAAACTGTAAAATCAAATCAAAGAGCAATTTTATGTACAAATTGTCAAAAATGGACTCATACTAAATGTGTTAATATATCTAATGTAGCATATGATGATGAAAATGAACAATTTTGGGGATGGCAATGTCCAGTATGCATCTTAAAACAGTTACCATTTTATGATGTGGATACCAATGAAGAAAACTCATCTGGAAATACTACTAATGCAATACCATTGCAAGATGTTCATATACATGTAACTAATAATCCGGTTAGGAATATATTTGTTGATAATGATAGGTCAACCAAAGTTTATGATGTACTCGATGGCAGAGTAAATAAAGGTTTTAAGATATCACACTTAAATATACGAAGTTTGAGGAAGAAGGTGGATCACATTTCAACCCTTTTGTCTTCTAATCCGATTGGTGTATTTACGATGTCCGAAACATGGTTGGATGAGACTGTGTGTCTAAATTTAACAATAGATGGTTACTCATTGGAAAGGAGAGATAGAGACTGTCAAGGAGGTGGAATAGGTTGCTACATTAAGTCTTCTATATGCTATTCGCGCCGCAGAGATCTTGAATGTGATGATATCGAAGTCATGAGTCGTGGGTAGAAATCAGAATACCAAGCTCAAGATCTTGGCTTATTGGTATAGTCTATCGTGCTCCAAGCTCCCACGTTGATTTTTTTAATAAATTAGAAAGTAATGTTGAAAATTTTCACGGTGAAACACATAATATTGTTCTTACTGGTGATTTGAATTGTAATGTATTGACGGATAACCCCTTGCATCAGAAGCTAAATTCATTATGTACTATGTTTAATTTAAAGCAAATGATTGATTGCCCAACTCGTGTGACACCAAATAGTACCTCATGCATTGATTTGGTTTTTGTACCAGCATTTAAAGAAGATATACAATCCGGCATAATCCCAGTCGGACTTAATGATCATTCACTTGTTTTTATTAATATGAAAAAATTAAGGTTCAGTGCAAACCAAAAATAAGTAAATTTAGGAGCTTTAAACGATTTAATGTTCCTGACTTTGTAAGGGAAGGTGAATCCTTTTTCGGGGATGATTTTTATAATTCACATGATGTCAACTATTTTTGGAAACATTTTAATGATGCCTTCATAAAACTGTGTGATAAATACGCACCATATGTGTCAGTTCGAAAACGGGCTAATGGTTGACAGATGAATGGTTGACAGATGAATGGTTGACAGATGAATTTTTAGATTTATCTAGACAACGTGACTTTTTGAAACGTAAATTTGATGAAACTAAAAGTGATAGTATTTGGTGTGATTATAAACACGCACGAAACAAAGTGAATAATTTAGGGAAACGCTTAAAGAAAGATTATTATATTGAACTATTTGAAAATAGTATTGGTGATACAAACTGTACGTGGAAAACTTTGAAAAGTTTGTCAAGCCAGACTAAGTCTGCAAATTGTACAGGACTACGTATTGAGTCTGGTCTATTAACAGAAGACATTGATATAGCTAATGCTTTCAATGAATATTTTGTCCAGGATAACAATGCCAATGCAGTTGAGCGTGATGACATTGATCAAGTAACTAACTCTACCTTTCAATTTAAGAAGATTACGGACGACTTTGTCGCTAAAGAGCTACGCAACCTTTCAGTACGTATGTCAAGTGGTCTTGATAATATCCACCCCCGTTTATTAAAAGAAGCAGCACCATTTATAACTAAACCTTTGACCCACATTTTTAACGCAACAATTACCTCAGGATCCATACCAATGGAATGGAAAAGGGCTAAAATTACCCCCATTTATAAATCTGGTGAAAAGGATCAAACAAGCAATTATAGGCCTATTTCTGTTCTGTGTCATATCATGAAAATACTTGAAAAGGCTGTTCACGCTCAACTGTACAATTATTTTACAATCAATGATTTGTTAAGCCAGTGTCAATCTGGATTTCGTCCTTTACATTCAACTACAACAGCATTGATTGATGTTAATGACTATTTATTGAATAATATTGATAATGGGTATATAACTGGAGCTCTATTTCTTGATTTTAAAAGAGCGTTTGATTCTGTAAATCATAGCATATTATTGAGTAAATTAGAAAGGTATGGTATATGTGGTTCCGAGTTAGCTTGGTTCACCAATTATTTATCGGACAGAAATCAGTGTGTGTGCTACAATGGAAAACTATCAAGCTTTCGAAATGTTAAAATGGGTATCCCACAGGGGTCAATTTTGGGTCCATTGTTGTTTGTTGTCTTTATAAATGACATGTGTGATTTGTTATATTCTGACCAAACTAAATTAAGTCTCTACGCTGATGACGCTGCCCTATTTTGTAGAGGTCGAGATTATTTATCTGTCCAGACGAAATTGCAAATTGAATTGAATAGAGTTATGGAATGGGTAGAGAAAAATGATTTACAGTTAAATACGAAAAAATGTAAAGTTATGTTATTTGGCACACATAAAAAAGTTCACAATAAACAAATTGTGCTTGAGCGCGAAGATGGTATTATTGAACAGGTAAATCAATTTAAGTATTTAGGGGTCATACTTGATAATACTCTTAAGTTTGATAAACACATTGATTTGGTATGTGCAAAGCTAGCCAGGTATATTAGACAAATTAAGAAATATTTACCGAAACAAGTTTTGACTCTGCTTTATAATGGTTTAATTCTTCCACACATTGATTATGGTTTGATAATATGGGGAAACTCAGCTAAGTATTTGATTTTGAAAGTACAGCGTCTTCAAAATAGATACGCTCGCTTGATTTTGAATGCGGACTTTCTTACACCGCATGTGTTGATGTTGAAACAGCTTAACTGGCAATCTGTTTTACAAAGAGTTAATTATCAATTTTGTTTGTATATGTTTAAAGTTATAAATGGACTTTCACCACAGTATTTGAAGGTTATGGTAATTTTTAGAACTCCGCATATATTTACAAGATATGCCATCGATAATCCTTTATATGTAATTAAGCCAAACAAAGACTATATGAAAAGATCCTTTCAGTAATTAGGTTCGATAATTTGGAACAATCTCCCACTTTGCATTAGAAATACCACATCAGTTGCTTCTTTTAAAAGGCAATGTAAATTATTATCACTTATTGACCGCATCTAATTAATTATTTCCTAGTATACATTTTAGTAGTAAATATATCACACACTACCACAGTTCCCAATCTGAGCAAAAGTCTGAGCATTGTGTTGTTGTGTTCAAAATTATGCATTGTATTGTTTTTTTTAATTGTATGCAGGGCCCCTTGGTAGATCAACCCTGTTGAAATAAAACGTTAATAAATAAAATTTTAAAATGTTAATATTAAAACAAAGAACCATTAAAACACAAGAGGGCGTTCTCTAAAAAAAAGCATTGGTTTGAACCATTGCTCATACACTCTTAAAATGTTGGGTACAAAAATGCCCTACACTGGGCAACATAATGTCTACGCAACTATTGGTTAAAAAGATTCATAACTCTGGGCACTTATTACCCAATTCTGGGCAATTATTACCCAATTGAGCCTTCAAGTGAACATCAGTTAGGCAGATTTTAACCAATAGCTGTGTGGACAGTATGTTGGCCAGTGTTGGGCATTTTTTTACCAAACATTTTAAGGGTGTACAGAATGATTTATGTGATCTTTGTTGAAATAATGATTAAATAGAGAAGTCATCAATAACTGTTTAAAAATCTCTTTTGAAAACATTTGAAAGAGTGTAAGCATTTTCTTAACTTAATTCATTGAATACATCTGAGACCCAGTTTTATTCCGATCGGTTTTTTTAAATTGATATTTTAGCCCTTTCTGAACCGATTTTGATCAAATCAAGTTTATTTTGTTTTTAAAATTGTGAACTCTTTTTAAATTTTCACTTGATATTTCATTATCTCATAAAACAAATATTTCGTGCAGCCCCCTCTATACCAAAACTGAACTCCCCCTTTAATCTATTGAAATACAATCCTTAGCACTTGTGTCTCATTTAGGGCTAGCCAAACACATTTGTATACAAGCAGTAAAATGTGAAATTTATATAATTTGTATACAAGTATTTTTCACAGACAATGATTTTAATTGTCTTAGTGACATGATATCTTTGTAAACTATATTTAATCCATTCTATTTTCAAAATTTATGCTTCAGATATGAAAATGTATGACGAATTTCAAACCAAAACCTTCAGTAACTGTGGCGAAATGTTCGAAATAGAACACTGGGGCATTAATATCAAACTTCCCTGGGGCTCACTAGCGAAGGCTCAAAAGGTCACGCTACATCGTCTTTCTGAAGTGCCCAGTGAGAAATTGAAGGACGAAGTACCCCTCGTGCCTGGGATCCGATGCTGTCCTTCTGGACTGCAGCTCAATTCGCCATTGCAACTATCCATCGAACACTGTGCGTCCATCACTGATCTCGGAAAGCGCACCGCAGACGCAGTTGTGGTCTACCAGAGACAGGAAATAGGTTCTAAAGGTAAAATATGTTTAGTTGTGTCTGAACTTAACAATATTATGACAATGCTGTAGATTTCGTAAATTCGGATTTACGTTACCTCCTCACAGACCTCTATTGCAACTTTAAAATATCCCGCGATATCCAAAATTATTATTTTCTGGACAAAGTTCCTGTTTCACTGTTGTGATATGACATTAATCTGTTAATATTGATAATTCATCTTGAAATAAAAAATGTTATAATATTTTCTTAATAATATGTGAAACTAACTATTACGTTCAAAATGTCATAGTTACACACATTAATCAGTTACATTTTGAGCAACACTACCCTATCCTCTCACAATAAAATAACGTATATTTCCCGCTCTCGTTCCACATCGTGATTCACAGAGCACTGGAAGATTGAGCGCTACATCTTCGGCCCGGGGACAAATCACCCAACTAATGTCACGCTCCTGGACAACAAGGTGGTACTCCACATCACGCACTTCACATCGATATGGGTCTTTGTCAAGAGGATCTTCTTAAGGTATAAAAGAATCTACGTCGTGCCTTACCTACCAGTGACAATGCCATATACAGGAGCCCCTGTGCTTCATCTCCATGTCTACAGCACCAAAGATCTACCAAAGGTAAACGCTTTATTTTATATAAAAGAATAATTAGATAATATGGTATTGAAAATGACAGTAGAATATTTGTTTCAGCGTGATTTACATTTAACTTAAAACCCAACCTTTCTAAACATAATAAAATGAAAAATAACTATACGTGGGAAATGTAGAGGTATACATTTTACTTTCCAATAGCGAATAGGTAATGTTTAAAGGGACATTTTCCCCAACATATAATCACCTTTGATTATGTTCTCTAAACGTTAAAACACAATTTCATGCAAATACGACCAACATTTGCCTTTTGAGCAAGGGATGAGCATCATTCAAAGTCACTCGCTGTACGGGATAATCCCATTCATCGCGAACACCATGGAGGCTGCCATTGGTGTTTATGAAACTCGGATCGCTCTAAAATGTGATGTCAAACCCGAACTACTCTTTTTGTTGGCTCACGTTTGGCCTTGTGTTTGTGCACAAACCCCGCGAGCTGCGAGAGCTAACAAAAAGAGGCGGAGCTTGTTTGTTCGGGTTTGACGTAGCATTTCGGCGCGAACAATTAAAAATCCGGGTTTCAAAAAATATAATGGCAACCTCCACGCTATATGCGATGAATGGGATTAGCCCATACAGCGATTGACTTTGAATGATGCCCCTCCTTTGTTCAGAGGGCAAACATTGGACATATTTGCATGAAAATATGTTTTAATGTGTAGAGAAATTAATCAAAGGTAAATAGATGATGGGGAAACTTCCCTTTAACTAACACATTGTTCCAAATAGAAAAACAAATCAGAAAAAGATGGCTCGAACATTAATGCGATGCCTTCTATCCTAGGCATTGTTATGTGTTCTTACACTTCGATCGATGCACTATATGAGTTAAATTTCTTGCTGGATTCTATATATTCTTTTTTTTTTAATTGCATGTAAACTTTCAAATACTTGCATACACAATCAAGAAAATCAAAGACGAGGAAGAAAAGGCGAAGCCCCCTTACTGTATGGCCAGGTGCTCTCTGCCATTTGACATGAAGTATAATGAGACTGACCTGACAGCGACCTGCAGCTATGATGGCAACACATTGGTTGAGGTGATTTTAATTTAATTCTGTATCCATTCATTTATTTACGATGACTTTGATCTAGAGTTGCGATAGTCGTATTGAAGGAAAAATTCACATTGAAAGGATCTTATAATACATTTATAAATATCTGTATACATTTGTATAGATATTCCATAGTATGAATGGTGCATCTAATATGTTGTGTAATCGAGTTTCCGCCGTAATTGTTTCCTTGCCACAGTAATATAATATGGTATTTTATTTCCAGACGCTGCCATACGAAAGCCTTGAATCCATGTTACCAAATCAAATGGTATTCAAATTGGACTTCACCGCCATCCACGAGGACAAAAATATGGATGTAAACATTCATCTCACCCAGGGCAATGCACGAAATGAAAAGCATATGGACGTTCCAACACCATACCAAGGTAGGACAAACTAGATTATATACACTATAACTTCACGAGTCTCCTTTAAAATAGGGAAAAGGGGTCTTGTCATATAGTTAATTAAAGCGGCTGTAAGTTGTTTCGTATCATTTATAACTAATTAATAATAGAAATATAACTTAAATTTTAAACGAAAATATTTATTAACATTGGAACCGTAAACGCGAGATGCGCTATTCAGACACCTGTAAAGATTCAACTTGTTTTTCCTGCAAAAAAGAATTTTTATTTTTCTTTAAATAAACATTCAATAAATAAATCATCAGAATAAAACAAAAGCCACTTCTGTTAATTTTCACTAATGTAAAGGTATGTATAAGTATTTCATTTATAATGGAACTTTGTTTGTGCTGTTGCTGACAATTTGTAAGAACGATATTGTGAGATGTATGGTTGATGTTCTTAACATAATTGAAAGGTACTATGGTATTGTTTTATTTTCAGTTGGAAAAATATGTAGTTCTGATTCACATAAAGAATCCACGATGGGTATCTCGGAGCTGAAGCTTTGTAGAATAGCGAATAAGCTACCATTTGGCAAAGAGAAGATGACGGATCTAGGTTTGGAACTCGGCTTTCTGTACGACGATGTCAATAAGTACTCATCAATGAACGTGTCGGGTGGTACATTCAATCAGACTGGGACATTCGACATGTTGATGGAGTGGAGAAGGAAGACAGAAGCAGCAGACCAGGTCACACTCTTGCGGCAAGCCCTTCTGAGCGTAGAGTGTGTTACTCTTGTCGAGGACCATTTCCCAGACACTATGACGCCGACAGAAGGTATGATCATGCGCGTGAGGAAAGATGTTTGATGATGGCCAACTTTGTTTAATGAATTTTTATAGTAACCGGGATATTGCATGGTGTGTTATTTCGCTATTTTGCCTTTTAAGCACCTCGCATTGTATTTTGTATTGCACATAGCACTACAAACTAAAATGGGCTATTTGTGGTACTTTTGTGATTTATTCTTTTCTTTGTTTAGGCTAAATTCGCAATGCATCGATTTGTTTAGACCGGCGGAAATCGACATGGTTCATAAAGAAATTTCAAGAATAGTATCATTTTTTAAAATGTATTTAGAAGATAGGTCATCATGATGATTGTTCACAGCTATCATTATTTTCATTCTAACAGGCGAACCAGTAACTCGAGGCAAGAGAAAAATGAAGCGAAAATGGGTTGAAGATGATGATCAGTTTGCCACACCAAGCTCGAGTTCTTCGGCGGGTGACACCAAATATTCCTCTAGGTAAGTATTAATCCGTTAAAGGGATAGTTGATTTTTAAATGGTTAAAAACAACGGGTTTTAAGAGAGCGCCCTCTTGAGTTTTAATGGCTCTTTTTGAATGATAACAGGCTTTTTACTTAGTCGTTTGTAATTTGTTATTCCTTTCGAGTATGGTGGATTTATAACTGTTACTTTGTAATGTAATGGTGCAGGTTTTGGTTACTACACATCAGTTTGACCTTTAATGTAAGATTATACACAAGTATGACGGGAAATGTTATTTCCAATTATTTAATGAAATCTTTGTCACATGTTATCAATTTTCCTACACAATGTTTAGGCAGAGAACATATTTAACAGTCATGCAAATTCTCTGTAACAATAACAATGAATTATAAATGAGTATGTCCTATTATTAATATTTATTTTCAGTGCACCTGATGATGATGATGCATTGACTTACTCAGACCAAATCTCGGAGAACGGAAAAGAGGAAATAGTTGGACGTATTTCTCGAGAAGCTTTCAAGCAATTTTTCCTCGATCTTGGATGTGAAGCAGATCGTGTCGATGAAGTCCTCATGCAGTGGAGCGAAAGTTACAGCAGTGCGTCTCGTGAGCTCCTGAACGAATGCATCGATGAGCGCAAACTCGGCAAAATCGCCATCCGTGGTGCGATAAAGAAAAATGATCTCATTCCCTTCATGAGGGATATCAAGGAGTTAAACCTATAAATGATGAGACACGTCAGTCATGACAGTGACAGTGTTTGCAATTATAGTTATTGGTGGTGGTGGTGCTGTTAATTCTAACTAGATCGAGGGCGATAAGTCTTTCCACGTTATGTTTACTCTTATTTCTCCACCGCCATAAAATTCTTTCCCTAAAACGCATGCATGCCTTTCCACAGCTACATATTACTCTGATAGTTTCTAGTTTGCACCATTGCTCGAGTGTACAGTTCATTATTATTATCATGAACAACATTTCATATCAAAAGACCATGAAGACCGATACCTTTTCGGAAAATTCATATTCAACTCTCTTTCTGAAAATTCATATTCAACTCCTTTTCTGAAAATTCATATTCAACTCCTTTTCTCAATACCAAAGTTTGTTCTCCGGCCTTCCTTGAATAATTAATTATTTCATGAATAATTAACAAATGATTAATATCGTGCGACCATAAAGGTACACTTGAGTATTGGTAATTCCCGAAAAAAGAATTTGCAAGGGTTTTGGTTGGTTTTAATTCCATTTGAAAGTTCATTGAATAAAACATGTGAAATGAGAATCATTCCCTTTCAAATGCTTTCATAGTAAAATATTGTATTTATATGTCGTCTAGCCAGGCCATATATTGACTCTTAAAAAATACATAACAAGATTATACACTTCTTTTTAAAATAAATTTCAAAAGAGTTTTTGTTTTAATATTTGTTGATGATATCTCTATTTAATCATTGTTTTAACAAAAACATCACATGCACAATTTTGCATGAAAAATGGTTGATTTTAATGAGTTTTTAGAAAGTGCCCTCGTGAGTAGTAACGGCTCTTGTTGAATGATAGCCGGCTTTTTACTTAGTCGTTTGTAATTGTGTATAACTTTCGAGCATGGTGGAATTACAACTATTAGTTTGTAATGTAATGGTGCAGGTTTTGGTTACTAAAATTCAGTTTGACCAAAACTCAACTATCTCTTTAACCCTTGGACAAGTTGAACATTTTCCAAAAGCGATATTTCAGACTTCAATCATATTCGAAAACATTTTAAGATTCTTCTCAATTATGTGAGATAATTTCATAAAATAGATCGCAGTTTACCTAGTGAAAATGTGACTATCATGTGAGATGTTATACAGACCACTGATTTTATTAATTTTATTTTCAACATAATCACATAATACAACATTATTACACAAATAATACAGAAAGAAATACATTAATTGAATACTGCAAATAAATATGATTAACCTAATAATACAGTTTGTAATATTAATGGATATACATAATAAGCATCTTTCAAAACAGTAATTACAAAGAAGAAAACAGATCGAAATTCTAATATTAACATCAGTGATTATGTACGGGACCACCATAGGGCCTAGTGCCATTGATTTTGACTACAATCGAATAGCGTTCCAGAACACTTTACATTAAACCATAAATATATCCCGCCATAATCATGATAATAAGGGAAACACCAACACAATCAAGACTCATTTTATTCTTCTGTTACAATAAGCCAAACAACGAGATACAAGAGAAATATGAAAAAATCCAAGTGAATTCAGTTGAATATGACAACGTTTATAAATCGTTTTAAGGGTCATATAAAATATTTTGTTCAACTAAAAGCGTTTATATATTACATGTAAGCAATATATATCAGAAAAAATCATAAATGTTTGTTCTAAACTCTTTAAAAATTAACATAATATCAAAATGCCAATTTTCAACAGTAATGCATACAATACACTCTAATTTGAATGCAAATTATTATTTTAAATTGTTTGAGACATAATCATGTAGTTTCAAGTGGTTTCTAAAGTTCTAAAGTTGGTCATCGTGGGCACGAAATGCTATGATTCAAACAATACTGCAGATGATTCAAACTAACTATATAGGTGGAGATAGACAGTAAGCAATATGAGAGACGGGAACACATTCACCAGTGACCCGAGTATGAACTAACTGATATGTTTTGGAATAATCTTATTTATATTAGCATGTAACATTTGAACACTCAACAACATTTGTAAACGTTAATATGATTGGTATAATGATATTATATTAACATATTTCATGGTTTAATCTACGGATAATATATTTGTTTAAAATAGCAAGTATACAAAACATTCTTCATTTACGTTACGCTTGTTGATTAAACTCGCCTTCGAAAAAAGTTCCATCTATTTATTAGATGCAAGTTATGTTATTTAATTTCTTGAAATCTCCATTGTCTTTTTTAAAGTTTATGTAGAACTATTTTGTATTAGTTTTACATGCAATTTTATAATTAAAATCAATAAATAAACTGAATTGAACTGAACGTAATTATGATGAAGATATGTAAAATTAGTATATTGTTGGTTTATTTGGTATCTATTTGTTCTTTGATGTTTTACCCAAAATGTTAAAGAATGGTGCGTAATTATAATCTTGATAATTTATATTGTATGCACAATATTTTGGTGTAAAATTGGTATGACGCTTGTCAATTTTATTCTATGACATTACGGTATTGTAGACGTACATAAGTAAGTAGCAGTGGCGGATCTAGGAGGGGGGGGGGGTTAGGGGGCTTAAACCCCTCCCCCCAAAACCCGCACCATTACATTACAAACTAATAGTTATAACTCCACCTTGCTCAAAATTACAAATGACTTAGTAAAAAGCCTGTTATCATTAAAAAACAGAGCCGTTAAAACTCAAGAGGGCGCTCTCTAAACCCTCATCGGTTTCAAACATTTTAAATTAAATATTGTGCATGTGATGTTTTGTTGAACTAGTGATTAGAAAGAGAGATAATCAACAACTATCGAAAAACCTCTTTTATAACTTTTTTTAAAGAGGAAGCATTTTTTTTTTTAATCACGGCTGGTTAAAAGTTATCGAATAATTGTGGGGCCCCACAATTATTACAAATGGTTATGTTTATGAATATTTCAGCCATTTCTGAACCGATTATTATCAAATAAAGTTTATTCTGTCATTAAAATTAAATGCTCTTTCGAGTTTGACACTCAGTTTAGCGCCCTCTATACCAAAACTCAATTATCTCTTTAATTAACAAACTTGGTGGCAATGAAAGAATCGGATGATAACATGGCTCAGCATCAGATAGTTGCGTATCATGCTCGTATTGGGGGCACACTCAATGTATTTCCTTATTCGAAGGACTTCCCTTTATGTGTTTTTTTGTTGTCAAAAGTTTGGGGTACTTAACTATAATATGTACGTATTATGTTCCCCAGCAGTTACGCCACCAGCGTCTGTGTTATCAGACTATGAGAAATGAGAGATAATAATTATTGTATAAGAGCTAGACTATCAAGCTTACTCCGTTGGTGACATCTATTCATCTCTTGGCAAAGGTTTATGTATATAAATATTACAAATAATGTTCATATTCTATTTGTTCATATAGAAAGCCACACACATGCAATATGCAGTACAGTACATACACACCAAGAATGTCCATAAGCTCATTCACACTTGTATAATCAGCAATGAATAGCAGACATAAAACAGAATCAATGTAATACCGGACAAGTTGAACTGTTAAAGTTGATGTTTGTTTGAGTTTCTTCCTGCTAGATGGCGATACACCCCACATATCCACCTATAGTGATCCATCTAAGTGGATCTCTCACGTTTGGTGGATACGAGGGGTCTACCGCCATCTAGCGGGCAAGAGCGGACAGGGGAACAGAACATTTTCACCACAGTCCATTTTCGACTTTATTAAGACTTTATTAAGCTTTATTAAGACACCAATATTATCTTTTGGGACCTTATTAATTATTTTTGCGTAACATTCGGTCATCTATGGGACAAAATCTATATAATGTTATCCTGGTAGATGCCTTCCACCCCTGGATATAGTTGCTTGTCCATCATCTGATTGTAATGTGCAAAATGATATTCTAGATATCTAGATTTGAGCACCATTGTCAAAATCCACAAAACTTACTAAATAGTGTACTCTAGCGGTTCTTGCAAACATCGATGTATTCTTATCACCAAACGAAGCATGCAATAGCATGCGGTTTAAACAATTTCTATTTCGTTAAGATAAGTATAATTTAAATGTTCGCATTGGATACACTGTGGTGGAGACTTTTGATTGTGTACAAAGACAACGCTATTACCATCATTTGCAAAAGTTTAAGACCACCTGGGAATTTGTGGGTATTTCAATAATTTGGAGTGCATTTTTTTGTCTTATTGAATGATTACATAACATGTTTACTACAGTGGTCAGTAGCAAAAGAGTAATGGTCAGCGAAAAAATAATTTTCTTTTTTTGGGGGCTCCATTTTCAGGGGCTACTTTTCCAACTTTCGGGGGCTACAAATTTCAAGCTCTTTTTCGAATTTCAGGGGCTATTAATAAGCTATAATGCTGTAAGTGATCATTTTATAAGCATTTGATCACAATCCAAACAGAAAATTCCCACAAAAAATCTCGAAAATCCAAAAAAAAAATAAAAAAAATTCGGGGGCGAATTTTTTTTCCGGGGGCGAATTTGGGCATTTCGGGGGCGAATTCGCCCGCCGCCCCCATGTATTTGTTGGCTGGTAATGGTATAAGCCCAGCAGTTCAAGTGTGATACAAAGGTTATGCGTTAAAAATAAAAGTATGTCTGAAAAATAAATATGTTTAACTTTGTTGTGTTTTTTTAGTTATTGCATTTTGGAAGGGTGGTCTTAAACTTTTGCAAATGATGGTAGTTAGCGAATATCACTTTGCATTTTCGCACATTAATTTTCTTGGTCATATGACATTCATAACCCATGAAATTTTTACAAATCACTCAGTCACAGAACACAAAAATATACATTTTATTAACCTTTCCTCAGATTTTGCACATAATCAACAAAGCTAATATATCCCTTTACAAGCAGCATCGCCTAAATTAAATATTTTTAAATAAAGTTGTGTAACATCCAACAATTTAATCATATCCTCTTCCCCCCCCCCCCCCCCCTCTCACCCTTGAACAAATTCCAACTAAATACAGTTAAGCAGCAGCTGAATGAATAAATAACTTCTCTCTACCCAGTGCCCCGTTGCATAAAACTTTCTGCATTAGTTACCACTGGAGTAAAGACAACTGGCCTAACAATCAAAATGAAGTAATATAGCTGCTTAATGTACGTTGTATAGATGGGTACAGTGGCTGGGTGTTACTTAGTCTTTGCGCCATTGGCATATTATGCTCCCAAGGGAGTTGAGGAAATATGAAATATTGTTGTGGGGCTTTGAAATGTACCTGATGACCATGGGAAATAATACAAAATTGTGCTTAGAAACTCTGTATTTAGCGCTACATAACTGCAAGCTATTATTATTAGTATTATTATTGCTATTATCATTATCATTATTATTATAATTATTATTTATTAGTTATTATTATCCTTATAACATCGCCCTTCTGTTTTCATACTGGCTCAGCATATTTCCCTTTACTCATCTAAATCTTTGTTCTTTACATGTAATTTCGACTGCCAAAATATAATGTATATTATCAATTCGTTAGTTTTATTTTCAATTCATGATGTCATTGATTTGTATAATTGGGTTGACTGCAGAAATATAGTCTTTGAAATTAAAAAAGGGGGAACCCCACACTATTAATACTTCGATTCACTCGTAACACATTATGATAATTTGTATTTGCATACATTTTGTGGTACCAGTTGTAAATACATGTACACACCATAGTACGAGTGAAACGTATACATTTCCCGCTTGTGATACACAGTCGATTACAGCTAACATAATGCGAACAAAGAATCAATCGTTCATAATGCCATCTCACTTATGCTAAAATGTGTGCTTCACATGCATGTATTATTAATATGCGCGGTGCGAAGTTCATAATGGCGCTCAATTGATCAATTCAATTGGAAGCCTGTTGATGGTCTGACGTAGCATATTTGTCGTTAGACACGGCGATAGTGGACGGCAGCATTGTTTATGTAGCAAACATGGCGGAAGGTGGTATAACGCAGACGCCAAGCAGCAGTACTTCAGGTGGAACCTACAAAGGTATGTTCCATGTTTAGAAACCACTATCGTTTAAATTATTTGACGACTATTAATGTATAATGCATCTGAAGTCCATGTCAATGCAAATTGTTATGATGCGATGACGACACTGCTACAGCTTGATGTACATAGATCTATAATTCATAATGTGCAGTTCGCGTTAGCATCGGAATATATAACGCAGTAATTCCATCAAGGCTGTATTTTACACGGTATACCGTTTATATTGTATACACGGTGCTCAAAACCAAAGAAGAATGGTGAGAAATACTTGAAGGGCGGTGATTAAGTATAGACAAAAAAAAACGTAAGAGAAAAAAGAACACATAAAATAGATCAGTCATCAGTGCATAACTAGCCCAGTAAATGTTACAGCAGTCATAATGGTTTTAATGTTATCTTAAAATATAAAATTTGCATTAGGAAATATAAATTGATACATGATGCCTATTGATTTTTCTAATCACTTAATTATTGATTAATCGATATACAAAATAATAATATAATTTACTGTCTTTCGTTAGTATTCATGCCTAATTTGTGATACTATTCAGGTATATTATGATTTATTTCTCTAATTATTGTATATAATATATTAAGGTTTCTTTATACCTCGTGAGTTCATTAATGTTATTTCCATGTTTGTAAATATTGTTGCAAATGACACTGCAATTCAGCTTGTAGCTGTGAATGTGACATTTTGTTGAATAAAATACCATTATCATAATACGTACATGTATGGTAGAGATAGGGATTTAGTAACTCTGTTAACATGTGCAAAAATTATTGATAAAATATTTCTTTGAGCTGATATGTCCACTGAGTGATGTGTGGAAATTCCTTGTTAAATACATGTTGCATGCAAAATTATTCAACCTCCCTCCCACTTTGGACATTCTGGCATTACAACTGCAGACTATTACTAAATCATTCAAGTGGTGAACAGATGGTTTATCACAATTGAATACCAGAGCAAAAGTCACAATTTAATTCATTGTCCATCTAAAACTGCAACAATCACAGAAAAAGCAGGTTGCACACCTGGATGAATACATGAATAATGTCAAATCAAGAGCCACATGCACATGTTTTGAGGTGAATTAAACCGTGACACATGCTTAGCAGCATACATTTGCATGGTTACCTAATACTCCACCCAATGGGTACTGTACACCTTGTGTCAGTACTCCTCATGTCTATTGCACTGTGTTGGCAAGATGGTTAAGGCAAGAGAGTGGTCCCTGAAGTTTAGAGAGCAGATAGTAGCTTTGCACAAGAAAGGAAATGGGTACAAGAAGATATCCAAGCTCTTAAAGGTACTTCAGATTCGTCAAATCAGATGCGCGGCGCCATCTTAAGTACACGTTGCGCACGGTGCGTGATGCACGTTAGCTCAGTGTCATGCGGTGCGCGCAAACTGGCCCAGTACAAAATGGCGACCCGCTGTGTAGCATCCCCACGCTTGATGCCCTTTAAATGTTCCCAGAGACACTGTTGGGAGCATCATTCGCAAGTTCAATGCCACCGGTACTGCGGCTACACAACATGGTCGTGGATGAAAGAAGAAGCTTTCAGCAGCCGCAGCAAGATTCCGGAGAAGACAGGTGGACAAGAACCCTAGGCTTACAGCCAAGGACCTGAAGGATAACTTGGCTGAAGGAGGAACTGATGTTTCAGTGGACACGGTACGCCGCACACTACATGCTGAAGGGCTCAAAGCCAGAACCCCTAGACGCACACCGCTGCTGAAGCCACACCACAAGAAAAAGTCGCCTCCAGTATGCTAAAACCAACCTGTCAAAGCCACAGAAGTTCTGGGATACTGTTCTATGGACTGATGAAACAGTATTCATCCATGTGTGTTTATAGGGGGTTGAATAATTTTGCAACTTGCCTTTTGTGTGATAGTTACAATTTTGGGAGGACTATGAATTCAATCTTGACTTTTTGTCTGGTATTCAATTGCAATAAACCATCTGTTCACCACTTGAATGATTTAGTAATAGTCTGAGGTTGTAATGTCACTCATTTTGCCAGAATGTCCAAAATGGGAGGGGGGTTGAATAATTTTGCATGCAACTGTATGTTAAATCAAAGGCAAATGGCCGAGTAATGGGCGAAATTGCGTAGTGATATTCGATAACGCATTGCACTGATGTTGTATTCGACTGAAAGTCTCCACCAGAGACTTTAAAATCCGAGCACTTAAATCATACATGTCTTTATAAGGAAATAGAAATCTGGACAACCAAAATCGGTTCCATGCTTCTATCGGTAATACGAATACAACGATTATACGGTATGTGAGAACCGCTAGGGGTTTGTGGATATAGACCATGTTAATTCATATTTCCAAACGTTATTATGCATTATAGCTCCATTCTTAGCGATATAAAGTGATACGAAATCATTCTATTCTTGTACGCATGTTACACCAAGGGGCAACTCGAGCCGTATCCGATTTCAGTGATGAAGAGTTGGCAGAACTGATCCCAAAGGTGGCGTCGTGGGACAGGGTGTTCTACCACGTCAGGCATGCTGGATCAGACGCTCCGTCGTTGGAGGAATACCCCAAAGAAAGTCTTCGACGAAGCGGTCTAGCTGACACCATTTTGAAGAAGGAACCACAAATAACTAGGCTGGAACTTGCAGCGGCTTTTATGCGAAATGGTGAATCTCACATTTCACAAAATGTTATGTTTGGAGGTGAGTTAATCGAGAAATATGTCTGATGTGAAATAATATCATCATGGTAACTAGTATAAAGGGTAATCCATTAAAAGTGCTTGTTATGTATATCATGTGATATGCATCCATTTGAGTATTATTATTTTTAGCACACAATCTTACATTAATTTATTGTTTTGATTTTATATTCGAATGTTATGCAGGTGATCAGACCACATTCTCCCGATGCTATTACATAATCCATTGAATTGTCCATTCTACAGAAGAATCTTCTGATGAAGCCATCCATTTCCACGATGAAATAATGGATGTCTTGGCCATGGAAAGGAACTGTTCAAAAACATTAATTTGTGCGTGTTATAACAGCACTTCTTCCTCATTGCTCGATAAAGAAATCCGAATGAAGCTTTCCGCAGAACTTGAGGAATGTCTGACTGCCATGGAAAGTAATTATATAAGCTATTAATTCATTTCTAAGATATTTAAATGCAATTACTGTATATACTAATACACATCCCCGTTAGTCCTTACCACATTCTACCTGTCTGGCAGTTGCGTATGAGCGATATCTTTTTCTTCTGCTATTTTTTGTTGGGGGGGGGGGGGGGGCAGCTGTTCCTATGGTATCTACATTTACTTTGAGATATGAAAATGTATCTGTAGGACGTCAACTAAAGGTTTAATGTAAAGTTTGTCCCTTCATTAAACCACTTTTGATTACTATTTAGTGGAATAGGCAGCAGCCCACATGCCCCCATCTGTACCCCATCTCTAAAAATCATACAATCAAGATGAACGAAAACTCAATTATCTGATTTATTTATTTATAAATCCACTCTTTTATAAATATTGATGAATGAAAATAAAAACATAATTATATTCAATCACTTGACAGAAGATTCATCCACATGGTCGTGAGAATATAAAACAGTGTTTGGAGACATCTCTTATATGCTCCTCAAGAATAGTTTGTATCTTTTGGTAATCTCCTATAATTAATTTAATTTGATCAGCAGTGAACCATTGATTTGATAGGAGCATCGTTTGTGCTTTTTTACGGCTGTATGCTATAGTTCACTATTCACTTGATACAATCTTATAATATGTATGCTGTTATAAGTAGAAACTTTAACTAAATTCATTCAAAATGTGTACATGTATTTCATTTGCAGGGTTGACAGATACAGAATCTGAATGGGCAGAATGGGGGAGGAATGAATGGCACGATATTCGACGTCGAATTGAGTCCTGGAATGAAGACATTATAAATCTATATGCGACCCTATGTGGACCATTTTCTGTCCGTATCGGTAGCGGATTGGTTTTCCGATTTACATCTCCCCCGCTTCGTTCGCAACTAGTGGACTGGATTATGTTTGGAGCAACACGCGGACAGACACAGGCAAACATCAAAATCAAACTACACTATGCCCCGAAAAGATTGTTTTTTCTCAGAATGATATTGAGATCATTAACGAGAGGGGAATCCGGTCAATACCTGGCAGAATGTCTCGGAAGGACAGGTGAAACTATTGATTAACCGCTATTTGATAGTATATATTGAATTATAATTTCATTCAACGCGACATCACTAAAACATGATGCACGATTGTATTGACATCGAACTGTACTTTTGTTCATTTATTGCACTAATGCACTTTATATTAATTAGTTCGCCAATAATGAGACTAATCCAACTTTGTCAAAGAGAGATTATATATTGTTCCAGTATTTTATCAGTAATGGAATGTGAAATAACAAATAGGAACACATATTTGCTTTCCTTACTTTGTTGTTTTTGCATTTGAAACTTATTTACAAAAAATAAAGTAGTGTCGAAAAGTGTATTATAAATAATCAATCACGACATCATTATAATACCATATCCCATGACTTTCACGACCTACATAATTATTCCTCTACTTAGAACTATCTGAAACAGAGATCAGGCGTGTAGCCAAAGAGACCAATAGAATAGACGGTCTGTGCAAACTATTGCAACTCCATGAACCAGACGATGTGCAGAAATACATCAAGAAGTACATCACGAGACACGAACTCTTCCTCGCTCTCCGTCTCTCGGGATACAGTCAGCAAGCAAGACTGCTCTATGGTATGACATCGTTACTTGGCAATGATTTCTTACGTTACAAATATAAATTCGACTTAGTTATCATGATTATAGAAACATTAAATATCATATAAATATGAATTCAAATGGACCAATGTAGCATTGAGCTTTACAATTCTGTTCATGAATTATTTTACGTACACAAACAATTCGATTTGCATGTATGTTATATACTTCATAATGTTTTGTTATTTTCATATATACGTATGCAGTGAATGTAAAATGTGTATATATTTCTTATTCGAATATATTTCACAAATTGCAATTGAAGATAATACGCAAATTTGTCTCAATATGAAGCATTGTTTTCAATGATGTATTGACATGAACTCTTTGTAAACTTAGTAAGATCCACTCTATGTTCATTATTTGTGCTTCAGATGTGAAAATGTATGACGACTTTCGTACCAAAACATTGAGCAACCGTGGCGAGAAGTTCGAATTAGAAGACTGGGGCGTTCGTATCACAGTTCCCTTCGGCTCACTAGCGAAAACTCAAAAGATCACACTTCATCGTCTTTCCGAGGTACCCAGTGAGAAATTGAAAGATGAAATAGCCATCGTGCCTGGGATCCGATGCTGTCCTTCTGGACTGAAGCTCAATTCGCCATTGCAGCTATCCATCGAACAATTTGCGTCCATCACCGATGTTGGAAAGCGCACCGCAGACGCAGTTGTGGTCTACCAGAGACAGGAAATAGGTCCTAAAGGTAAACTGTGTTCGGAACTGTATTAACATCAATCTTATGATAATGCTTTACATTTCGTAAATTCGGATTAAGGTTCTTGAAAACATACCTTTATTGCGACGGTTCCAATATCTCCCAAACTCCAAAGTCATTTTTTTCGAAACCAATCTGCTTTTTTGACTGTTGTGATATGAAATTAATATCCTGAAATATCAACAATCTACTTATTATTTTTTAGATAATATTTACGTTTACGTTTAAATTGTCATAGTTACACACATTAATCATGAGCAATTACCAGATAGTTACATTTTGAACAGCACTGCTCTATCCTCTCAAACAAAAACAAATTATATTTCCCACACTCGTGAACACTGGCACATATTTTACCTATCGTGATTCACAGAGCACTGGAAGATTGAGCGCTACTGCAGCTTCGGCCCGGGGACAAATCACCCAACTAATGTCACGCTCCTGGACAACAAGGTGGTACTCCACATCACGCACTTCACATCGATCTGGGTCTTTGTGAAACGGATCTTCTTATGGTACAAACGAATCAACGTTGTGCCATTCCTGCCAGTGACAATGCCAAGTACAAGAAAACCAGCCCTTCATTTGCATGTATACAGCACCAAAGAGTTACCCAAGGTAAATCCTTGTTGCCCATTGCGAACTTTACATTAATTTTGTTGTTTTAATACATAATTATGCTATTGCACAATTACGGCTGAATAAAAGTTACAAAGTAATAAACATACGAAAGTAACTTACATAGGCAATGTGCTAGGAAATGGGTTATCGTAAGCATCATGAAGTGATAACAAATCTGAAGACATGACAAAAATATAAGGGGAAACACTTTTACCTTAATATGATTTTTATTCACATATTATATAGCCTGGGAAAACGAGTTATGCATTATGTGATTCCTACTACTTTGGGAATAACATTATTTTGTCTCACTTAGTACACTTTGATCGATGAAATGGAGTCAGAATAATTACGATTTCCTGGCATTCGTATGACCATTGTTTATTTGTCATATGTTGCATAATCATAAAATCTGTAAAAGTTGTAATAATTTGCATTCATATCCAAGAAAATCGAAACAGGAGAAGAAACTTCGAATCCTCCCTACTGCAGGGTCCGAATGCCTGTGCCTTTCGACGTAAATTACAACGAAACTGATCTGACAGCGACATGCAGCTTTGATACCCAAGTGCTAGTTGATGTGAGCTCGTATTTACACTTTTCAGTAGCTATATAATTTTCTTGCTTAAGTTCTATAATTAAGGAAAGTGGTGTAGCCATAATTATCTAAGGGGCTCCTACCTACGAGTACGTAAGCGCGAAATACTTCGGGTGGGGTCCAGGGGACAGAGCCCCCGGAAGCTTTTGGATTTGGGCTGTTCGCAGCCCCAAAATTAAAACCACCGGCTAATAAGCAAACAAATGCAAAAGCAAACAAAAATCATACCTGAGAGGTGGGAGGGTGGCTGAAGTCCCCCTCCTCGCTTCGCCACTGATTACAATCATACTATTGTGTCATTCCACGTAGTTGTGGTGGCTTGAATTCAAAGATGCAATATAATGATTATAGTAATAGTCAAACTAATATGGTAAAAGCGCACGCTGCGTCATTCGACGCTCGCGACGCATCATTGTTATTCATCGGACACATTGATGACCTGCACACAACGTGCACATTATTCATTTTCTGGTGAATATTCCAGCTGAATTCTAATTTATAGTGGACATTTTAAAAGAGAACTGTTTGCAATACAAAAATATCTCTCGTTGTATAAATGGTGTTTAGTTTGTAGTTTGTGTTTGTGTTACACGTAGTGTACGTCTACTGTTAAAGGAATCTAGTAAGATTTTGCAAATCCTCAAAATCCAATTGGAATTCTGGCGGTTCCCTCATACCTTGTTGTTGTTGTATTCGTATTAACAATAGAAGAATGAGACTATTTTTTTCAATTTCCCTTTCTTTAAAAATTAATTTACGATTGAAGTGTTCCGATGGTCGTTACTGTGTACAAAGTCAGTGCAATGAGTAAGTGAATATCACTTTGCATTTTTGCCCATTACTCGGCCACATAACGTCCATTTAGCTTGAGATATTTACACAATACCCAGCGGACATATCAGGTAACAACAATGTATATTGTATTAACCATTCATAACTTTTTGCACATGTCAACAAAGTTACTAGATCCCTTTAACATTGTCACCCAAACCAACATTCATCATTGTTCACTTGCCGAAATGTCATGCTGAGTATTCTATTTCCAGACGCTGCCATATGAACTTCTTGAATCAATGTTACCAAATGATATGGAATTCGAACTGGACTGTACTGCCATACACGAGGACAAGAATGTAAACATTCATCTTTCTCAAGGCACTGTACGGAATGAAAAGTCGAGGACATTTCCAACATCGCTTTTCCAAGGTTAGAAAAAAAGTCTCTAGAATCTCTAGATTCTGTTCCTACATAGCTCTGACATAACTGTGTCGTTTGTTACTAAGGTTTTTGTCATGAAAGCCTCTTAGTTAAATACATCCAACTATATGTGTGTCTTCACTTTATGATCGAAGCAAACGTCTTCACCATTCAAATCTGTCGTAGAATGTACCTCACAACAATGTTTGTTCTGTTCTACTACTGAGATACAAATGCAAACTTTACATCAGTCTACAGGAAAAACAAATAGATGTCATATTATCATGCAATACATCAACTTTCTACGAATCAATATTGGTATGATTTCTTTTATGATTGAACCAACCATGATGGTCGTCATCATGATCATGAGACCACGACAACTAAATATGATTGATCAAATATGCGATGAGTAAACAACGTCTGTTATACTCCCTCTCTCTCTAGTGAGTTCCATTCCAACGTTACGTGGTGATCAACAGGATATGATAACAGGAATACCTGACCAGACCCTGATGGCCATAGCTGATGAATTCTCTGGAGCCGACATGACGGTTCCAACACTCGCTACACATCTTGACTTCTCATACGCGAAATCTCAAGAATACGAGCACATGAACATGCAAGGTCACGTGAATAGTAAAGGAACGATAGCAATGTTAATGGCATGGAAAATGAAGACTCGTGCCAGTGTCCAGATTCCTATCTTAGTTGAAGCCTTGATCAAGTCTCGGCGTATGGGTATTGCAGATCAATATTTCCACGAAGAAGGTAATATAATCTCACCAACGACCATATTGTTGTTATCTCAGCTAACGTTACGACTAAACTTGAGTGTTCATTACTTATCATCCATTATTATTGTATCATTACCATTTAATAGCGGTATTACTGGTTTGAACTTCCCATAAGATAAACCATGTACTAACTATTTGCAAATAGGGGAAACTGACCATTATTAACTAAATTAAATTGTTCTAGACACGTGCCCTTACGTTACCAACGAACTAGAAAGTTCCTGGATGGTGGTACTTTGCTGATCAATAGCTGTATAAACCTGACACAAATCTGAAGTATAAGATTCAACGTTCAGAAAAATGCGAGAGATCAGCAATAGCGGTGCATCACTTCAAATAAATGCCAACATCTTTTTGAAACACCTCGGACTTTTCGTCTAAATAGAAAAAAACACCGTACGTCAGTCAGGCCCACTCTCGCTTTTCCACTATTTTGAACATGTCGATATACCGCTATTCTCTCCGCGACGTCGCTAGATGGCGCATACATCGTGGCGATCAGCTAGCGATAGTGACATGCGATAATATCAGTGATCGAACAAAAATAGAATTTTGTACAGCCTATACGGTATACTACCCGTATAGTTACGCGTACGGCATACATAGAGCCGACTCGCCCTACCTAGCTACCGGGGTAGGGTCGGCATGGCCGCAGCTCTGGACGGGCCGAACGCTCGCTGCGCTAGCTAGCTGCCTCTGCGGGCTCGCTGTATCGATCGATTTAAAGTAAACGGCTGTCCTTAAAGACTATGTAAAAGTCAAACCGTCAACAATTTGAAATCTGAAATCAAAGTTACGATTTCCAACGCTATTTTCTTCAAATGTTCTGGATAGATCATTGAGATAAAATGCAAATCTGCAGATCAATTATCATTGATGGTATAAATGAAATATTAGGATGACCTATCCAGAACATTGGCTAAAATTAATTACATAAAATAAATTGTAATAGTAGTGTGAATTCCCCCATTGACACAACACGCAAAGCTAAGTATGACGTCATGATTCATAATAGGAAGGGGTTCAGGAATAGCGTTTTTCCGCTATTTTCAAGAATAGTGGAAAAGCCAGAGTGGGCCTGACTGTACGTCATCGTATGTTTGTATCAATTGGACATCTAGATACTTTGTTGACATGTGCACAAACTGACGATAGGTTGATAACAAATGTATTTCTGTGATCTGAACATGTGTCTTCTAGCTGAGTGACGTGTAAGAATGCCAGAATAAATGAGTGTCATATGACCGAGTAATGCAAAGTGGCATTAATTTACTCATTGCACTGACTTTGTTCACAGTCAAAATTCTCCACTAGATAATTTCAAATTCGAGCACTTTATATATTAACGCAAGAAGTTTATAAACCGAAAATTGTTCCATGCTTATATTGTTAATGCATTAAGTACAACGAGATATGTGAGAACCACTAGAGTTTTCAACAAATTGTGTGGGTGTTCACAGCGTTACTAGATCCCTTTAAATTTAGAAAACATCGTAACATAATTTAGCCGGAAACCTTACAATTTCATATGATTCTGCACCTTTTGTTTCAGTCCAAAGACAGTCAGCAAGTAAGACGCCAGAGAAGGAGAATTCCGATGCTTCGGTTCCTAATTCGGAGTTAAAGGCTCCGACGTCGATGTCCAGCGAAGGCAATCTTCCACACGGGTAATCCTTGCCTACAATTATAATGTATTATATACGAAGTACATAACAATACATTTTAATCTTTTTCACAAGACATTTATACCATGCCTGTCGCCATTATTGTTTAAGGGGGGTCCGAAAAAAACGGGACAGTGATCGAACCTGGCCAAGACCACTGGATGAGACCAACAATTTTCCGGGGCCGAAACCACTAAGGTTGTGAGGTGGCGGGTCATCCGAGATCATTGATTTAGATGGTCGAGGCCGATAAAAAGTGGACACGAGACCGGTACAAATGTGAGCACCCCCCCCCCCCCCCCCCCCCCCCGGCTACGGGCCTGTTTAAAAAGTATTGCCATCTAATGCAAATAATAAACTTTTATAAGTATTAAGAATAATTACTTGGGGCTATAGGATGCAGAACGCACATCTGTACGCGTTTCTAACTTGGGGTGTAGACATTACTTGCCGCAATATCAAAGCCTGTAATACAGTGTATCACAATCTAGGCCCAGCGCCACTCCGTGACGCGTTGTTCAATAATAGAATAGTTCGGTTAGCTAAGACTATGGTCACAACCCGAAAAAATAGGCTGCTCGGCGGCCGGGCGGCGACTTTATAGCCAATTTCGCCCGGGCACCGAGCGGCGGCCGCCCGGGCACCGCTGGTTTTTAAAGCATCGCTGGGTCGCTGCTGAAGTTTTATCGCGGAGTTTTCACTCGCCGCCCAAAATACGCTTGGTGCCTGGGCGGTCGCCGACGTAATCGAGCGGTCGTCGTCGAGCGATTTAGGTCAAAAAAGCGAAGCCGCTAGGTCAAAGGCTGCCGAGCGGTCTGCGCCCTGTCTCCGTGGTACATCAGTCGGTCACCGGGCGGCGAGTTCAAAATCGGTCGGCGTCCGGGCAGCGCCTGCCCGATCATGGCCGTGAGAAATTCCCGGCGGAGCCCGGCGGGCCGCGACTTTTTTTTCCCAAACAGGTTTGCTATGGCACTAACGCAAAAGATATGTCCGTTTAATTGGAATCGGGCGACTTTAATGGAGACCAAAGCGCGCGTATTTAATTCGGGTTATAGCCACTAAATCTGACATACACCGTGTCCCAGAAAAAAACGAAACCGGGTTTCATGGCAGAAATGTTATGTTATAATGAATAATTTCCTTGATGATATATATATGTCTAAAAAGCTATGTGTCTCTTCTTTTATTTGATATACACCTTATGGCACATAATTCACGCATGACTGAATTAGAACGATAGAAAGTGGTGTTACCAAAATTCAATTTGCGCGCAGAAATTGCAAGTTTGGGTGAGGTTTTGGGGAGAGTTTTAAGAGTAGTAAACGTACTTATTTTGAAAAAGGACAGACACCGCATGAAAATTCATAATTTTATCTTTTATATGACACCTCATGATTAAAAAATAAATTATATATGCCAGAGAACGAATACAATGAAAACATGATTGATTCCAGCCCAAATGAGTAACTTTCCTGATCTAGCCTGTTTCCTGATCCCCATGTTTGTGTAAATTCACTCATGCATCAAAGTCCATTGTCAGCTGCTAGTCAGGAATGCTGAGCGACTTCTTACTCAACTTTCACTCATTCGGGCAGAAATCAGGCATGTTTTCATTGTACTCGTTCTCTGGCATAAATCATTTATTTTTTTAGCATGAGGTGTCATGTAAAAGATAAAAATATTAACTTTTATGTGGTGTTTGTCCTTTTTTAAAATAAGTACGTTTACAACTCTTAAAACTCACCCAAACTTCAAATTTATGCGTGCAAATTGAATATTGGTAACACCACTTTCCATTGTTCTAATTCAGTAATGCTTGAAGTATGTGCCATAAGTTGCACATCAAATGAAAGAAGAGACACAGAGCTTTCCAGGCATATATATATCATCAATTAAATTATTCATTATGACAGAAAATTTCTGCCATGACACCCGGTTTCGTTTTTTCTGGGACACGGTGTATAGCCACTATATCTGACCTATAGCCACTAAATCTGACTTTAAGGTTAGGGTAAGGGTTAATGTTAGGGTAAATATACCCCTAAAAACCAATACAAACCAAGAGAACTTGAGATAGCTAAGTCAGTAGAGAGCTAGACTGATATGCTAGAGATCTGACCAAGTCGCTAATTCACAAGGATTTGAAAACCTGTTTGGGAAAAAAAAAATCCGCCGGTACGCCAACGGGACACCCGCAGATGCCCCGCCGGTGGCCGGTGGGAGACCGCCCAGGAATCGGTGGGTCATCAGTCGGTCACTGCCGGGACGCCGCGTGGAGAAGCTCCCCGATTTCGCCCAGTTTTTACCTAAAATCGACCGGCGACCGACGGGAAATCGACAGGGCATCGCCCAGGCATCGACTGCTCGACTTCTCCGTTGGGCGATGCCTAAATTCCAGCGGCGACCGAGCAGGCTACAAATTGGTCGGTCACCGCTCTGAGTTGAGGTCACGATATTGTGATTCTAGTCGAAGTTCAGTGCGGGCCACGTGCGCTTGGAGACTTAGGCTATGCAACAAACTGAATTTTGATGAACATATTTCGAAACTCGAATGCCACTTATCACACGGCTCCCTGCGCAAGCCCGCGGACTATATATATATATATACACAGCGCACTGCACTGCACTGCACTGCACTAGCTGCATGCAGTACACTGTATACATCGTGCGTACGTACCCGTGCTACGTTTCGTTCGGGAAAATGCGACAAATTCGGTCTCAACTGAAGGGTTAGAGTTGTCTTTGTATTAAAAAGCATTGGAAATGTATGAAAATATTCCAGAGGGAGAAATATTATTTAGTTTGTCTAAAATGAATGCTTAGTAATAAAATAGGGGTATTGATCGGGTTCATGATTTCGTTCTGCTGTTCTACAAAGTTCATGGAACCAATGAGCCCATGTCGTTTGGGTGTTATGTGAGACAGGCATGCATGCAAGGAGAAAGGAGAGTAATTTTTGTCAATCAAACTCGCGTTTTATCCTTGCAATTTAAGCAAACAATCGTATTTCTTGAATATTTGTTAAATGTACATTGTTCGTTATATATGATTTGCACTGACAGTGTCATATAGTTAATATTCATGAATAAATATCTTCATTTAGTCTATTGGTTATGCCAAGAAGTGAACAGTCTATTGACATTATGCACACAAACCGTCTGCTAAGAGTTCGGCTTTTTTTTTGGTTGCTAACTTTTCAAAATTTTCAATTTAAAAGAAAATGGTTGCGAACAAAAGTAACCCTTACCCTTACTCTAATTATGGTGGCTATATCTGCTGTATTTGGTGGATATACATGGTTAGATTTGGTGGCTATATAGTTGGATTTAGTGATGTGAGGCCAATCATCTGACTCAACCCTAGCCTCTTGACAAGGCATGTCTCGTCTGAGCTGAGTTGAATTCCCGGTATAGTATGCATTATGCAGGAACGACTGGACAGCGCGTCTACCCTGCAAAATCATTTGGCGAGACAGCCTCTTCGCAAATGGATTGCTCTGCGATGAATTTCTTTTGTTAAGTATTGAATTCCTCTACCTACGAGTTGCACCCAATCAGGAAGCCGGGTTATCACGTACTCATAAATATGCATTATCAGTTGTCTTCTTCAAAATGGCGTCCTCCTGTCATCGAACCACGAGTGATGAATTGATTCAGAAGAGCATCGAATATGCAGCGAAAAGGCTTAGAATTACACATTTTAAGGATTTACAGTTGAAGGCCATTACCGCTGTACTGAACGGGGATGATGTTTTTGTGAATTTGCCGACTGGTTACGGCAAGAGTGCCATTTTTCAAGCCATTCCGTTGTGCAGAGAGTACTTGCGATCCCGTAGTGCGACTGAGCCCGCTGAAACAGGCACAGGACAGGGCAATGGATCGGCGCCTACGCCGACGGAGACCGCTTCCTATCCAGCCAGTGCTCCGTTAGTAAGCATCGCGGTTATCATCTCCCCGATTGTATCCCTCATGAAAAGCCAGGTAACTATTTACAGAATTTGTTAAATCTAATTAAGTAAACTTACAAATCTTACACATTTCTTGAAATTGTACTCACACTTTGTCATTGTCATTGAGAAAATAGTGCAGATTCCGATGCGATGATCAGATTAGATTTATGCCATGATCTGACTACAGTACATGTAGTAAAATACGTAGTGTATCAATCATGTCTAAGAGAGTAAGACTAAGAGTAGACTAAGTATTAATTATAATATTATTGTATTTCGAGAAAGCGACTTTGTTTTAGACACACGCGTTGCCGTTGCTTTTTGAAATTTATCAAAGATCTGTCCCATGCTTCTATTGGACATTGTTTACACAATTACAGCAAATATAAGAGTACGGCTTCTAACTCTACGTAATTCAGTTTTGAAGATTTGGACAATGTTACTATTCAAAAATCCCTTTATTTAGAAAGGGCAAAGCGGCAAAGGCATACTAACCAATGCCAAGGTGATGTGCTGTACATTTAAATAAAGTACACGCATAGAGACAGTACTCGGTAGTGTTATGCGTTCTAAGAATTGTTTATTATTATTATTAAATGTGTAGTGCAAGTTCACTACTTTGAAGTAATTACAACTTTATGTTGTTTTTCTTGTGGTAATTCTAGGTAGACGCATTAAAGAAACTTGGTCTGCAAGCTGTGTACTACGGGGATGCTTCTCCTGAGGATGACGAGAGGGTGAAGAATGGCACCATTTCCTATGTCTTCATAAGCCCTGAGAGTGTCTTCGCCGACGGATTCGACCTCTTTTCAACCAAAGTATGGCAGGAGAACCTCTGTGCGTTAGTAGTGGATGAGAGTCATTGCATTGTCAAATGGTGAGAATTATTTTGTTCACAGTTCAGTTTGGTTTAAATTTCGACAATTTAAAATATGATTCATGTGTACATTCACAGTAAAGTACAGGTAAAAATATCAAAGTTGGTGATTTAAAGCCTGCTCATTAACTGTTTATGAATACCCTGTGACAAAAATGTCTCATGACTCATGCTACATTTGTATATAAAGAGTGGAATATTAAAGCTGTTCAAACATTTGACTCAAAATCATGCTGGTTTAAATATGCTTGATCACTGATATCTTTCTGTATCTGAAACATTGTTTTTCACAAAATTATTTTTCTTTAAATGTTGTATCATATTCTTGGATCTAAAATCACATGTCGGTTATTAAGCGACTTTCTGGTCAACCAGGAGTTTTAGTATCCAAAACCTGCCTAATTATCATTACAAAGTTGTACTCCACCATTCCAGAAAACTTACAAACGGGTAGTTCAGCACTAAGGAGTCTTTTAGTATTTAAGAGGGTGAATATTTTTTGTTGAGATAAAGAACAGCTGGGTGTCAATTTGATAGAGCATACAATTCTTTTGACAGAATAAACTCACGGCTAACTGAAATAACAAATAACCAATGTTGGTAATAATTGTGGGGCCCCACAATTATTTGATAATTATGAATCAGTCCTAAAAAAAAATAGAAATGCTTCCTCTTTTCAAATATTATTTCTATATATAATCACTACTTCAAAAAAAACATCACATGTGAAACCTACAGTATCAGAAGTTTGTCGAGAGCTCCCTCTTCAGTTTAAATGACTCCTTTTGAAATAAGGCCGATTCATGTCGGATATGCCAGTGATAAACTGGTTCTGATCGGAACCCGATATTTGTGATTAAAAAAAAAAAATGAATACAAACAAAATAATACTCTAGTTCCGTGAGAGTCAAAGTAGCCTAGGCTCGCACCCTTTTGGGTTTACTAATTGAGTGATTTGTATAATTTTGGCCATGGATGGAGAACATTGTATGCTGTTAAATGCTACTTGAAGTCCGGTTTTGTTTTTCATGATTTTTAAAATTTGTATTTCTTATTTTTATTCTTTTTTTTCGGAACCGAAAATCAAAACCGGGACCCAATTGTAATATCATTTTTAGCTCATCCGGCCCGAAGGGCCCGATGAGCTTATGCCATGCCGTGGCGTCCGTCCGTCCGTCCACAGTTTTCAAAATGCTTCTTCTTCGTTATTTTTCAACCGATTTTGATTCTGATTGTTTCATAAGATAGGGCTAGGAGGGGGATTTTAAAATTCGAAACAGAATCGTGAAATACATGGTAATCTATGGTAATTTATGCAAATTTATTCGAAATCACAAAAAATGCTTCTTCTCCTTCATTTCTCGACCGATTTTGGTTTGCTTCATCTGGTAGAGCTAACTTTGGTACACTAAACTTCTACACAGAATTTGAAATTTTTCTCCATTCATTAATTATAGTTATTTTTAATTCTTAAATTTTTTAATTTTTTAATTTTTTTAAATTTTATTTTTATATATATATATATATTTTTTTTAAATTTATTTAATTGTTTTTAACAAAATTTCCCCATGTCCCTTCCGGGGCGTCAAATATATATTTTTTTCACTCTAATTTTTAGTTTGACCTAATCGGTACTCTCTAATAAGACAAAAAATAACTATCCTTTTATGCTCTGTTAAATACAAGAGGGCACTCTCAGAAAAGGCATTTTGATTTGAACCATTTCATACACAATTTTAAGTGTGATATTTTCTTTGTTTCAATATGAATGATACAGAGATCATCAATGTCTTCTACTTAAACGCCTCTTAGGTATTTAAAAGAAAAAAGTTTTGGCAGTAAATATTGATTAATATTCAACACACTCATACAAATTGTTGTATCTTTAAATTCATGTGCACATTATGGGAAATATTAAACTTGGTTTTTCTTAAGTTTTGTTGTATTCATAATGCAAACTATATAGCACTGTAGCATGTTTTTCTTTTTTCTTTTTTCACTTCTGCAGGGGCCAAGATTCGCAGAAGGTGGCTGCATTCACAAGCTGCTATGGACGCTTAGCAGAAGTCCGATCCCTGATTCCCCGTTCAGTGCCAACAGTTAGACTGATGGCAACATCCTCACTTGCCTTGAGGTCACGACTGATTGAGAGCCTGTCTCTCACATCGCCAACCATTGTGATGGACTCACCAGAGCGACCAAACATCCGGTATTCTGTCGTATCGACATCGTTAAAGGAAGATCAAGATATCTTTTCGCCACTCATCGCTGAGTTGAAGGAGAAGAAGAGAGACATGCCACGCACTGTTATTTTTTGCAGGACTCACCGGCAGTGCAGAACATTATTTAGTGCCTTCTATGAAGTCCTAAAATCTGAGCCGTGCCGGCATTATGCCATGTTCCACTCGACAACAGAGGAAACAGTAAAGGATGAGGTTTTATCCTCCTTTTCTCAGCCAGATGGTGAGATCCGGGTTCTGTTTGCGACCATCGCATTCGGCATGGGCATCAACTGCCAGAATCTTACAAGAATTTATCACTTTGGGCCATCTGAGGACATAGATGATTATGTTCAGGAGAGTGGACGGGGAGGACGTGGTGGGGAGCCTTGACATGCTGTGCTCATCAAATACCGTGGCTGCAGAAGGCAAAGAATCAGCAGCAACATGAAAGCATACCTGGACAATGATGACATTTGCAGGCGTGAACATCTCATGAAACCGTTTGGTGTAGCACCAGCCGTACATGAAGTGCCACATTTGTGCTGCGACATTTGTGCGAGGTAGTGCACATGTGAGCCAGACAAATTATGCTTGGATCCAAGATACGGACAATTTGACTTCCGAGGGGTAGATACATGTAACAGCGAGATTCACACGACCAGCGCAAAGCCCAAGTGCAGAGAGGTGACAAAAGAGATGCGCGACAATCTACGATGTGAACTGCTTGCATTCAGAGATGAGAATCTCAAAGGGGGAGATGAATGTGCAGCGCTGTATTCCGGAAAAGACCTTGCCAGTGCCTTTCCTGTTGCTGCAATAGACTTAATTGTCAGAGACTGTGAGGTTATAGATAATCCTAGTTTGTTGGAGGCAAACTACACATTTTTTGTTGACGTGTCCAAGGTGTGGGGGATACTTGTGCGTGTGCTAGGTACACAGAGAGCTGGTGGATTTTGCGCAGACTCTGCAGAAGTCTGTATTGAACTGGAAAGTGACTCTGACAGTGAATCAGAACAACCCAAGGGAGTTTTGATCTATTCATCTGATTCTGATAAGGAGTTTTATGGGACACGCTTTCTTATCATTGTTATTCTGCCATATTTTCTTTTTTATTTGTTTCATCTCTGGTGTTGCAGTGATCAGGGTTCATCTTCCTCCCAGCAATTTAATAAGCAACAATCTGTCTGTAACAAACTGAAATTGTAGTTAGATCACCTTTTGGAGAATGACTTTGAATGAGTTTTGCTTAATTTTACCCTGTCATATTTATTTACATAGATTTTTACATTCCTTCTGATAAATTAGATCATAGAAATGTATAATTTGTTTTCAAATGTCGACACAATTACTATAGCCCTTCCCTTTAGCATGTTTAGAACCCGATTTGCAGGTTTAAAATGGCATTTCACTGGATGTGGTTAATTTTATTCAACAAATTTAAAGATATTTGTGTACTGGGCAAGGTTTGTTAATTTGAAAATAAAAAATCAAGATACATTGTACATCCTTTATTTTAGTGTCTAAAAAATGGAGAAATTTAAAATTGCATGTTATTATTTTCTAATACAGACATTGTATGGTGATAATATCTTTTTAACTGGGATCTAGTATTTAACATTATCCAACTCTAGTCTAGCGGTTTTCTCTTACCTCGTATTTGCGATTGCATGTTAAACAATTCTATGCATGGAACAGGGTTTTTTTTCTTCAAATTTCCCTTTAGTTAAAAAGATATTTACAATTGAAGATATTGAATTATGTACTGGATAGTCATACTGAGTAAGTACAAATTCAGGGCAATAGTGAATATCACTTTGCATTTTTTGCTCATTACTCTTGCATACAAGTACATACAATTGTGTGCATAATATTGTTCATGAATTAAGCAACCACATTTGTTATATTTTACATATTTAACTTTAAGATATTGCTGTTGTGTTTGGCTATATCAACGAATTATAACTTTACACAAAGAGTGGTTTTTGGTAAACCTTTAGATGTTGAACATTCCTTTACTTTTCTTAATATTAAGTACAGGGGTTTTATATATTGATAGTGTATTGCACGGAGTATAGAAAGCACCCTTTTCATATTTTTAGTGATCATTGAGAGAAATACACTAATGACTGCAACGTTTATTTATTCATGTATTTTTATCTATTTTTTTGTTTTTATAAACGGTTAGCCAAAACTTACATGTAGATATCAGAAATGGTATTGACTGGAGATAATTCGCTAAAAAGTGTAAATTTTGTCACAACTATTTCATGGATATGCACAATTGAAAATAGGAAAGGTAAAATTAGTGTCAGAAATCGAAAGTGGGAAGTATGTACAGTAATCAACCTAGCTCTGTGCCAGACATTGTTCATACATGTACATGTAGCTAAGACATTTTTGTGTAGCAAGGCCCAGCATTCATAAATTTTTTCCGTAATAGGGTAAATTAATGTACTCTACTCGGGGCGAATTAATGTTGATATTCAATGATTTAAGGTAGTGTTGAGTATTGGTATTTCCCGAAGTGCCCCCCGATATTTTTTTGTGAGATAATGAAAAACTGACTTTCAAATTCGAAACAACATACAATTTTAATGACAGAAAAAACTTCATTTGATCAAAATCGGCTCAGAAACCGCTGAAATATCCATACATATATTTTTATTCAAAATGTTCTTCACCGGCAATCACCGGGCGATATTTAGACTTTTTAGAAAAATTTCAAAAAATGCTCGAACACTACTTTGAAAAAAATCAGAATATGTTTTTAAAAAAGTCGTTGATGATATCTCTATTGAATAATTATTTCAAAAAACATTAAATGCACAATTTTGTATAAAAACAGGCTAAAACCAAGGATTGTTTTAAAATAGCGCCCTCTTGAGTTGTAACGGCTCTTTTTGAATGATAACCGGGTTTTAGTATTCGTTTGTAATTGTGTATGGTAGGTGTACTACACATCGGCACTGTTTTTAATATCGGCACACCGCGTAATATTTGTTTTTGCGCGTGTTGTGAAAAATCGCGCATGTGATGATGCGCGCTACCCTTAAAAACTAAACTGGTCAAAATTTTGAGGAGAAATAATGCGTAGATCGTCCGCTACGAGTAAATTTGTGAAATTATGCCAATAAAATTAACATCGCACAAGAAATTTGGAGTTGCGTGCATTTTCAACGAGAGTTAAGGGGGTGCCGGTATTAAAAACACTTCGAACTTGTGAAGCGAAAAAACCACGCGCGCGTTCGAAGGCGCTATCTCAAAAAATAATTAATAGTCGCAAAACTGATCATCGCATCGGAATCTGCACTATTTTCTCAATGTGTGAGTACAATTTCAAGAAATTTGTACAATGTTTAAGTCTTAAACTGTCGGAAATGTTTTAGTGTGCCGATGTGGGGGTCACTCAATCATATACATTCAAGCATGGTGAAGGTACAACATATTATGATGCGGTGTCCGAATATGGCCCCCCTAATGTTTAACAACCGATATCTGAAAAAATATCTTTGAAGAAACCACAAAATTCGTCAAGAATAAACTTCAAATGAAGATGAAAACAATGCCATACCTTATTTGCCGACTGCGATCGTCCCTTAGACCCCTGTTACACATACCTTTTAAGTGGACTGAGGCCGCCTCCTGAGGCGGCCTCAGTCCACTTCATTCATGTGTAACAGGGGTCAATTTTGAAAAGCCGGCCTGAGGCCGGCCCCATTTCTGTCCACCTCTGGATGTGGTTTGAAGCCGGCCTCAGGCCGGCCTCAGTCTGGCAATCGGTATGTGTAACAGAGTAAGTGGACTGAGGCCGGCTTGAATATGCAAATGAACTTGCAGCGCGCGCGTAATGCGCTTGCAGCGCGCGCATAATGCGCTTGTAGCGCGCGCGTACTGCGCGCAATAAGGAAGTAGGTCGCTTAATATGCCTAATATGGGATACAAGGGCGGCTGATGCCAACACTAAATATGGTATGAGCAGAGCCGTATATGGATATGAGGCCTGATCACCGTGAATCGTGTGAATATAATTACAAGGGTCCTGCCATGTGTAACAGGGTCGTGCGCTATGTGTAACAGGGGTTTAATGGTCTCGAGGCGGCTTCAAATTGCCGGCGTGAGGCCGGCCCCGGGGCCGGCTTCAAAAGCCGACGCATGTGTAACAGGGGCCTTAATTGCGATTTGCATTTCACTGCGCAAAAAAATCACATCGAAAGAGGGTGCTGTAATATGGCCCCCTTTTTACATGATTTAAAAGGTCCGTTTTCTTTGATAAATGATAAACTTTTCCAATAAAAGTGCCATCAAAGTGTTCTTAAAATCTTCAAGATTACATTTATCCACAAAATATTTGTATAAACTTGACAAATATGCCGAATCGGAGCCGATTCTGAAACGATGTAAATTATTCCCCTGTGCTGCTGTGCAAACAAATTTCTCATTCATTTGTACACACTTGACTTTATAGCGCGCAGAAAATGTTTTTTGCTTGCGCGATGAGTCTTATTGCGCTTAACCACAAAGGAAATAGATAAGCAAAAGAAGTTTACTGCGCGGAATTATCTGTGTTAATGCGCTTAATCAGCTGATAAATAGGGGGGCCATATTACAGCACGGGCCATATTTGGTAGCCTGATCATACTTAAACTTATCACGTGTTATCAAGTGATATAATTTAGTATACCTTTGCACACTGTCAAATTTGATGCTGAATCCATACATTAAAGTTGAAATGCATTGTAACCTATTGATTGCATCTATGGTTAATTCTGTGTCCGAGTACTGAGAGTAGTGCAGTTGAACCTTGTAGTAATGGGCACATTCGGCCATCTGAATTTACCTTGTTATATATCAGGGTTTTCAAATCATACAATACATAAATAACCTGAACATGTGCAATAGCCTCTTTATAAAGAGGTTCCACTGTAGTACATTATTTTCTCCTGTGAAAGTGTTAATTGTATGTCTTCACAACGAAGTAGCCGGAGGCATTATTTCTTAATGAATTAGTATGTGATGTCATACGTTGTTTTTTGTCATGGACGTCTAATTTCAACAGATAAATGCACTCATTATCAAACTGAATTGAATTGAATTGAATTGAATTGAAGTTTATTATGTCCATGATCATTTACATAGAAAATTGTTTTCCACTGGTTACATATACAATGAATTGACATATCAAAATACAATTAAATCACATTCATAAACAATATTAATTGACATCCATAGCATTTCAATATGGTATACATTAAATCAAACTACCATCTAACAATTACATATTTTGTATAATTATTTTCATATAAATAAACCAAAAATCAATTTCTTCATGTGCTCCCTTTTAAACAGAATAATAACGTCACATCCCCCGTTACCAATGAAATATTATGTATAAATTGCATCCAAAAAGTTTCACTGTAGAGTATTCAACAACATTAACTTATTGCGTATTATCGTTTTCTATTTACCAACTAGACAGGTTTTATAATTCAGAGTAAAACTAACATACAATCATTATATTATATATCAATTCTCAACATTTCAAAAAAATATTTTATTACCAATAAATAAATACAAAACAAATCATATCGTTAAATTCTTTAGCTTTATCCAATCAACAAAGTCGTGCATGTATATACTTAAAATATTAATAACTATCAATACAAATGTTAAACTAGTCCTCATATTCATCGTACATGATTATAAGCAATTTAAATGATATCGTACAGTAATATATTGCATGAAATGCGGGAACATAAATAATAAAACAACAACTGGTATCCGCGGGTTCTACAAATTCAAAAGAAAATAGAGACCAATGCCTAAAATTGAACACCCTGGTGTCTCACGTTAAAAAAGAACAAGAAAAGAAACAATTTTACCTACGAACTGTACTATTGTATGTGTGTGTAGAATCGATAACGAATGAGTTTCTGAATCTTTGTCTGTTTGTTCGAGGTGCGCGTAGCCTGAATCCGGATCTATTGAATGTGTATTCTTCTCTCAATGGGTGGGTCGGGTCTCTCAAAATGTGTTTGACTTTTGCAAGAACCCTTTCTTCGTACAGAGATTGTATTGGTGGCAATTGTCTACCCACGATGCGCTGTGACACCTTTCTAATGCGTTCAAGTTTGTTTCCATTTCGTTGTGTTGCATTACCAAAATAACAAATCAAATTAAAAGTAATGATACTTTGAATTAAAGCCTTGTATGACAATTCCCAAATTGTATTGTCTACATGAAGTTTTCTTAATTGACGTAGAAAATACAAACGTTGGTTGCCCTTTTTGTATAGCCTTTGTACATTGTCTGACCAATCAAGTGAGCTTGTGACCACTGTCCCCAAATACTTATACTCATTGCCTTGTTCTACACTCACATCATGTATCACTAATTGCTCATGGTTATCACTATTTCTACGAAAATCGAACACAATTTCCTTTGTTTTTAATACATTCAATTTCAAATGGTGTGCATCGCACCATTCAACGAACCTTTCTGTGAACATCATATAGCTTGCTACATTATCATCTTTCATGAGACCAATAACGACGGTGTCGTCTGCGTATTTGATTATTTTACATTCATCATTTCGGAGTGCCTGTACTAATGGTTTTGACTGTGGATTGAAAGTTACTCATGCGAACAAACTGTGTTCTATCCAACAAAAAGTTGTGAACAAATTGTACAATCTGGGGGTGGCAACGCATCAACAAGAGTTTATTTGTTAGCAAATGTGGCACAATGGTGTTGAACGCGCTTGAAAAATCAACAAACAGAGATCTGACGTATTGTTTCGAAGTATCCAAATGGTGATATACCGTATGAAGGAAGGAAATGACCGCGTCATTCACACTTCTGTTTGTACGGTAAGCAAATTGGAGCGGGTCAAGATGATCTCCGATGCAACTAATTAAGCGCTTCGACACTAACCTTTCCAAACATTTCATAACACTACATGTAAGAGAAATGGGTCTAAAATCATTAAATTCCACTGCGCGTTTGTCTTTGGGAATCGGTATGATTATGGAAGCTTTCCACAGAGACGGGATAACTCCCTCATCTACCACTCTTTGAAACAAACAAGTATAAACAAAGGCTAACTGATCCTTGCACAGTTTTAGTACCTTGTTACACAATCCATCTGGCCCGGGTGATTTTGAGGTTTGTAATTGACCAAAAACTCGTCTTACTTCATGTTCAGTTATTTGAAGTGAGGGTATTTCCCGACATTGACTTTTTCAGCTCTCGTGTGAGAGCTTCATTTTCATATGAGTAATCATTCTCTTCAAACCGACAATAAAAGTGATTTAAATTGTCAACAAACTCTTGGTTACAATCGTAGTATTGTCTTCCAGTTGTCTTATATCCAAGCAGGTCTTGCATGGTTTTCCATGCCATTTTTGTGTTTTTGTTTTCAAAGTTTCTTTGGATTTTATCTTTATAACGTTTCTTAGCAGACGAAATATCCTGATCAATTTCGCGTTGAAGTTCTTTGACCCTCCCGTCATTGTTAGAATTCAAAGCTTTACTTCTTTCTTTCATTAGGTTCCGCAGCTCTGGTGTAAACCACGGTTTGTCGTTTGGATATTCCGTTACGGTTTTCTGCGGTATGTTGAGATCTACGCAGAAATTGACGTAATCGGAAACAACGGTGGCAGCTTCGTTCAAGGGTTGCGACGGATCGGTGAGCACATCCCAATCTGTGCAGTCCAGGCATGCGCGTAGAGCATCCGTGGCTTCGCTGGTCCACGCGTACCTTTTGCTTGGTAACTGGTTTGCTCCTCTTCAGCTTCTGTTTATATGCGGGCGTGAGGAGGACGTTGCTGTGATCAGATTTTCCAAGTGGGTGGCAGGCTTTACTGTTGTAGGCTTTAGGAATGTTCCCATAACAAAGGTCTAGAGCAGCATCTCCCCTTGTTCCGAATGACACGTATTGTTCGTAGTTTGGCAGGTCGTTATCTAATCGGCATTGATTGAAGTCGCCCATGAAAAAGATCGGGGCGTCCGGTGACAAAGCCTCCAATTGATGTGCTTTGTTTGCTAAAGTGGTGCTTGCTGCCTCTGTATTCGCCCTCGGGTGGATGTAACATACCGTGACGAAGATCTGGGGGAATTCACGGGGGAGGTAGAGGGGGCGCAGCCCCACCGTGATGTACTCGATGTCCGGTGTACAGACTCTTTGAATGACCAATTTTGACACCATCGTTGATTGATATAAAGACAGACTCCTCCTCCTCTCTCCTTTCCAGATTCTCTTGTTCGGTCCCCCCTCACAACATCAAAATGCGATAAATCAATGGCGTTATCAGGTATACTTTCATTTAACCATGGTTCTGTGTTCAGTTCCTCCATTTTATTTGGCAACGATCGGACATTACCAAAAATCATCATTGGGAGCGGGACCTTGGTGCCCCTCTTTCTGGTTCGTACCCTGAGCCCTCATCGCCTCCCTCGTTTACGTGGCTTAATGTCCCTTGGGAATTCATCGTACTCCAGTGGGCGGGCACTCGGGGCGCTTCGGCGTGGCTGGAGCAGTTCGGTCGTAGTATAGGTAAGACTTTGAGATCGTGCCTCACCCTCCGTAGGAGAACTCGAAACAAGCACAGATACGAGTAATATAATCACCAACATGGTGGTTATATAGTTTCTCAGTCTCCCAAACAACATAATGAACTCAAAACAAAAATTCAACTCCAGTAAGAAAGACAGAAAATTAACGTAAAATTAACGTCAAAACAGAGCAGAGATATAACCAGTGGTGGTCGCCACATCAAATATAATTCTACATGCACAATTTGTAGACTGAGTACAAACAAATATTTAAGAATAAGGAAGAGATTGACAAAATTCTCATTCTTATGCAAATAAGAAATATTTATTGAACATGTACATGGTCAATGTAACATATTGTAGTCTGATACACTTGAGAAGATCAGAGCAACTTCCAGAATACATTGATGATGGTGTCCACATGTAGCTCATACAGTAACAAAATGTCATTGACATGCTTAAAAATAAATTCTAGCTCAAATCTCAAAATATATCTGTCTAAAATATCTCTTTGCTCTCTTTAAATCACGTTATACAGGGAAACCCCGTTATAACTTTGGTCCCGATTGTTCCAATGGCATAATGCTCCACTTATAACGAGCTCGGGTTATAGCGAGATTCTGGTTATAACGAGGTAAAATCGATAGTCCTGACTACCTCGTTATAACGTCGTTTCCCTGTATTTCTGGTTAGTTTTCTTATATGTTTAAATTAAAATATATCTTTGTCATATAAAGTTTACATGTACATTGAAATGTTTTTCCTACATCAGTGTTCTTTTTATTTTCTTCATTTTCATATTGCTTTTATCATACCAAAAGAATTTGCCATAGCCCATGACATTTGCACGGACCAAAGATGCCAACCTAGCAAAACAGAAATAGAGACCCCATATTGCAAAGGGGGGGGGGGGGGGGGGGGGGAGGAATGCTGTAAATCATATATATATATATAACAAAGGAATAATTCTGGCAAAAAAGGGAATGTTTGACAGCTCTGACAATGACAGACATTCAGAATGTATAGACAATGACACAAGTATAGCTTGCCCATCCCAATGATTTTACACATTACAATTTTACCAATGTGTTATCTTTGGCATATGGAAGATGATTAAAAGCAAAGTACCCGTAAAACATTCTTATGTACAATCTGTGTTACATACCCAATAATACAAATAAGTAGTGTTATTGCACACTTTCCATTAGTGATATAAATTACACTGTTTTGTCCCTTACCCATGTTACAGAAAAAAAGAAATACATGTACATGAAACACATAATTGTGTTTGACCAAAATAATTTATCAAACAAATCAACAATATTTGTTATAAAATTCAATAAGCACACTGTACAATGTTCCTTAAATGTATTCTGTCTCTGAAAACTTAAAAAACAAAGATGTTCAAATACTCTTAACATCTCTTTGTACTGTTGGGGGGAGAAAGAATATTTCTGAAAGTTTTGTTGTAACACATTATTGCGAATGTTTAAAATACAATTTCTTTAATACAATGTTCATGCGACAAGGCATTTCATCATAGACAAGAAATAAAATTAATTTGACAACAACTGCATAGTATGTCAATAAGCTGGAGCAAATCATTATAGCGTCAATCATCCACAGTTAGTAAATCATGTACGACTAATAATGTCCTCATGACCCCAATATCTAATAAGATAATTAACAGTTGAAAGTAAATAGAGGTTTAAGTTTAATCTTAAAAGTTCAAAAGGCACTAAATGTACTCAAGTTCACAAGAACAGAACGGAAGAACAGATAACCTGAATATAAAACGTTTACAATTACTATGAAGATGGCAATGTCACTGGAGCAAATATATATATGAAAACACAAATATCTTGACATACATTAAACATGTAGATAAAAGCATTTCTTTGGGTAAGGGCAATGCAAGAAACTTAGCAATACATCCTCAACAGTTACAGAATTAACATGAAATACATGTATATGTCGAAAAAAATAATCGTGGCTATGCCAATATCTACAATGTATTGTAAATGGTCCTTGGTATGACCATTTTACTCAGTTTGTACACAAAATATTTAACACTGATAAAACATACTTACAAAAACTAGGTCATATTTTTATATTCTGCTTTGTTTTTTCTTAAAGAGGCCTGCCCACAACATGCGGACACCGATTATTATCGCCCAAAACAAGAGAGTACCTCCTTGCCCAAAACAAGCAGACTCGCGATCACCAAGCATGCGCACTGTATCCAAATTTGGCTATGGTGACTCGGGCGGAGTGGGAAGTATGCAGGGAATACATGGCAGTCATAATGTCAGCTCACCGAGTGCTGTACAATTATTGCAGTAGGAAACTGAAGATGAATATATATCTGTGTAGTATTTCATCACTTTATCTCTAAATATTGCAAAAGTTAGAGATCAAAGCATGTCACTGATTGATTAAGGCAAGGAAACAATGGAAGGCAAGAATTTAATCTCTTTTCTTGCGAACAATATAATGGCATATTTCATTGTTGGTTTGACTTAAATTATGGTTAAATACATGTATGGTTGCATAGAATCAGTGCTGCATATGGCCATTTCCATGGTAATAAACTCGCATTACATGTTACGGTATGCTGACTACTTCATAGCTACCTTTGAAGAATATTTGAGATCGCATCACAAAAAATAAGACATGGACAAAATTGAGTACATCTAGATCATGAACATCTAACCCATCTAAACAGTCCATTCTAGCTGGTCAAATAATTCATGTGCTATTTTGACATTTGAATGTGTCCTGGTTAGTATTGGAAAATTTTCAAAACTATACCAGAAAAAATACCAGAAAAGATTTAATTTTCTAGAAATGAGCACAGGGTAGTCCCATGTGTGGAATTTCATGTATGGTTTCTGTTTCTTCTATAAAGAGACATCTGAGAATTTAAACATTCATGTGAACGTACATATATTAACTTAAGAAAAATAATCCAGACAAAATTGAAATACAGCCAATTGTTTTGTTTTTCTTCAGTCCACCTTCATGTAGTAATGCCTATGGTCATGTATTGCAATTTACTGTATGCATTGCCCATATTTAAAGACACTGACCAATTCTGTCATATTGATTTGTTGTATAAAGTAACACAGTGTAAACTGTAAGAATAAGCAGTGTATATGTAGTCGTAGAAAATTTTCGAAGCAGAGGCCAAGTACCTTCAGAATTTTCGAGACCGAGACCCCAAATTGTCGAGACCGAGACCCCAATTTTTCGACATTTTCGAGGCCGAGACCAAGATTTTTGGATATTTTTTGAGGCCGAGACCACGGTTTTTCAACATTTTTGAAGCCGAGACCACGCTTTTTTTGCAGTTTTCAAGGCCAAGACCATCAAAAATGACGGTCGAGACAGCTTAAATTTGGTCTCGAGACTAGTGCTGAGTCAAATGGAATATTTTGAATTTCGAATATGAGTCGTGTAAAAACGGGGGGGGGGGGGGGGGGCGGGTTCAAACCCCCCAAAACAGTAATTTTTTGGACAAAGGGGGGGGGGGGGGGGTTGAACCCCCCAAACCCCCCTGGGTACACCTATGCTTTCAATTACAAAAGCTGCCAATTGAAATGGCTCAAATGAATAGCTTTGGTCAAAATTAGTATTAGTAACCAAATCCGCACCATTACATTACAAACTGATAGTTTTAACTCCACAATGCTCAAAAGGAATACAAAATTACAAATGACTAAGTAAAAAGCCTGAAACCATTTTAAAAAGAGCTGTTAAAACTCAAAGTGGTGCTCTCTAAAACTCATTGGTTTCAACCATTTAAAATAAAATATTGTGCATGTTATGTTTTAATAGTTAAACTCCAAAATGCTCAAAAGGAATACAAAATTACAGACGACTAAGATAAAAGCCTGTAATCATTCAAAAGAAGAGCCGTTACAAGTCAAGAGGGTGCTCTTTATCTCTTAAAAGGGACTAGTAACATTGTCCAAATCCTCAAACTCAAATATGCGTGGGTTAAAATGGGTAGTCAGCAAAATCCAACTCGCATTTCACCGTAATCTCCCGAAGTAAACTCACGATGTGTGTTACATCAATCCGAGAGCGGTGCTCGGAATATCTAAACACGGGCCTTCATATGAAATTGCATGCAGCACAAAGTTATTAGATCCCTTTAATGTCTTGAAAATTCAGTGATTTTGGATTTCATCCAGGTGTGCAGTTTTGCCAGATCAAGCTGTGTGAGCAGATTTCTGGGAAAGGTTGGATAGGCATAGTGACGGCGAGGCCTCTGTTCCTGGAAGATGTGGGCATTGAGAAGATGATGGGCCAATTTCTGGACGTCTGTTGTTACATCTTTAGCTGTGTGCCTCCCTGACTGTGTCCGGACATGTGTTACTTTGTCACACTGGACAAGAATTCTTTGGCAAGGTTGGACAGAATGACTAATTCTACTTACAGAGGAGGTGCTTACCTTGCCGCGGAAGTGTCGACATTCATCCTTAAATACTCTGTTCTGGTGTTCGATTTCTCGATCCAGTTCAATGTTTGAGTCAGCGTGTCCTTCATTGTTTACGAACCTATTCCAAGTGAGTTGATGTGCTAATCGTGGGGAGAGGATGCCTTTCACCTGGGCCAAGAGGCGAATGCAATGGTACCCGTATTTAGTCTTATCAGTCAGCTTAAAGTATAGTAGAAGGAACTTGTATAGTCGAATGATGCGCTCACCATCACCAACACGACGTGCATCTTCAAAATCTCTTAGCAACAGGCAGATGCTGAGTGCAGCGACACTGTAGTTGAAGATGCTGTCTTCATCGCCGTCCTGTGGTGTTGCTCGCAGTTGTTGTTGCTGGCTATTGCTGCTGTGTTTTTCGGCCAAATGCTTCTGGAGTGATTGCAGCCGTGCATACTCCTTTCTGCAGATGTGGCACACATGCTTGGTTGGTTTTCCGTAATCTGGTCCTTCATGGAAGGCAAGCTGGTCGACGAGGCGCCCTAGTTCCTCTTCTACATACATCGTTGGCTGCATGGTCATTTTGTCGAATTTGTGTTGTGTTGGCTCGGCATGCACATCCTCCATCCTGAAGTACTCCAGTGCAGCACATGTTATCAAAGCATCTGTGTATTTGCTCAGGAATTCCACAGAGGCATTAACGTCCTTCATAGGATGTGTGGTAACATTGTTTGCCTTCAGAAAGTTCCTTGCGGCATACAGTGTGCCTGGGTCTCTTGAGGATTTCAGTGAATAGAGGAGTTTCCATATTACCTGTAAATGAAAAAAAAAGCAAGAATTATGATACCTTTGTCCTCTATCTCAGCAGTGAAAGTTTAGATGAATGTTTCCCTAGTACAACAAATGTTTGACACAAGTTTGGGTGCAACATCAGTTTACCTGTTCCTGCAATTTAAAAAAAATAAACAAAAGCTGTTAGTGAGACAAATGTATGTAAATAATGAACACTCTCTAAAGTTAACAATGAAACAGGAGTCGCATAAAGTAAAATATAACATTTACAATTCAAATTGTCCAAGCTTCGAATAAAATTCAGTAAATGTTTAATTAATAGTTGCAAAGTAGTAGGTATGTAAAAATATTATACCTCTAAGAAATTGGCCATGGTGTGCAAGTCATCGATAACAGGAATTGCCCCCTCCCATTTGGCAGCTGATGAAGAAGAGTCCTGTCTGTCTAGCTTAGCGTTCATCATTCTCTCACACGTCAAGAGGTCTCCTCCGCAGATGATTGGTAGCTGCTGCTTTTGATCATCGTTTGACACGATCGGGATATACTTGTTCATCTGATCAAGGATGGCTACCATCCCCTCATGCGTGATCTCATTTTCAGTCAGAACCCCAAGATTCACCTGTAAAGAAAAAGAAATGAAATGAAGATTAGTAATATTGTTTTAAAATCTTTAAATTTCATCTTCTGGATTTACATCTGGGATGACATTTTATTCTGTACAGGCAGAACATATTTGTAAGATATTGATCTAATCAAATCAAACAATTAAACCAAAAATCTTGGGGAATATCATATATATGAAAGAGCAACATAAGGCCAAATAAATGGTACTTTTATAAAAATTCTTTACTGGGTAATAGCTATCTATGTAACTGTTCAAATTTCCATAATTATTATTACTAATTAACATCCTTGGTTATTATTCACCCCTGGTAATTTTAAGCACAGTTAAAACTTTAAAAACCCACACCTACTCAACTCCCCGGGTAGCATTCTAGCCATGAGCAACCATATTTATGCATCATGCAAATTCAACCAGTATTCAATTGTATTATTATTTGCAAGGATGGAAGTAGTCATTAGTAAGATGTTGACTTACCACTTTGCTCTTCTTCTTCATCATAGCCATGTACTTGTGTGGTTTGACAGCTGGGACAAAGTTCCCCATCCAGTTGAGTGCAGGAACGTTACGGGCAATTGCTTGGCCAACCAACATTATCCACTCACTCCTCAAGGCAGTGTTGTCATCAACTGTTGGCAGAAACTCTGACAGTGGACTCTGCTTGATGTCAGCATTGGGACGTTCATTGCTCAACGAATAGTCAACAACTCTGTTCTCTACAGCAATCAAATGATATAGTGTAGATCTTTCTTTCCACTATTCATGGTCATCTGACGTGGGGATATCCTGAGATCTACATTATCACCATTCAGGATGAATCCTGGATGTCTCTCTCTGTTTAATGCTCTCAAAGCTTCCTTAGCGGAGGGATCATCGCTTTCTTGAAGTTTCTTTTCTTCCTCGTGTTCTCGTTCACAACTTTTCTTCCAGAAGAGAACCAAACTCAACCTGCTTTCGCAGAAGGGTATCATACGACACAGACACTCCACGGGCGCAAAGACGTTTAACTACTCGGACATTAGCCCCACCTCTCTTAACAGTTAATGCAGTCATTGTTTGATGAGAGTTCATAAGTCTGTTGCGGCTATAAAGCAACACACCAGCTGCAGTCATGATTGATGGTTGTATGTCCTTGTACGTCTTCTTCTTTCGCTCATCCAAAGCGGGATTTACAGCTACTGCTTTTAGACATCTCAGCAACACAGGTGCTTTCAGCTGCAGCTCATTCTCCTGTTCCTCATAAGACCATTTCTGAAAACAAAAGAAAGAGTGGAATTGTAATTTAAGCTCCCACATGTGTTTCTTGTTGTAAAACTCATGATGTATTGACAATACAGGGAGGTTAATTTTTCATTAACATTCTTTAAAAATATTCTGTAAGTTCTCTTTCAAGGTATTAAAGAACACTCTAGAAGGAATTAGTTAGCTTTGTATCTTATTATTCCATTACAATACAATATTCACTCTTAATTGTTAACAAAATATTACACTTGAACTAAAAGTTCAGGCACGTACTTGACATTAATATTTCTATTCTAAAGAAAACAGGCTACCAAGTTCCTCCCTAGAAACATTCCTTCTGCTGAATAAAATCAATTGTGCTAACATACAAAACTTCCTGTCTTTTATCAGTTTGAATAAAAGAGAAAATGAGTATTAGTAGCTAAAGAATGCAAATTACAGACTTAACATATCATACCTTAATATGTACCTACTTCAATATTATAAAAAAAATTATGTTTATTTACTCACCTGCAAGGCAGATTTGCTTGAGTCATTGAATAAAGACGTATCTTTGCTACTGCACAGGACTGAAGCTTCATTATTGATCTCATTAGCTATATATGATCGGAAATGCTCTCTTGTTTCACTTGAAGTTGCAACATGTTTCACCAAACCAGCAATGTCACCCTTTTCCAAGTCGGTTGCAAGGTGAGTGATTAACTCATGTGGTATGTTTGACACACGTGATGCCTCTTTGCGACTGTGAGTAGTACTAGCAGTGATGGGAACCGGCTTGGATAATCCTTCCTGGAAGAAAGGAAGAAATTTAAAAAAAACATCTGTAAATGCCTTGTTATACAATTTACATCACAGTTAAATGCATATTATTGTGCTGTTCCTGGTTATTGGGCATTGATATGAAAGTTGAAATCAGATAAATTACATTTCCCTCTAATATAGTATCATTAGATTTAGAATGCTGCAGCCCTTCCCCCAACTGAACCTTTTAAAGAAAATAATTTATTTTCTCCATTAATACACACTGTAAATTTGCTCTCTTTTAGTTTTAACCCCTTGTTTCTGGATTCTGAAATCCCAATAGACTTTGTACATAGCCAACTTGATTCCCTTTTGACAACAGGTTAACATCAATTTGACAATGTAACTTATTATCAATGGTGATTGATGTATAGACTGGTTCACCAACATATATTAAAACATAGTTGATCTCCACTCGTATACCAAGGGCCATATAGGCTACGAGATACACATGATGCCAATTATTGTAAGAAATTAATTGACTCCTCCCCCTGTTCACACTCTATATGCATGTGGTTAACACCCCCTCCCCCTGTACCCACCTATGTAAAATCCAAATGCGATTTGGATGATCAAACCATGGTCATGATCAAACGTTCCCTTATTAATGTAGGCCTATAAGCAGGGCTCCACACTCACCTTTTTAGTCAGTGACCCGGTCAGGCCAGTGAAATAGTTTCTTCCCCTATTCTGGTGGCCCGAAAGAAAATTGACTGGCCCCAAAATTGTATTTCATGAGTAAGCTTTTTACTATTCAAAATATCACTCTTTCCTAATTATATCAAACCTATGATTACAGATGAAGCATGACATAAAAGAAAATAAGATTTGTTCAGTTTGTCAATGTCGGGTCGCCATTCTGCTTGCCCGATCGGGCCACCAAAATATGAATTTTATACATTTTGCTGGCCCCACGTGCAATTTCACTGGCCCCGGGCCAGCGGGCCAGTGCGAGTGTCAAGCCTTGCCTATAGGCTATAGTACCACCATGTTCATATCGCAAGAATCATAGATCATGCATCATACTGTATACAATGACTCATGTACGTAAGGCAATGCATAGAACGTTTTTAAAAATACTATCATACGCTATGCATGGCATGAACCCTGCAGGTCAATGGGGCAATTACCCCCCGTACATTACTATGTGGATAGCTAGTTTATTCATATTAATGCTTAATGTGAACAAATAAATGTATGAATCATATTCATAATTCATACATGGAACATTTAAAGCGCATAAATGCAGCATACTCACAGGCTTCCCTGGAAAGCTGAAGCCAAGTTTCTTTCTTGGACCGACTCTGGTACCCGCATGTAGTAATGGTGATGCTCTTGCCTGTCTAGTTTGGCTTGGTAGTGTACTAGTATTCGTGACTCTGACTTGTTTGAGTACTCTAGCCTTCGAATGCACTGGGCTATCTGCTGCCTTAACCATTTAACCATACGTTTTGTCCTTGTGGTTGCACTTTCACTTGATGAAAACCTTTCCCTAATTGACGACACATCTTTGCTGAAGTTATCATTTTGCTCAATCCTCCTAATGCAAGGGCAGCATATCTTATGCTGGGTAAAGTCAACGTTCACAACAGATAATCCTGTGAGTTCGATCAACTTATTGGCGATCACTTCGTTTACACACGAATACTTTCGAAATGTAATTAAATCTCTGTTGCAAATGACACATACTCTTACTCGTAGGCCTACGGTACTCGTATTTTCTTTTCCTTGTATTGGCTGCTTCGATGTCACACGTTTAGTTGGAGTTTCCGCCATGATTTTCCATATTGCATGTCGACATCGACATCATTTCCCCGACACGATGCATTTTTCCTCGATCCAGGGCATCCTATCCTATCTCGCGCGGCCAGCTGACCGAGGCATACAGCCACTCAGCTGCATGGTACCCAGGCTAGCAGTGCTGGGCAATGTCACAACACACGTGTGCCTTGTTTACACTTTTAGAAAGTTACGTGCACTATGGATGCGGGTAAAATATAAACTTTGTTTGTAATCTTATTGGGTTTTATCTATATTTGTAGGTTTTATATGATATTTATTTGTATATATGTATTAATGTAATTATATTAAATGTATAGAAAAAGCATCATTCATTGTTTAAAAACAGTCGAATTATTATATTTTGATACACGTTTCACCTATACAATAATGGAGGAGGCAAAGGCCAAACGACGTGCGTTCATTGGTCAATTATCGCCAAATAAAATATTTGCATACAATCAATGCATAATTCATTAAAATCAAGCCTATGAATATTTATGAGCCATCCGTGCCGAAGTACTTGCAAAAAGGCGTTCGCGGCTTCGCCGCTCGACGGATAGTCTCCACCACGCGTTCAGTCGTTCCTGCAGCGCAGCAATATTTAGACGCGATCGCCTTGTTAAAAGACTAACTCAACCCATGTGACATCGGGGGTTCTACAATGAACAGTACTGGGGCCCACTTTTCTTTATCACGTTCATAAACGACATCTCAAAAGGTATCACTTCCAAGCTACGGCTGTTTGCAGACGATTGCCTCATATACCGTCCCATCCGCATCATCTCTGAGCACCATGCTCTTTAGCAGGACCTGGAACGTCTTCACTTATGGTCCCTAACTTGGCAGATAAAATTCAACACCGATAAATGCCATCTTTCTTCGGTTCTCCCTCCGGCGGGAAAACATTGAGGACGACTACTTTCTTGAAAATACCCAACTCACAGCAGTAAGCAACTACAAATATCCTGGTCTCACCTTCACACACAACCTATCCTGGCAAAAAACACATCGATGGCGTTGTATCCAAATCTAACCAAATGCTAGACCTACAACGATTTTCCTAGAAGAACCGACAACAGAATTACTTCTCCCTTCATCTGCCCTAGTTAAACCTCGTTTGGAATAATGTGCGACGGTCTGGAACCCAATTACAAACAAAGGCACTCCAAAGATCGGAGCGGTACAGAGGCGAGCATCAAGATTTGTCTTCCAAAAATTCTACCATTCCAGAAGTGGTTCCGATATGATGCATCAACTTCTACAGAGCATATACCAAAAAGGTACTCGAAGTTTAAAGTCAACTACCCGTACTGTTATGAGTCTTAGGGTGCTCTCAGTTCAGGCCATGTATAGCACACATCCTTGCCGCACTGCTTAAGTGTGTTTTCAATGGGCACTGGGCCAGCACCTCTGCGTTCCATTCTTTAACCTCGCTAGAAACAAGAATAAAAAGCCTCGAACGGACGGATTAAAACGGAACCGACCCATGCCTGCCCAACGACTACGAGATATGGAGTATACATTAGGGGATTAAAATCTAATATCGGTGAGCTATGTAATCTGTGCCATGAGGTCAAACCAGCTATCGTTGTTGTCGTGGAGACATTCCTAGATGATACAGTAAAGGATGGAGCCGACTGCATCACCATCCCAGGCTACTCACTTTGCTGCCGCAGAGACCGACCTCACACAACTGGTGGAGGGATTGCTATCTACTGCCTTGAGGGAATTGCTGTATGCCATGACACCAAAATTTACCTCCCGACTTTGAACTGATGTGGTTCACAGTGGCAGCCACAACACTGACACAGCAGGCAGACGTACACTGGAGATGTCTAATGCTCCTGGACTGAAACAAATTGTCAACAAACCGACTAGGGAGGACCAGATCCTTGATCTCGTCCTGACCGACCTGACCGTTACGTCATCAACATTTGCAAGACTTGGTACTTCTGATCACAACCCAGTACTGGTTAAATTGGATGTGCCTGTCTACAGAGACAAGCCGTTCAAACGGAAGGTATGCTGCAACGACACCAACATAATCTGTGATGCTTTGGAACTCTACATTACGAGCAAGCTACCCAGCTAGCCACCTGACGTCGTGCCAACGTTGGGCCGATGTCATTTTCGTTGTAAGGGGACGTTGGGCCAACATGCGACATGCGACGTCACCGAGACGTTAAAATGTCCGCCAGCCCAACATCAGCTCGGTGTCTTTTTTTAATGCTGGCCCAACGTCATTTAGCGATTTCGGCCCAACATCAATTATTGACCATGGCCCAATGTCAGTTCTAACGTAGGCCCAACATCGATTCCTGACGTTGAGAGAACATCAAGTTTTGACGTCGGCCCGACGTTAAAATGTCCGCCAGCCCAACATTGTCCCAACATCATTTTGTGATCTCGGGCAAATGTCAATTTCCGACAATGGCCCAACACCGAATCCAGACATAGGACAGATATCAAATTCTGATGTGGGCTCGACGTTAAAATGTCCGCCAGCCCAACATCGTCACTATGTCATTTTGTGATATTGGCATAACGTCAATTTCCGACAATGGCCCAACATCAACTCATGACATTGGACCAACATAACATTATGATGTCGGCTCGAGGTTAAAATATCCGCTAGCCCAACATTGTAACGACATCATTCTGTGATGTTGGCCCAACGACAATTTCCGCCAATGGCCCAATATCAAATCCTGAAGTTGGTCCAACATCAAATTCTGACGTTGGCCCGACATTAAAATGTCCGCCAGCCCGACATTAGCCCAACGTTATTTTTTATTGTTGGCCCAACATCAAATCTTGACGTTTGCCCAACATCAAATCTTGACGTTTGCCCATCATCAAATCTTGACGTTCGCCCGACGTTTGAATGTCCACTCACCCAACATTGGCCCAACGTCATTTTCTGATGCTGGACCAAGATCACAATTTGACAATGGCCCAATGTCAAATGGCCAACGTAGGACCAACATCAAAAACGTAAAAAGAAATGTGAAGACATGCATAGATTCCACGTTTGCTCCATGTACTTTGTTTAACCTTTACACACATTCATAAATCATAATTCTATTCATATCCTATTCCTACACCTATTGCCTAATCCTAACCTATCATCCTATCGTCCTACAAACACAGGACGCAATCGGTATAATATATATACACCTCTTCTTAGCATGTATGTTTTGTAATGGTTAGTAATTTCAGAGCGTTGAATCTGAAATAATCCACCTTCAAATCATATTCATAACACTATTTACATGTGTTATTTATATTCTTATATATCTTTATAAATTATATACAGCAGCAAGGACATGACAAAAGTATATTTTTTAATATAAATGATTCCAAAAATCGAAAACTTTCATTTCACTTACGATCGCTTATAATCGATCATGAATTGCCCGATAGCAATACTTGTTTTTCTTTACTTTTGAATTACTAATGTTTGTAATCGATTAAACGAAATTCAATTCATTATAGATTCTCAAAGCAAGTTAACAAAAATATTATAAGTACCCAGCTAGCTAACTGACATCGGACCGGTGTCGGCAGGTCGTCGGCAAGATCGTGGTCGGCAAACAGACGTCGCGCCAACATTTTGCCAACGTCGAATTTAAGTTTGAGGTTTTGGAAATTAAATAAGTCGGAAAATGGTTGTAGTTGAATGTCGTGCCGATGTCATTAAGCTGACGAAAAAATACGTCTCAAATAAAACGTCGCGCTAAAATCGCACCAATGCCGAAACTGATACCAATTTAAGAGCTCGATAGAGTGTTGTAATATTAATGTTGGGCCGATGTCAATAAACCAACATGAATATGACGTTGGGCCAATGTTGTACCGAAGTCGGAATATATCATTTTAAGAGGTGTCGGACGGATGTTATTAATTGGACATCAATATGACATCACAAATATGACGTCAAGCCGATATCGCGCCGATGTCAGAATTGGCAGCAATGACACAAGTCGGCAAATAGTCATGAAATCGATGTTCAGCCGATGTCAATATTCTGACATGAATATGTCATCTCCAATATGACGTCGGGATAATTTCGCGCCGATGTTGGAACTGGTAGCAATTAAAGAGGTCGGTAAATGGTTGTAACATTGATGTCGGACCAATGTTTTTTTTTATTGGACATCCATATGACATCTCAATTATGACGCCAAAGCGATATCCTGCCGATGTCATAAATGGCACCAATGTAACTAATCATTAAATAGTCATTAAATGGATGTTGTGCCGATGTCAATAATTCGACATGAATATGACATCTCAAATATAAAATCGGCCTTCTATCGCCCCGATGTTGGAACTGGTAGTAATTTAAGAGGTCGGTAAAACGTTGTGAAATTTATGTTGGGCCAATGTTATTAATTAAACATAAATATGACAACTCAAATACAACTTTGGGCCTATACCGCACAGATGTCGGAATTTATAGCAATTTTAAAGGTCGGTGAAAGGTTGTTAAATAGATGTCGGGCGGATGTCATTACTCCTACATAAATATGACATCTCTATTAAGACGTCAGTCCGATATTGTGAAGATGTTGGATCTGGTAGCAATTTAAAAGGTCGGTACATGGTTGTGAAATTGATGTCGGGCCAATGTTTTTAATTGGACCTCAATTTATGATATCTCAATTATATCGTCACACCGATATCTTGCCGATGTCAGAATTGGCAGCAATAAAACAAGTAGGCAAATGGTCATCAAATCGATGTTGCGCCCATGTCAATACTGCGACATGAATATATGAGCCCCCAGATTTGATGTCGGTCCGATATTGTGCCGATGTTAGAACTTGTTAGCAATTTAATAGTTCTGTAAATGGTGTTTAGTTTGATGTCAGCCCGATGTAATTTATTAGACATCTATACTATGACGGCAAACATATATTCCGTCCAAGACAGAACCTTCAGCAACGGAACAAGTCGGCAAATGGTAAAATTAATGTCCTGCCATTAATCCGTCATAAATATGACATCTAAAATATGGCGTCGGTTCGACAGTGTGCCGATGATAGAGCTCTAGCAAATTAAAAGGTCGTTATAATAAATGGTTGTTAATTTGATGTCGGGCCGATGTAATTAATTAGACATCTGAAATATGACGTCAAACTGTTATCCTGTCGATGTCAAAACCGTTATCAATGGAACAAGTCGGCAAATGGTCATTAAATTAATGTCGTGCCCATGTCATTAATCCGACATGAATAAGAGATCTAAAATATGACGTCGGGCTAATATCGCGCCGATGTTGGAACTGGTAGCAAATTAAGAGGTTGGTCAAAGATTGTAAAATTGATGTTGGGATTATGTTATTAAATATACATAAATATGACAGCTCAAATATGACGTTGGGTCAATGTTGTACCGATGTCGGAACTGGCGACCATTTTGCCGGCTTGTTTCTGACATCGGCATGATATCGCTATGGCGTCATCATTGAGATGTCATATTCATGTCTAATCACTGACGTCGCCACAACATCAATTTAATGAACATTTGCCGAGTTGTGTCATTGCTGCAAGTTCTTACATCGGCTTGACATCATATTAAAGAGGTCACATTGATGTCTAATTAATAACATTGGACCGACATTTTACTACCATTTACCGACCTCGTAAATTGCCATCATTTCCGACATCGGCGCGATATTAGCACGACGTCACATTGAACATGTCATATTCATGTCGGATTATTGACATCGGCTCAACATCAACTTAATGACTATAAGCCGAGTTGATTCATTGTTGCCCATTCTGACATCGGCAGGATTTCGGTTCGACGTCAGAATTGATATTTCATATTTTTGTCTCCTTAATAACCCGACATCAATTTCACAACCATTTACCGACCTCTCTAATTGCTACCAGTTCCAACATCGGCGCGAAATTAGCCCGACGTCATTTATGAGATGTCAGACTATTGACATCGGCGCAACATCAATTTTATGACCATTATTTTGTCATATTTATGACGGATTAATTACAGGACATTAATTTTACCATTTGCCGACTTGTTCCGTTGCTGAAGGTTCTGTCTTCGACGGAATATATGTTTGCCGTCATAGTACAGATGTCTAATAAATTACATCGGGCTGACATCAAACTAAACACCATTTACAGAACTCTTAAATTGCTAACAAGTTCTAACATCGGCACAATATCGGACCGACATCATATTTGGGGTCTCATATTTATATCGGAGTAATGACATTGGCCCGACATAAATTTTACAACCTGTTTCCTACCTTCTATATTGGTACCAGTTCCGATATTCGCGCGATATTAGCCCGACGGCATATTTGACATGTCATATTCATGTTGGAGTATTGACATTGGTGCAACATTGATTCGATGACCATTTGCCGACTTGTTTTATTGCTGCTAATTCTGACATCGGCAGGATATCGGTGTGACGTCATAATTGAAATGTCATATTGAGGTTAAATTAATAACATTGGGTTAATGTCGGAGTGGCGGACATTTTAATGTCGGGCCAACGTCAGAATTTGATGTTGGCCCTTTGTTGGGTAACTGACATTGGGCCAGTGCCAACAATTAATGGTAAGCCAACATCACAAAATGACATTGGGCCAATGTTGGGCTGGCGGACATTTTAACGTCGAGCCCACATCAGAATTGTATTATCTCTCCTATGTCAGGATTCGGTGTTGGGCCATTGTCGGAAATTGACATTGGCTTAACATCACAGAATGATGTTGTGACAATGTTTGGCTAGCGGACATTTTAACCTCGAGCCCACATCATAATGTTATGTTGGGCCAATGTCATGAGTTGATGTTGGGCCATTGTCAGAAATTGACGTTAGGCCAATATCACAAAATGACGTGGTTACGATGTTGGGCTGGCGGACATTTTAACGTCGGGCCAACGTCAGAACTTGATGTTCTCTCAACGTCAGGAATCGACGTTGGGCATACGTTAGAACTGACATTGGGCCATTGTCAATAATTGATGTTGGGCCGAAATCGCAAAATGACGTTGGGTCAGCATTAAAAAAAAAACCGCCGCGCTGATGTTGGGCTGGCGGACATTTTTACGTCGCATGTTTAATGTAGACCCGACGTCCTCTTACAACGAATTTTACATCGGCCCAACGTTGTCACAATGGCAGGTGGCTAACAGGGTTATTCCGTTGTGCTTCCTAAGAATTAGGGGAAAGTGAGTATATAGGTATTGGTAAAAGTGCCTGATTAACAGACAAATGTCAACTTTTTGTCAAACTTTGAATCCCTCCCACACGAGTTCGTGATACGTACACCATGCATACATAATTAGTCGTCATTTATGAGATGTCATATTCATATCGGACTATTGACATTGGCGCAACATCAGTTTTATGACCATTTGCCGACTTGTTTCATAGCTGCCAGAGGCTGACATCGGCAGGATATCGCTATGGCGTCATCATGGAGATGTCATATTTATGTCTAATCATTGACCTCGGCACAACATCAAGTTTACAACCATTTACCGACCTCCTAAATTGCTATCAGTTCCAACATCGGCGCGATATTGGCCCGACGTCATTCATGAGATGTCATATTCATGTTGGACTATTGACATCAACGCAACATCAATTTTTATGACCATTTGCCGAGTTCTTTCATTGCTGAATGTTCTAACGTCGGCGGGATATCGGCCTGACATCATATTGTAGATATCATATTGATGTCCAATTAATAACATTGTCCCGACATTACTTTCACAACCATTTACCGATCTCTTAAATTGATACCAGTTCCAACATCGGCGCGATATTAGCCCGACGTCATTTATGAGATGTCATATTTATGTCGAACTATTGACCTTGGCGCAACATCAATTTTATGACCATTTGCCGACTTGTTTCATAGCTGCCAGAGGCTGACATCGGCAGGGTATCGCTATGGCGTCATCATTGAGATGTCATATTCATGTCTAATCGATTTTTATTGGGCCATTGGCGGAAATTGACGTTGGGCCAACATCACAGAATGATGTCGTGACAATGTTGGGCTAGCGGATATTTTAACCTCGAGCCGACACCATAATGTTATGTTGATCCAATGTCATGAGATGATGTTGGGCCATTGTCGGAAATTGACGTTATGCCAATATATCACAAAAATGACGTAGTGACGATGTTGGGCTGGCGGACATTTTAACCTCGAGCCAACCGCGATAAGCCGACATCCGGCCAACAACTTATGACATCGGCACGACGTCAGGTGGCTAGCTGGGTAGTTACCTGAAAGAATGGGGTCAAAGTTTGGTTTGACGACTGCTGTAGAAAAGCTTCCAACAAAAAGAGACGCTTGTTCAGGAAAATGAAAACAGATGACACGCAGACAAACAAGAAAAAATACACAGACGCTAGAAGGGACTTCAATAGAGCAGAGAAACAAGCAAAGAGACGACATGATACAAAGCTGAAGGAGGAGTTAACCGATGTAAGCCTCAGCAGCAAAGAATGGTGGAACAAAGTAAACACCCTCTCTGGAAGAAAAACCAAAGCTGACATACCAGTCCTGAAGGATGATGACAAAGTTTACACCATTGCGAAGGAGAAAGCAGAAGCACTTGGCATCATATTTGCAAGGAAATGCCACCTTGATGAAGCAGAAGAGAGTGCTCCTGAGGTCCAGCAAGCAACGCATCATGTGTTTGACAAAGTAGCCTTTAAGGCTAAGGACGTGAAGAGACATCTCAGGAAGCCGAACCCTGACAAAGCAACTGGATCAGACGAGATCCCAACCAGAGTACTGAAAGAGTACAGTGCTGAACTAGCAAGACCACTTAGCTGCCTCTTTGAACTTTGCTTTGCAGAAGGAGTATTTCCAAACCAGTGGAAGATTGCTCATGTAATTCCAGTTCATAAGAGAGACTCTAAGTCTGATCCATCAATGTACCGTCCTATCTCCCTTCTGAGCAACATCAGCAAGATCATGGAATTAGTAGTGCAGAAGCAACTTCAGAACTACCTACTGCAACACAACCTTATATCTGACAGGCAATTTGGCTTCAGATCTCATCACAGCACAGCCGACATCCTCACTATTCTATCTCAGCAATGGTCCAACGCTTTGGATAGAGGACACGAAGTACGTCTTATTGCGCTGGACATAAAGGGCGCTTTTGATAAGGTTTGGCATCGTGGCTTAAGTTCCAAGCTGAAAGGCAAAGGTATTTATGGCAAACTGCTAACCTGGATAGAGAGCTACCTATCTAACAGAACGATAAAAGTTGTCCTGTCTGGCCAATCATCCTGCACCACTTCTATCAACGCATCAGTGCCTCCGGGATCTGTACTTGGCCCACTGTTATTTTCAGTCTACATCGATGGTGTTGCTGTATACGCAAAACAATCTCTTAACCCTCAGATCTTGCCAAATAGTTCTGTTCCTGATGACCTCGAAGTGGCATGGGTTAAACTACATCCTAAACGACTTCCTCGGTCTACTCTCATGATAGTGGTCGCGGCCATCTACCACCCACCGAATGCCCCGACCGCCAACGCTTTGATCGACCATCTGCTTGTAACCATGGACGCAATCGCAGCAAAGCACCTACACACAAGGTTCGTCCTGATGGGCGACTTCAACGAACTTGACACCACCCTGCTCACCTCAAACCGTGGTTTTCAGCAAGTTGTTGAAAAACCAACACGAGGACAGCAAACGCTTGATAAGATTGTGACCAACATTGGAAACTACTACCGCGTTCCTTCAATATTACCGCCGCTGGGATCTAGCGACCACTTGGCGGTTCTTTAGTCTCCAGCTAAGTACGTAGCCAAGCCAAACCGAACAAGGACGAAGAAAACACGACCGATTACAGAGAGCGCACTACGCGAATTCGGCCAATTGCTCCTCGATTACGACTGGACTATAGTGTCTATCGAATCACGGATGTCAATGAGAAATGTGAGACTTTTTACACGTTGCTGCTACCACTGATTGATGAATACTTTCCTACTCGCGTTGTCAAATGCCACGGAGAAGACAAACCATGGATAACACCGAAAGTAAAATCATTAATCAAGCAACGCCAAGTTGCTTTCATAGCAAAGTCAAGTCTCTGGAAAAGCCTGAGAAACAAAGTTTCAAAACTCATCAAAAGAACTCAACCAAATACGCCTCACTGAGCTGGCTGAACGCTTCAGCTACTACACTCAGACTACTGGATCGGATCTAGAGTAAGGCTCTGCGCATCATCGGTGTGGACGAGGAGCAAGCACGCCTGAACCTGAACATTCCTCCTCTCCAACATAGAAGACAGGTAGCTGCCACAACTGTTCTTTACAAGATGCATACCAGCCAGTGTCCCTCTGACCTGAAGGCGATGCTTCCCCAACCTTACACCATTAGAAGAGCAACTGTACCAGCACGTCAATGCCGAGCCATGTTCTATCAGAACCCTAGTCAAAAATCCACTCTACTGGCAGGAGCTTCATACATGCTGCAGTCAATGTATGGAACCGTCTGCCAGAGGATATCAACAATAATGGAGTTCAATCATTCAAGACATGTGTGCATCGATCAGCACCTTTTGACAAGGACATCAAATATCTGAGGGCATTCAGAAATCTTAAGCTGCTGTGAACCATTGATTGGCCTATGAGGATGTCTTTTATAGCGCTCTTTGCCTATATTGCAGTTAGATTTACATCTCACCTGTTGGGCTATTGTTCACTATAGCATAAATATACCATAAAAGTGATATTGATGTAAAAACTATTTAGCTTTCATTTGATACCTCTTCTGAATCAGCAGTGCCACGCATTGCTGAGTTCTTTGTTGTTGAAGAGGACAGGTGCAAAACCCACATTTTTCAAGTTTTGACTAATAAATACATTCCTGAAATCAATGATGCCACATTTAAATGTTGCGTGATTTATTGGGATAGTTGAGTGTTGGTATAGAGGGCACTTCACAAAATATTTGTTGTGAGATAATGAAAAACCGACTGTCAAATTTGAAAGAACATACAATTTTAATGACAGAATAAACTTTATTTGATCAAAATCGGTTCAGAAACGGCTGAAATATCCATGAACATATTTTATTAAAAAGTTTCTCCGCCAGGGGACATTTTGACTTTTTAGAAAAAAAATTGAATAGGTTTTTAAAAAGTTGTTGATGATATCTCTATTAAATCATTACTTAACAAAACATTAAATGCACAATTTTGTATGAAAAATGGCTAAAACCAATGATTTTTTTAGAGAGCGCCCTCTTGATTTGTAACGGCTCTTTTTGAATGGTAACAGGGGTTTTACTTAGTCGTTTGTAATTGTGTATATTTTTCGAGCACGGTGAAGTCATAACTATTATTTTGTACCGTAATGGTGCAGGTTTTGGTTACTAAAGTTAAGTTTGACCATTACTCAACTATCCCTTGATTGTTTTATGTGTTCAAAACATCCATCTCATGTCGAATGTGAGCGATCCCTTGAGATATGTGGGTAAGTCGCAAAGTGGATACCAATTGCCGAACCAGATCGCTGTAACTCGCGTCCGCAAGGGTGGTGTCGGTTGCGGTCGCCAGGTTTTGGACATGTTCAAAAATTTCGTTCTCGATCGCATGTCGGGCGGGATCGCACAAATGGCAAGCCGTTTGAACAATTATTCATATTTCGTGATAACAAGAATTCAATCCTTGATATCAAGAATTCTGTTTTTATATATCAATAATTAAATTCTTCATATCAAGAAATAAATTCATGATATCCACAATTCGATTTCTTGATATCAAGAATTCGATTTCTTTAAAATATTTGTTCAATTATTTTACTTCATGGTGCTAAGCCCCCACATCTTAAATCTCTCCAGAGTTAACATGCTATTGCTGGCTGGTTGTGACATCATCGGTTAATCACTACTCGGTGAACAATTTACAGGGAATGCAACTATGTCCAAGCTGAGTGCCTGCTCACAATAGCATTATAAGCTCGAATACAATACCAACTCACACACTTTCAATTTCAATAGCAGTTGCTTTATCAGAAGAGCTTTGCCATCATAAAGACAAGAGAGGCCTGAGCTATTGTATGGAAGAATGCGGTGCCTGCTATTGTGAGCATGTTCTGTTGGTACTTATTACTTTGTTCATCCCATGTTAACTGGCCAGTGATTAACTGATGGTGTCACAACCAGTCAACGATAGCATTTTACTCATGGAGAGTTTTTATGCGGTGGGGCTTAGCAACATGAAGAAAATACTTGATCAAATGTAAAAAAGTATTTAGAACATATTTAGGTCAAACAGCTAACCATGCGCGTAGATACTTACTTAATACCTATTCATCAGGGAGGGGGATAAATGAATATAACATCCCCCTGATGAATAGGTATCAATGACAGATTGACGCCCATGCCACTTATACAGATAAACAGAAGTCAACATGCATTTGCTTGGCACGGCCCCTTTAAGAGTAAAGCATACATGATTTATCACGTTCTCCTTCACCTTTTCACTTTCTTCCACCTTATTTCATGCCTTTCATCAGTTTTTGAATTTGTTTTGATCATGGATTTCAGTGTGTTTATTGTTTAAATTTTAAGCAGTTTAACAACTCTCATGTTTTTCTCTCTTACTCTCCCACTTTCTCTTTTTATTGTTATCCCTTCTGCAAGTATATTCCACTTTAGATGTGTTCAGATTTGAATGTGCAATAATTACTGTATTCTGTATTTGCATTGTTACTAGAAAATGATACGTGATTGTTCCTTTTTGCTCTCCCGATTATCTCTTACTCTCTGTCTATATCTCTCCGGCTATCACTATTTTGTTATATTTTTTTTATAAGCGGAGAGATCTCAGGTAGCATGTCAACGTTGTTCCAAAAATGGAAACTCGCATCTTGTTGGGCGTTGGAAAAACTTGTTGGACCACTTGGGACACTAGGTATGAATATAGTACAACTTCATTGCTAGAATCAGGTTTGATGCCAAGTTTTAACCATGACCATGTTGAAATTAAATTAAGACATACGCAGAGAAATTGAACTTCCCGTGAATCGAACCTGAGCTATCAGGACTGATAGACAGGTGCCCTTATGGTACCACTGAACATCATGCTTCTGGATGGTGGTACTTTTCAAATACCATGCCCAATATTCGCTGCTGATTTAAAGGGATAGTTGAGTTTTGGTAAAGAGAGTACAGTTTTGGTCAAACTGATTTTTAGTAACCAAAACCTCAAAACCTGCACTTCTACATAACAAACTAATAGCCATAACTCCACCATGCTCGGAGGATATACACAACTAAAAACGACTAAGTAAAAAGCCTGCTATCATTCAAAACGAGCCGTTAAAACTAAAGAGGGCGTTCTCTTAAAAATCATTGGTTTCATACATGTTTAACTGATGCAAATTCTGCATGTGATGTTTAAATAGAGAGATCATCAACAACTATTTTAAAACATCTGTTGTAAACTTTTGAGAAGTGAAAGCCTTTTTTTTAACGGCTTGTTAAAAATTATGAAATTTTTGTGGGGCCCCACAATAATTACAATTTTTCATATTTATGGATATTTCAGTCGTATCTACCAATTTTGATCAAATAATTTTTTTGTGAGATAATGAAAAACTGAGTGTCAAATTTGATAGAGCATACAAGTGTAATGACAGAATAAACTTCATATGATCAAAATTGGTACAGAAACGGCTGAAATATCCATAAACATAACCATTTGTAAAAAATGCGGGGCCCCACAAGTATTCGATAATTTTGAACCAACCGTTAAAATTAGTTTTAAAATGCTTCCTCTTTTAAAAAAAAATCAAAAGAAGTTTTTAGATAGTTGTTGATTATCTCTCTATCTAATCACTATTTCAACAAAACATCACGCGCACAATGTTTTATTTTAAATGGTTTAAACAAATGCATTTCTTGGAAGCGTCCTCTTTAGTTTAAGCAGCTCTTTTTTTTTAATGATAACATGCTTTTTAATTGGTCGTTTGTAATGTTTAAATTCCTTTTGAGCATGGTGGAGATATATCTATTAGTTTGTAATGTAATTGTGCAGATTTTGGTTACTAAAATTCAGTTTGACTAAACTGTACTCTCTCTCCAGAACTCAACTATCCCTTTAAAGCTTTATAAACCTGAGCGAATCTGAAGGATAACATTCCATTTAGTTATATATGCGGTAGATCATCAAAATTGGTGCACCACAAATTTTCATATACATAGTACTAATTAAACATTTGTTGACGTCTTCGTCCAAAAAGAATCAAGCACCATACGATATTGTATTTGTTGTTGAATAAATATTTTCAATTAGTTATCATTGTAACATAATTTGGCTGGACGAACAATGTTATATGATCTCCTCCACATTTTTTCAGTCCAAAGACAGTCAGCAAGTAATCCGCCAGAGGAGGAGAATTCCGGTGCTTCGGTTCCTACTTCGGAGTTCAAGTCTCTGTCCCTGTCCAGCGAAGGCGATCTCCTCCAAAGGTAATCCTTGCACTTGACTGTAATGTACGGTACACACCAATTATAGTTGTATACCTTTTCTTACTCACTGCGTGTTTAAACATTATTCACATTTTATGATCCATTTTGGCCATTAAAGGGGACCACCAGGCAAAGAACAACACATAATTATATGTGTTGGTACCGTTTTGTGATAACAAATAGATACCCAACATTTTGCAAAGGGTTGTTTAATTCATAAACAAAGCAATTAATTTCCACCACTTACGGAACCACTACTATTTCCTGGTTCCGAACAGGCCAAACATTTGAGAGCGCGCCAATGCTTTTCACGCGTACGTTTGGAGATAATAGAATCCAGGGCGATTTGTTCGCTCCATACAAATTAGTCTCGTATATTCAGACCATGCCTTAGAATGGTGATGCGTTTTCCAATTATGTATTTTTTTCTGGAAACATATTTTTGTGAACTTGTTGATGGAATGGAATACTAAAGATGTTACCTTTCATTTATAAGAATATTATTTTTGGGCGGTGGTACCCTTTAACAATTTACAAACTATAGGAACATATCTGCATTAAAGCCATTTTCTCGTAACATTGTTGACAAGTACAAAAAGTGATGAGTAATTAATCAAATGTTTATTGGGGTGAAATGATATGTCCACAAGGAAAATGTACGAAAATTTCACGTTAGTTGGATGTTTTTGGTCGACAAATTAGCAAAAATGCTATGTGATATTCACTTACTCGTTCCCTTACTTTGTACACGGCTTAAATTATCCCGTAGACAGTTTAACATCTGAACACTGAAAAATCGTAAATATCTCTTGAATGAAATGTACAAAAAAAGCAAACCTGTTCTGTGCTTTAATTGTTAATATAAATATGACATGGTACGAGATAATTTTTGTTTCTCTCCGTCCAGCATTCGTTTACGCTATCCGGTGATATGTGACCAGGCCTTACCAAAATGGGTTAGAAACTACCGTAGTTTCCAAGCGTGCAACATATCAAAAACATCTTGCAATCAAACATTCTTTACATTAAGAATTGTATTGGTATATACTATAGTACATCTCGCTCTAAGGTTTGAATATTGATGTCTGTGCTGACAGCTTAGCTTTTTGTACCAAAAACCATATAATTGTAAATATATTTATTTTAACAATGTTCACTTTCAGCAGTACCGTATATGCACCGGGTTATTCGGATCAAATATCAAATGACGTAAAAGGGGAAATAGCTGGACGTATTTCTCAAGAAGCCTTCAAGCAATTCTTCCTCGATCTTGGATGTGAAGCGAATCGTGTGGATGAAGTCCTCCGTCAGTGGAGCGAAAGTTACAGCAGTGCATCTCGTGAGCTTCTGAACGAATGCATCGATGAGCGCAAACTTGGCAAAGTCGCTATCACGTGGGCGATAGAGAAAAATAATCTTATTCCCGTCATGAAGAGTATCAAGGAGTTAAACTTATGAATGAGAAATAGTCATGACAGTGTCTGGAATTCTGTTTTGTGGTGGCGCTAGGTTAGTATTAATAAGTATTACTAGAGCGAGGGCGATTATTTCCACGTTATTAGTACTCGATTTCCATCACAGCAATCACATTTCTTCCCTAAAAGGCATTCATAAGTTTTCATAGCTACAGATCACTCTAATTATATCATATAGTTTCTAGTTTCCACCATTGCTCGATTTTACAGTTCGCCTTTGCTGAAAATTCTTATTCAACTCTGTTTCTCAATTTAAAAAAAAGTTTGTACTCCTGCCTTCCTTGATAAGTAATCATTTTATTAATTATCAACACATGATTAATTCATATGATAAAATATCTTATTTGATTACTATATATAAATATTGTATGTAACATCAATTATAAGTAGTAGTCTTAGAATGCTTTATTTTCTTTTTTGTTATTGTACAGCGCATTGATATGCAGTAATTGTAATGGCATGCGCTTATTATAAGGATCCGTTATTATCCTTATTATTATAATTAGTATTACTATTGTTATTATTATTATTAAGGTTATACATATACATATGTATAACCTTATTGATTTCGTCAAGATTTGTATTAATCTTTTTATTATTCTTCCCAATTTTGTTCGTCGCATATCTCAAGATCAGATGAATCAATTGTCATGAAACTTCACATGATGATAGATCATTGTCTAACTTAGTGCAGTCAAACTTTTCAGTGACGTCACATCACTGTGACGTCATCAGAACGCCATTTTGTCAAATTTTAATAATCATCATATCTCAGTCATGATTTATCAATTTCAATTCAAATCTCGCATCAATATTAATCAGGTCAATGGTCATCTTTTAAGCTCATGCGCATGCAATTACACTCGGAGACGCGCACGTACGCGTCCGTCAAATTTTTTTTTTTTTGTTAATGCTCAAAACCCTTACCCGAGTAATTTGCTATATGTTTCAGACAATGTTAAGCGTTTAAAAAATGTCCGCGCGTTCGCGTCGGCGCGCGCGTATTTGCGCGCGTAACGCAAATGAACAGGAAAAAATGTCGTTTTTTCACATGTTTTGCAATCCTTACACATTCCTTAATGCACCCTATCAATTTCAGCCATGCTTGACTCATAATAACGGAGTACGCGCGCGTCAAATTCAAAATTACGCGTGCACGCAAAATGGCAAAACATGGTAAAAACATCCTTTTTTTTATTCGGCCATAACTTTTTTTTAAGTCCACAAACACCCAATTTTATTTTAATGTTCAGATAGATTATGAGTTGTAGATACGAATTCATACCTCATCTATACCAAGTAAATGTTATGACCATCATATTTAGGGTTAAAGTTGAAAATGCGAATTTTAATCAATTTCAATCAATTTTGAAATGGATCACAGCGGACTTTTGACCACATCTCGCTTATTCTCCATCAATTTACTCCCAAATTTTGATATATCGTAGCTGATGTCCTGCTCTATTCGCCATCTTTTCACAACAATTCGTTATGTTAACTGGATGAATTGTTTGATTGTAAATAAGAGTCCAAATCTGATAAAAATTGAGGTTTAGCCAAAACGTATGTTATCGACCTATAACTGCTGAAGAAATTATGCTATCAATTTGAGATTTCGCATGTAGATAGGGATTTGCAAGCCCATCATTTCATAAGTTAACACCAAATCGCGAAAATGCATATTACATTGTCATATTTACCGTTAAAGGTCAAATAAATCAAGCATGAATACTCAATAACCACGTACGCCGTGGACATGAAATTCAGCACACATGTATGGTATAATGAAAGGAAAAATGTTCATAAGATAAGATCGGATTATGAGAATGGCGTTAAGGATATGTAAATTAGGTTCAAAGGTCAAATAATTCACTGTTACAATGACAAATGCTGTGTGCAATCACTGATGTATCTTTCCCGATTTCCCATTTTCGTTAAGAGATCTAACGAATGGTCTAATGTTGATCTAATGTTGGTCTCGCGGTATAATTTGTGACACAAGATCAAATTCTTTTTTTCTATTTTTTCAGGGGGGGGGGGGGGTAATCTATTATTATTGATATGATGATTGAGTAGTTATTTTTGGAATCATCCTTTTATCATTTTAAATCGATATGTATAACCTTAATTCGTCAAAAGCGACGAATTCAAAATCTAGTTATTATTATTATTATTATTATTATTATTACTATTATTATTATTATTATCAGTATCATCATTATTATCATTCTTATTATTATTATTATTATTAGTAGTAGTAGTAGTATTATTAGTAGTATTATTATTAATACCGTGGTACTTGAGGGAAAAGAATAAATTTCAGACCTTAGAATAAATTACTCACATCGGTTTAAGTAAATTTTGCTAAAATATTTCAGAACATTTGTAAGATATATACAGCGCTTATGGTAAGGATTAACATTGACTAGAATTAGACTTATCATGCCCAATCTTACCCCTTGGACAATTAAAATATTTTCCGAAACTATCATTTCCGATTTCAGTCATATTCCATTAACATTTTAAGATTCTTGTCAATTATGTGTAATAGTTTCATCAATTATTATCACAGTTTGCCTAGTGAACATGTGACTATTCATGTGATCAGGCCTAGTGCCATTGATTTTTAACTACAATCGGAAAGCATTTCAGAGCACTTTAGATTGAATCATAAATACATCCCGCCATAATTAGGGAAATACTAACACAATCAAGACTTATTTCATTTTTCTGTTACCATAAGCCAAACAATGAGATACAAGAGAAATATGAACAATCAAAATGAATAAAGTTAAATATTACAACATTCATGAATCATGTTAAGGGTCATATAAATATTTGTTCAACTAAAAGTGGTTTTATATTATATGTATGCATACATATTAGAAAAAACATAGAACTTTTTTCTAAATTCCTTTAAAAATAACATAATATCACAATGCCAATGTTTCAACAAGAACACATACAATACACTCTCATTTGAATGCAAATTATCACTTTTAATTGTTTAAGACACAATCTTGTACCTCCAAGTGGTTTATAAAGTTAGTCATCGTGCGTGGGCACGAAATGCTATGATTCAAACAATGCTGCAGATGATACAAACTGACTAAATGGAGATAGACAGCAAACAATGTGATAAACGGGGACTCATTCACCAGTGACTTGAGTATCAACTAACTGAACAATTCTGGAATAATCTTATTTATACGGTATTAGCACGTAACATTTGAAAACTCAGCAACATGTTTAAACGTTAAAGGGATCTATTAACTTTGTTGGCAAGTGCAAAAAGTGGTGAGTGATTAATACAAAATGTGTATTGGAGTCATTTGATATGTCCACTTGGTGTTGTGTGAAGATTTCAAGTTAAATGGATGTTAGATGGCCGAGTAATGAGCAAAAATGCAAAGTGGTATTCACTAACTCATTGCACTCACTTTGTACACGGTTCTGACGATCCGGTGGATAATTTGACATCTGAATACTTAAATTGTAATTATCTTTTTAACGAAAGGGAAATTTGTAATACTGAAACCTGTCCCATGCTTTTATTGTTATAACGAATACAACATGATGGAAACTCTAGAATTCCAATTGGATTTTGAGGATTTGGACAATGTTAATAAGTCCCTTTAAATAAGATTGGTATAATGATATTATATTAACAGATTAACATATTATCATGGTGTAATCTACGGAGAATTCACGATGAAAATATTTTGTTTTAAATAGCAAGTATACACAACATTTTTCATTTAAGAATTTAACAATTTGGTTGTAAACCCAATTGTTTGTTGATTATCCACGCCGTTTTCGAATTATAGTCCATCTATTTATTTGATGCAAGTTATGTCATTTAATCACTTGAAATCCCCATTGTCTTTGTTTGAGTTAATATTTTATGTAGAACAATTTTGTATTCGATATACATGCAATGTTATAATTTAAATCAATAAATAAGCTGAATTGAACTGAACGTATGAAGATATGTGAAATGAGCATATTGTTGGTTTATTTGGTATCTATCAATTTTTTTGTTGATGTTTACCCAAAATGTAAAACACCAATGGTACGGAAATATAATCTTGATAATTTATTTTTTGTGCACATTATGTTAGTGTTATGTTGGTATGACGCGTTTCATTTTTATTTTATAGCATTACGATATTTGTACAATGACATATGTAAGTAGATGTGAAATATTATACTCTTTTGAAAAAATACGTTTCACAATAAAGTTTTGCCGTATTGAGATATACTGCAATAGTTATTATTTTCTTACCTATAGCCTGTGTATCAATTAACAAACTTGTTAGCAATGTAAGAATCGAATGATAAAATGGCTCAGCATCAGACGTTGGCGTATCATGCTCGGACTGATTGGGGACACCCGAACTATTGTGGACACACTCCATGTATTTCCATATGGGAAGGAATTCCCTTTATGTTTTTTTTGTCAACAGTTGTGAGGTACGTATCTGTTAGTACGTGTGTGTCCCTGCAGCTACGTCACCGGCGTCAGAGTTATTAGACGACGAGAAATGCGAGATAATAATTATTGTATACACTTGATATTTTGTATCAATTTGTAAAGCTATAGTAAAGCATTTTATTTTAGCGTTAAGCCCATACATGTATTAGTCTTTCAATAGTCTTTGTGTGTTCATGCTGATGTATTATTCATATGTATTTTGTATACATGTATTTGTATGCTCTTTTCACAAAGACAATATTTGTATTACTTTGTATAACTTAAAATATATATTTTGTTTAAATATTTGTACATGAATTTGATCAGTCTTCCCATTTACTTGTAAAGTATTATTCATGAACGAATTAATTATAGATTGTATGCATGTATATATATGGTGAGATATGTCATCACAAATTAGTTTGTAATCAAATTTCGTTTGAAAAGCACATCATATATAACCAATTTCACTGGATTATATAAAATGGTAAATGACTCAAAGAGTCTTTGTTTATTTATATACATATAGTAGTAAACTGTTTTATTTTTCACGTACGAACTAACCGTTTATTATATACCGCGGTCAAACTATTTCGAGCTTTTTCATAACAATTTAGTTTGAGACCAAATTTGGTATTCAAAGCATACTAAAATAACTCACATTATAATGTACATGTATTTAGTAAACATGTTACGTATCATGCATGTAAGAATGTGCCCTGATATGCATTTAAACTCTATTATAGGCCAAGCTATTTAATTACAATTTAGTTTTTTGCATCAAAATCTGGTAGAAATGTCTCGGAAGTTTGTTGAGTATTGAATATTCATCTCTACTATTAAGAGGTTAAAATGTAATTCAGGAAAAACCCCATTCATTGTTATTGTATATTGACATTTGTGCCAAACGACACTGATAACACATAAGGTGTTAATTAAAGCGAGTGAAATGAAATGAATTAATGTACATTTGAAACTATTTGAGTTCTTATGAAAGAAATTCTTGAAAACTATTGATCGCTGTATATGCTAGCTGTAAACGGCTCTCGATAAATCAGTCTCCGTTTTGGAAAACCAGCATTGACATTTACCTATCAAAATAAACAACTATTGACTTCCATTCGATTCAATAATTATGAAAAGGACGTATTTGGTATAATTTTGGGGCTTCAATGTTCGCTGATGAGTGAATATAAATACATTTTTGTTTTTACTTTTTAATAGCCAATATCTGAAACAGAAGTTACCAAAAACTATCTGATTTGCCAAGTCTTGACTTGATACGTTTGTATCATATATGATACATAGCATTACAGATGTGTATGTTTAATCCAATATTTATATTCCATATAATATATATTCATAAGTTACATTTACTAAACGTATGTATCTGTTATCTCATTCATTGATAAAGTGTAATCGAACTGTGTGGTAGCACATAAGTTATTGGGGGCATGTACTCATTATTTTATAAAATGATTGTTCCATGTTTTCATTGTCTTGTCTCATAGTATTTGGGGGCATTTGTCCCTACGCCCCCACCCCGTAGCTATGCCACTGATAGTACATACTTATGTCATGGTCACTTATCTATCGGGAAACAAAATGATTATGAAAATTAAATTCAAAGTGAAACACACCAAATAGGTACCATGATAGTGGTGCATATACTTGTACTATTGAATTGAACTGTAGAGCGCATGATTAAAAATCGATTGTTGATTGAAGTCATATTTCATGTTATATTCATTAGTGATATAATATCGACCATGAACTTGTAATATCCAATACTAACTTCTTTTTTTTACATTGTTATATTATGTTGATTAAGTAAACATTTACATAATAGTTCGCTGTTGTATTTATAATTAACAGTTTGTATTTCAAAAATTGTTCTTGTTCATAGTTCATGATGTATATATGATATGTTTGTTATTGTTAATAAACTTCAAAACTTCAATATCAAAAATCATTAAGTAGTTGTGGAGCGTTTAATAATAGGCCATGATACATATCTACATCACACCATACCAACAATAGATGTTGGGCAAGTACAATATCATAAATTGTCTAGTTTGCTTGCCCGATCGGGCAACTAAATATTTATTCAACCTTCAAAGAACAATGTAATCTCATATGTGTTATTCTCATCATGGACTAAGAGGGCAAGTACATTTTATATTGGAGCAAGTACGATTTCAAAATCTATGATTTTACTTGTCCGAATGGGCCAGTAATGAAAAACAGTTAGTGTGGAGGCTTGCCATAGCCAGCCTATATATATATATATATTTTTTTTTTTTGGGGGGGGGGGGGGGGTGAGAGCTAGATTATCAAGCTTACTCCGTTGGTGACATCTATTCAGCTCTTGGCAAAGGTTTGTGCATATAAATATTACAAATAATGTTCATATTCTATTTGTTCACATAGAAAGCCACACACATGCAATATGCAGTACAGTACATACACATCAAGAATGTCCATAAGCTCATTCACACTTGTATAATCAGCAATGAATAGAAGACATAAAACAGAATCAATGTAATACCGGACAAGTTGAACTGTTAAAGTTGATGTTTGTTTGAGTTTCTTCCTGCTAGATGGCGATACACCCCACATATCCACCTATAGTGATCCATCTATCTCTCACGTTTGGTGGAAACGAGGGGTTTACCGCCATCTAGCGGGCAAGAGCGGACAGGGGAACAGAACATTTTTCACCACAGTCCATTTTCGACTACACACCTCCGGTCTCCCCGAAGCTTTATTAAGACACCAATGTTTTATTTTGGGACCTTATTAATTATTTGTGCGTAACATTCGGTCATCTATGGGACAAAATCTATATAATGTTATCCTGGTAGATGCCTTCCACCCATGGATATAGTTGCTTGTCCATCATCTGATTGTAATGTGCAAAATGATATTCTAGATATCTAGATTTGAGCACCATTGTCAAAATCCACAAAACTTACTAAATAGTGTACTCTAGCGGTTCTTGCAAACATCGATGTATTCCTATCACCAAACGAAGCATGCAATAGCATGCGGTTTAAACAATTTCTATTTCGTTAAGATAAGTATAATTCAAATGTTCGCATTGGATACACTGTGGTGGAGACTTTTGATTGTGTACAAAGACAACGCTATTACCATCATTTGCAAAAGTTTAAGACCACCTGGAATTTGTGGGTATTTCAATAATTTGGACTGCATTTGTTTGTCTTATTGAATGATTACATAACATGTTTACTACAGTGGTCAGTAGCAAAAGAGTAATGGTCAGCGAAAAAATAAATTTTTTTTTTCAGGGGCTCCTTTTTCGGGGGCTACAAATTTCAGGCTCTTTTTCGAATTTCAGGGGCTATTAATAAGCTATAATGCTGTAAGTGATCATTTTATAAGCATTTGATCACAATCCAAACAGAAAATTACCACAAAAAATCTCGAAAAGCCCCCCCCCCCCCCCCCTCAAAAAAAAATAAAAAATTCGGGGGCGAATTTTTTTTCCGGGGGCGAATTCGCCCGCCGCCCCCATGTATTTTGTTTTGCTGGTAATGGTATAAGCCCAGCAGTTCAAGTGTGATACAAAGGTTATGCGTTAAAAATAAAAGTATGTCTGAAAAATAAATATGTTTAACTTTGTTGTGTTTTTTTAGTTATTGCATTTTGGAAGGGTGGTCTTAAACTTTTGCAAATGATGGTACTTAGCGCATATCACTTTGCATTTTCGCACATTAATTTTCTCGGTCATATGACATTTATAACCCATGAAATTTTTACAAATCACTCAGTCACAGAACACAAAAATATACATTTTATTAACCTTTCCTCAGATTTTGCACATAATCAACAAAGCTAATATATCCCTTTACAAGCAGCATCGCCTAAATTAATTTTTTTAAAATAAAGTTGTGTAACATCCAACAATTTAATCATATCCTCTCCCCCCCCCCCTCTCACCCTTGAACAAATTCCAACTAAATACAGTTAAGCAGCAGCTGAATGAATGAATAACTTCTCTCTACCCAGTGCCCCGTTGCATAAAACTTTCTGCATTAGTTACCACTGGAGTAAAGACAACTGGCCTAACAATCAAAATAAAGTAATATAGCTGCTTAATGTACGTTGTATAGATGGGTACAGTGGCTGGGTGTTACTTAGTCTTTGCGCCATTGGCAGCATATGATTATTATGCTCCCAAGGGAGTTGAAGAAATATGAAATATTGTTGTGGGGCTTTGAAATGTACCTGTTGACCATGGGAAATAATACAAAATTGTGCTTAGAAACTCTGTATTTAGCGCTACATAACTGCAAGCTATTATTATTAGTATTATTATTGCTATTATCATTATCATTATTATTATAATTATTATTTATTAGTTATTATTATCCTTATAACATCGCCCTTCTGTTTTCATACTGGTTCAGCATATTTCCCATTACTCATCTAAATCTTTGTTCTTTACATGTACTTTCGACTGCCAAAATATAATGTATAATCAATTCGTTATTTTTATTTTCCATTCATGATGTCATTGATTTGTATAATTGGGTTGACTGCAGAAAATATAGTCTTGAAATTAACAAAAGGGGGAACCCCACACTATTAATCCTTCGATTCACTCGTTGACTCGTAATACATTATGATAATTTGTACTTGCATACATGCTGTGCTACCAGTTGTAAATAATGTACATGTAATGTACACCAAAGTACGAGTGAACGTATACAGCTAACATATTGCGAACAAAGAATCAATCGTTCATAATGCCATCTCAATACTATGCTAAAATGTGTGATTCACATGCATGTGCATGCATGTGGGGTGCGAAGTTCATAATGGCGCTCAATTTATAAATTTAATTGGAACCGAGTCGATGGTGTGACGTATCATATTTGTCGTTAGACACGGCGGTAGTGGACGGTATAATTGTGTTGTAGCAAACATGGCGGAAGGTGGTAGTATGCAGACGCCAAGCCCCAGCACTTCGGGTGGAACGGACAAAGGTATTTACGAACAACTACCATGGACATTATTTGCAAATATAATTTGTCTGAAATTCATGTACATTAGAATTGCCATACCGCTATTACACTGACGACGATATATGCTTCAACTTGATGCGGTGTGTAGCCTATGTGTTATCATTGGCAGTTTGTGTTAGTATTATAATAAATAATGCACTCATTTTCCCCAAGGCTTCTTTTATACCTTGTATCATTGTGTACACGGTTTTTGAATGTGTATCTGTTTTTAAATTTACTTTTCAGAAGAGCGGAAATATTATTTTAATCATTGGCACATCGCTATAACGAATGAGTATAAAGCTACACACGAACAGACAAGAACTCTAACCAATCCTCTCCTCTTACATGGTTCAACCGAAAACCATAGTATCTACAACACCATGGAAACCGATACTTACAAACAACATTTAAATAGCTGTGCACGGAAGGTTTACAAATGCTTGCAACCTGAATAAATGTATGTATCTGTAATCTCATTCAGTGACAAAGTTTAATCGAACTGAGTGGTAGCACGTGAGTTATTGGGGGAATATACATGACATATAAACCTCATTATTTTGTAAATGATTGTTCCATGTTTTCATTGTCTTGTCACATACTATTTGGGGGCATTTGTCCCTATGCCCCCACCCCCGTAGCTATGCCACTGATAGTACATAATTATGTTATGGTCGCTTATCTATCGGGAAACAAAATGATTATGAAAATTAAATTCAAAGTGAAACACACCAAATAGGTACCATGATAGTGGTGCATATACTTGTACTATTGAATTGAACTGTAGTGCGCATGATTACAAATCGATTTTTTATTGAAGTTATATTTCATGTTATATTCATAAGTGATGTAATATCGACCATGAACTGGCAGTATTCAATACTAACTTCTTTTTTTACATTATTATATTATGTAAATATTGATTAAGTACATTGTTGTATTCATAATTTAAAGTTTGTATTTCAGTAGTTGTTCTTGTTTGTAGATATGTTTGTTATTGTTAATAAACTTCAATACATCAATATCGAAAATCATTAAGTAGTTGTGGAACGTTTAATTATAGGCCATGATACATATTTACATCACACCATACCAAAAATAGGTGTCGGGCAAGTAAAATTTCATAAATTGTCTAGTTTGCTTGCCCAATCGGGCAACTAAATAGTTGTTCAACTACGTGTTATTCTCATTATGGACTAAGTGGGCAAGTACATTTTATATTGGAGCAAGTAAAATTTCAAAATGTATGATTTGACTTGCCCGAATGGGCCAGTAAAGAAAAACAGTTAGTGTGGAGGCTTGCCATAGACATATATATATTTGGGCTGGAAGCTAGACTATCAAGCTTACTCCGTTGGTGACATCTATTCATCTCTTGACAAAATTGTATGCATACAAATATTACAAATGATGTTCATATTCCATTTATTCACGTAGAAAGCCACACACACACACACACACACATGCAGTATACACCCCAAGAATGTCCATAAACTCATTCACATGTATATAATCAGCAATGTAGAGCAGACATGAAACAGAATCAATGTAATACCAGACAAGTTGAACTGTTCAAGTTGATGTTTGTTTGAGTTTCTTCCTGCTACATGGCGATACACCCCACCCACCTAGTGATCCATCTAAGTGGATCTCTCACGTTTGGTGGATACGAGGGGTTTACCGCCATCTAGTGGGCAAGAGCGGACAGGGGAACAGAACATTTTTCACCACAGTCCATTTTCGACTACACACCTCCGGTCTCCCCGAAGCTTTATTAAGACACCAATGTTTTATTTTGGGACCTTATTAATTATTTGTGCGTAACATTCGGTCATCTATGGGACAAAATATATAATGTTATCCTGGTAGATGCCTTCCACCCATGGATATAGTTGCTTGTCCATCATCTGATTGTAATGTACAAAATGATATTCTAGATATCTAGATTTGAGCACCATTGTCAAAATCCACAAAACTTACTAAATAGTGTACTCTAGCGGTTCTTGCAAACATCGATGTATATATTCTGATCACCAAACGAAGCATGCAATAGCATGCGGTTTAAACAATTTCTATTTCGTTAAGATAAGTATAATTCAAATGTGCGCATTGGATACACTGTGGTGGAGACTTTTGATTGTGTACAAAGACAACGCTATTACCATCATTTGCAAAAGTTTAAGACCACCTGGGAATTTGTGGGTATTTCAATAATTTGGACTGCATTTGTTTGTCTTATTGAATGATTACATAACATGTTTACTACAGTGGTCAGTAGCAAAAGAGTAATGGTGAGCGAAAATTTTTTTATTTTTTTCAGGGGCTCCAATTTCGGGGGCTACTTTTCCAACTTTCGGGGGCTACAAATTTCAGGCTCTTTTTTGAATTTCAGGGGCTATTAATAAGCTATAATGCTGTAAGTGATCATTTTATAAGCATTTGATCACAATCCAAACAGAAAATTACCACAAAAAATCTCGAAAAGCCCCCCCCAAAAAAAAAAAAAATTCGGGGGCGAATTTTTTTTTCGGGGGCGAATTCGCCCGCCGCCCCCATGTATTTTTTTTTGCTGGTAATGGTATAAGCCCAGCAGTTCAAGTGTGATACAAAGGTTATGCGTTAAAAATGAAAGTATGTCTGAAAAATAAATATGTTTAACTTTGTTGTGTTTTTTAGTTATTGCATTTTGGAAGGGTGGTCTTAAACTTTTGCAAATGATGGTAGTTAGCGAATATCACTTTGCATTTTCGCACATTAATTTTCTCGGTCATATGACATTCATAACCCATGACATTTTTAAAAATCACTCAGTCACAGAACACAATAATATACATTTTATTAACCTTTCCTCAGATTTTGCACATAATCAACAAAGTTAATATATCCCTTTACAAGCAGCATCGCCTAAATTAAATATTTTAAAATAAAGTTGTGTAACATACAACAATTTAATCATATCCTCTTCCCCCCCCCCCCCCCCCCTCTCACCCTTGAACAAATTCCAACTAAATACAGTTTAGCAGCAGCTGAATGAATAAATAACTTCTTTCTACCCAGTGCCCCGTTGCATACAACTTTCTGCAATATATTAGTTACCACTGGAGTAAAGACAACTGGCCTAACAATCAAAATAAAGTAATATAGCTGCTTAATGTACGTTGTATAGATGGGTACAGTGGCTGGGTGTTACTTAGTCTTTGCGCCATTGGCAGCATATGATTATTATGCTCCCAAGGGAGTTGAGGTAATATGAAATATTGTTGTGGGGCTTTGAAATGTACCTGATGACCATGGGAAATAATACAAAATTGTGCTTAGAAACTCTGTATTTAGCGCCACATAACTGCAAGCTATTATTATTAGTATTATTATTGCTATTATCATTATCATTATTATTATAATTATTATTTATTAGTTATTATTATCCTTATAACATCGCCCTTCTGTTTTCATACTGGTTCAGCATATTTCCCATTACTCATCTAAATCTTTGTTCTTTACATGTACTTTCGACTGCCAAAATATAATGTATAATCAATTCGTTATTTTTATTTTCCATTCATGATGTCATTGATTTGTATAATTGGGTTGACTGCAGAAAATATAGTCTTGAAATTAACAAAAGGGGGAACCCCACACTATTAATCCTTCGATTCACTCGTTGACTCGTAATACATTATGATAATTTGTACTTGCAGAAATGCTGTGCTACCAGTTGTAAATAATGTACATGTAATGTACACCAAAGTACGAGTGAACGTATACAGCTAACATATTGCGAACAAAGAATCAATCGTTCATAATGCCATCTCAATACTATGCTAAAATGTGTGATTCACATGCATGTGCATGCATGTGGGGTGCGAAGTTCATAATGGCGCTCAATTTATAAATTTAATTGGAACCGAGTCGATGGTGTGACGTATCATATTTGTCGTTAGACACGGCGGTAGTGGACAGTATAATTGTGTTGTAGCAAACATGGCGGAAGGTGGTAGTATGCAGACGCCAAGCCCCAGCACTTCGGGTGGAACGGACAAAGGTATTTACGAACAACTACCATGGACATTATTTGCAAATATAATTTGTCTGAAATTCATGTACATTAGAATTGCCATACCGCTATTACACTGACGACGATATATGCTTCAACTTGATGCGGTGTGTAGCCTATGTGTTATCATTGGCAGTTTGTGTTAGTATTATAATAAATAATGCACTCATTTTCCCCAAGGCTTCTTTTATACCGTGTATCATTGTGTACACGGTTTTTGAATGTGTATCTGTTTTTAAATTTACTTTTCAGAAGAGCGGAAATATTATTTTAATCATTGGCACATCGCTATAACGAATGAGTATAAAGCTACACACGAACAGACAAGAACTCTAACCAATCCTCTCCTCTTACATGGTGCAACCGCAAACCATAGTATCTACAACACCATGGAAACCGATACTTACAAACAACATTTAAATAGCTGTGCGCGGAAGGTTTACAAATGCTTGCAACCTGAATAATGTTAGTATCATTGCAAAGGGAATGTTACAATCTTCCTAAATATTCATATTTGTTTTTGTGATGGTATGAATAGTGACGTAACATGTGTGAATCGGAAGTCGCGCGCCCATCGCAAATAGCGCGTACGTACGAGCGCCCGGCTACGTATTGTGTATGTGTATTGTGTTACTCGAACGCCAAGTTTTTCGTCACAATAACCGATCATGAGGAGGAACTTCTGCTGAATTTAGCAGTGCTGTAGTCGAGTCCACCCTGTCCAAGTCCGAGTCCGAGTCCGAGTCCCTGGAGTCCGAGTCCGAGTCCGAGTCCGAGTCCGAGTCCCGGACCTCCGAGTCCCGAGTCCTGGACATCCGAGTCCGAATCCGAGTCCCGAGTCCCAATGGAAAAATCAATTTTTCAGAGAATTTTAACTGTTCTTACTACAGCAATTATCTTCATAAAACAAAAGACACCATAAACAAAAATGACAAAGTAATCTGCAGAAATGATTTTGGGCAATGTCAAAAGTTATTATTACAGAGTATGAGACAAATTCAATAATAAAAAAGAAAATAATAACAAAATTAATAAAAAATTATTTTAAAATATTATAAAAAAACTAAACCACAGAAAGTAGTGTTATTGAACCAAATAATGCATATGGCAAGTTTTAAGAGAATTGGATGGTAACTTTGAACAGGAGGATTATAACCGTTTTTTCTTATGTTTTTTTTTGTATGCAAATTAGCTGTAGGTGTCACATTACACATTTCTGACAAAAGACTTCTCGTTGCATATATAATCAATACATAACATTACATGTACACTGAAATTCAACAGGAAGCAGCAAAGCTGAGGATACTGTACTTGCACACGCACTACGTACCTAGCTACCGCGATATACACACGTGTATTTTACTATATCGCTGTACATAGCACTGTTGCCAATATCAGGCATATTTATGGTGAATTACAGTGACTAGTTGATTGATAATTGTTTAACACTTCCTCCAAAGCTTTCCCAACACGTCATATATCATTTTGAAGCTTACAGTATACTCTTGCGTTTTCGCTCTTTTTTTTTTATAAATAGCGCCCTCATTGTTGAGTAGGGCGCCCTCTCTAGGCCATGCAATACAAATTTCAAAATAATATCTCCTGACCACAGCATTTTATCATATAATGAGTAACAAAACATAATTCATTTCGACATACAGATTGTAGCATAGATAATTATCTGTCTGGAAAAAAAAAGTTTGTCTTTATATGATGTTTGATGGCATTTTTATCGCCAAAAATGTGCGTCAATGTCATATACGAAATATAGTGAAAATATGATTGTGCAACATATTTATTCTGCCTTGGGACTGTCTATAGTCAGTTTTATACAATTTTCTGTAAGATATATCATGTATTGTTTATATAATTTTGAACGCATCTTATAATTGTGCATTTTCGAATTAGTTTGATGTAGAACGCCCTCATAGTGATCGAAGGGCGCCCTCATTCCGACACATATAACCATATTTTCCGCCTAAATTCTGCACTATTCAAGAGAAAACCATTATTTTTATTGTTGGAAATGTTCCATCTTTTTAGTAAGAATAAGTTTGAATTCATAATTAGTATGTTTATACTTTATAACTGACAATTGATGCTCTAGAAGACCAGAATAATTTATAATTCTGCCAATGATTCAGTCTATGACTACGGTATGATTTTTGATTTCGATGACTTCGCCGGCTTCAGTGAAACCTCTCCAAGTCCAAGCTGCCGCAGAGACGCGTTATAATTTTTGCATGTAATTCATTTTAGATTATCTATATAGATCTAGAAGTTCTTTCATGAAGTTCATTCATTGTATTTTTATGGATAAAATGTACAATTTTCTGGTGTACGAAAGGCAAACAGCCACAGGCACCCGCATTGTCCCGGACAAAATCTTCCACGACCACGACTTCGACTCGAGTTCGAGTTCGAGTTAGAGTGGGAATAACAAAAATAATTGTGAATGCTCGGAGAACAGTAGTCTGCAGATAGAAAAATATCAATCAGTAATCACACTCCTAGTCAATTATTTGTTGTTTTTTGCTAGTGCTATTATGAGGAAGTTACGGAGAAAAGCACAAAATGATAACAATAATTTTGGCGTAACCTCCAGCTTCGATCAACACTCAACGGGAATTCTCGACATCGATCGCCCGGCCGGTCGGCCTGGCATCAACTTAGCTTACTGCATAGCGCCCTGGCGGTCTAGCTAGCTGCACGAGAATCTCCCGAAAATATCGTATTATTCGTACAATTTTATTTCTGTGTCCGTGTATGATTGGTGTCGACGTTCAATTCTAATGTAGTAATCATCAGTTACCAAAAAAATCTTGATAAATGCCGATTCAAGGGTGATAAATGGCTCCTCGTCCTCCGTTGAAACACTCATTCTTGGTTCCGAGAACTTCCAAAGTCAGCTCAAAATCACTGTAAATCATGTACTGAAAATAACGTATTGATACACGCTTCCGGGCCAATTCACGTAATTCAACAAAAGATAAAAACAAAAACCAAACAAGGGTAAAAAGAAGCAATCATTGTGATTGGACAATAAAAATAGAGACTGTATCTTTTACATCATCCATTGCCATACTTCTCAACCAATCGCAGTTGAGCTTAGCTCCAGTAAGCGTGCACATATGCAGGAGCTAATTGTCACCGAACGTTTTTGGTGGCGGAAGCTGGGCCGATTAAATCGGCCCGTGACTGTACTGGGAGGGTTTAATAGTCGCTTCAGCTCAGGCTTTCGTAAATTAATTCACGTTCTGGCCGTAATACTTGACCGTGTCTTACGTGTTCCAAAACATAAAACGACTAATCTCAACATCTATTTAGGCATATAAATAGCTTGTTGAGGCGATGGTACGATCATTTTCCAGAATGCCACTCAAGTGAGCAAGGTACGCTAGAACAACGAATTTGTTTTTGCTTACGCTGGGTAATGTTTAATGAACTGTAAATGAACGTCGGAAAACGGAAAAAATGCCGGTCTCGTTGGCGGTCTCGGCCCGATTTTCGCCCGAGTCACGAGTCACCATTGGTCGAGTCCGAGTCCGAGACCGAGTCTTTTTGGCTCGAGTCCGAGTCCGAGTCCGAGTCCCGAGAAATACGGACTCGAGACCGGTCTCGAGTCCGAGTCCGGGCTCGAGTCCTACAGCACTGGAATTTAGACATCGAAATTGATGAAGAGAGCTCCACAACTAGTGACAGTGGTAATGACAGTGATGGTGATGGTCCCGTGATGGTGATGATGATGATGGGGAAATATGAGAGATAGGAGAGATAGAAGGAAGGGGACGAGCCGGAGAAGACGGCGTCGATGGTGCCGCTGCCGGTCAGAAGAAGTGCACCGCGGGCCGGTCGGCCGGCCGGGCAGGTCCGCTCGCGCCGCTGATGAACTGAACTGCGATCGATCTGTCATGGCTCATTTTGTCATTTTTTTTTAATATGCAGGGCTATTTCGGCAAATGTCATGGGGTATAAAACAAACAAAAATACATGTGCGTTTATCTAATGCGAATATCAATTACATATGGAACTGCACGATATCATAAAAAAGCGATCATCATGAGATTCACTGCCATATACCGAACATACCATATCAACATAACACGATGATCATGATCATGCCAGGCCCGTTTATCTCGGCCAATTACACAAAATAGAAAGATACTTTTACAAATCTATTTGCATAATTCAATCTTGTATTATATGATGTTATTCATATGCAATTATAAAATATAATTAACTGATTTTTAGAGGTTGTTACTCTACTTTCATCATCAGCTTGCCGAAGTCTAAGTCATGCGAATTCTGGATAATAGTGTACACAGTTGCATATCGCGGCAGCGAGCTAGCAAGATGCATGGGCCGCGTATTCACACATGTGACGTCGTATATTTACTCAATGATTTTCGTTTTCGAGCCAAGTATCGCAGTTCTGAGAAGGGTCTTGGAAAAAGCTTATTATCGCTTTTCATGGACATTACCATAGTTCAAAGCAGATTTTTTTTTTCTGGATAGTATTAGCTTTCCGTACATGTATAACTTGTATATTTTGTGATATTTTGTGATATTTCTTCGCTAAGCTACGTTAAGAATTATGTTGATAAACAGAGAATTGCGGTGCTTAATTTTACACACTGTTTAACACTGTTTAAACTCTGTTAAATTAATGATTAATTAGAGATAACAAAAACAGCTTTTATGTCTAGATGTCGTACAAAAACCCAAGGTAGAATAGTTTGAGTCATGGAGGGGAGCAGGATCGTGTATAAACAAAACAGGGAGGGGAATATACATGATAAAACTATTGACCTAGTTAAAGCAAGAGGTTGTATACAAATAGATAACGTTTCAAAAATGTATTAGTGAGAGATTATAAGTGGAAGGAAAGAGGAAACTGCGCAGTATTTATCCCTTTAACCCTATCAAGCCCAATGGGGGGGGGGGGGGGGGGGGGTGTGGGGGGGGGGGGGGGGGGGGCTGAATGAGCCCCCCCCCCCCGACCATATTTCTTACTGCCACGCCCAAATTTATCATCCAATTTTCACAAAATTCGGTGACTTTTCCTAAAATTGTATAGGGAACATTGTGGTATGAAAAAAGTGTCAGGCTTTTCCCGTTGCCATGGTAACCACTTTCTGAAAGGCATGTTTGTCAATTTAAGTCTTATTTTGTTTTCATTGCACTAAACAAGTAAATCGTGTAAATTTCTGAAGTGTTTTCTATTTGAAATTTATAAACTGTACAAAAGTAAAGTCACAATATAAGAAAATAGATGTCACTTGTTTGTTTTTGTATTTTCTTTGTTTTTCTTTGTTTTTCAAGAACGAAATGGCGGAAAACAATAGAAATAATAAGAATGACTAAACAAACAAAAAAATTCATAATTTTCCGATTTTTTTCTTAAAAATTTGAATTGAACAACCTTTCCATACAAAACCCAAGGTATTGACATGGTATTTTCATCTTCAATTAGTAACAGTATCTAGTAAACTTATATAGAAAGTGATTTTATATATTACATTATATAACACAAAATTATTGTAATATGTGTAAATTCATTGTACTGTGCGGGCATTGACATGAATTAGTTTATTTATATAATCTTTATGATTGGTAACAGGTTGTCATGATCTGAAACAATATTTAATGGATATTTCTTTTGTTTTTCTTTGTTTTTAAGGACAAAATGGCGCAAAACAATGAATATAATAAGAATTATGTCAAAAATTACACTGTTGGTCATAATGTTGGAATATTTTTTTTTTTAGATCAAACTTCATTCCTTTTCCCTATTTTTGCGCCTAATGAACCATTTCAGACTAGAAATAATTATTATATAATATTTCCAAACTACCAATGTACAATAAATGGTTGAATGGGTTTGCATTAATTAATGTCGCCTTTTGTTTTGAGCTTTGAAAGGCAGAACCTTTTATGATGGGCCCCTTTCCCTCTGAAAAGCGTATGTCCAGCAAGTCATCATTATGTGTCATTTCTCAGCGTTGGCTGCAAAACTTTCAACCAAAATTGGCACAGAGGCTCTCTAGGTCATATCCCGTCCAACGCCATTGCCTTCACGCCAAACGATGCTTGTGCTCCACCAGGAAGGGGTGTCAATAAGCAATGTCCACTGATTCGTTGGAACATCGCAGGCTACGATCTGTAAAATCCCCATACGTCATCGAGAGGAGGGTCAATTAAAGATACGGGAATCTCTAGTGTCACAGAGTGACTTCGTTTTAAGAAATTTGGGCATCCACACTTGGCCATAAATTCAGTCATGTGTGAATGCTTCCTTTTTATTTAATATGTGAGCATGGGTTTTAGGCTATAAGGCCCCGGATTTGTATATGTTTAGTGTGCACCCAAGCTCACTGTTAAGGGTTATTGATGTATGATTGAGTTTAAGATAGAACCAGTGATACCCCTGATGGAATAATAGGGAGTGTGTTCATGCAAAGTGAGAATTGTATAGAGATAGTGTGTACAGAAGCTGAATGTTTATTGTACACGTGAGAAGTTTAGATAGGACAATCGTGAAAGTTGTTCATTCAAAGGGATGGTTGAATAGTTTTGGTATGTAATGCTTAGTACCTATCCAGGGTAGTACATACGAGGGGAACTGGTATCGACTAGTTTTGTGTGATTGGGTCACCTCCAGTAAGTTGCATTTAGTATGATTTTGGGCGGGAACATCCTTTTGTTCATGTGCGTTGGATTTGGGTACTGTAAGTTATAGTGGATGTGAGAGAATAGTCAAGTGACACAGATAGCATCAGTCACTGAGTATGGAAGGTCGTGAATTTGAGCAGGTGATACACCAGATACCAGCCTGATGTTGGGCTAGAGTATTAGTTAATTTTATGCCGGAAAGCACCCAGCAATCCAACCACCATGATGCTGGGTAAAGCCTCCTCCACCTTGCCGTCACCATACCTCTTCATCGGCCTCTGTCACCACAAATCTGTAAGTTTTGTTGAATGATTTCATTGTGTAGAAGTTTAGTAATACATGTACATGTATGTTATATTTATATATAGCTCATACACTCAATACTGTTCCAGCTTAATTATATGATTTGACAATTCTATATATATTTGAGATGAGTTAATATTTATGCATACGGTTATTAGTTTATAATGTCAAAACTTTAAAGCACATTAACTTTAAAGTGTATTTGTATTTCATTGATGCTTTGAAAGCCTGATTTATTTTATGTTAAGAAAATATGCAACTAAATAGCATGAATTAATTAAATTCTCCGTATTTATGTGAGGCTTTTTGATTCAATATATATAACTCCTTGATATAAAAAGAGTCTTATGCAATGAAATAGCATGGACATATTGCATATTTCCTAATTATTTATGCGAGGCATTTGGATGTAATGATTGTAGAAATTGTGCATTTTGTATGTGATATATGTGAAGATTAGATGAGTTCACAAATTACCTTTGCATTATATTATGTGTTAAATTGTATACATGTGTTTCATGTTTATGATTATGGCTATACAATACACATATTCATTGTCATAATCATTATGTGATAGCTGGTGTTTAATTGTAAACGGAGGAAGCAAATGTTATGAACTATTGGCTTTAACCTTCCCCCATTAGGAACCAGCTGGGCTCTACGACTATCGTCAACTCTAACTTCGGCTCTAACGAGCATCTTCAACTCCACCGAGTATCTCTAACTTCGGCTCTAACGAGCATCTTCAACTCCACCGAGTATCTCTAACTCCGGGCTATGTCACGCCAAGCTACAACGGAGATCTCCAATCCGCCGTTCATCCGACCCGAGCTCCGATGATCCAACCGTCATACCGGCTTCCATCCGGCACGACTCCGCAACTCCAGTCATCTCGACTACGGGCCTAGATGTCCACAGTATCGCGGTGCAGTCGATCGTCCTCCACGACGCCCGTCTTGGGGAATTCAACCACCGTGCTCTTCACATCATTGCAGACTGGGTCTGCAACTTCAACGCGATGAACTCTCGCGAGCACTACAGCCAACCCCCAAGCTTCATGTTTTTTCTGCGCAGACTGGGTCTGCAACCTCTCCAGAACTCTTAAGGTGCTATTCACCCAGTAATTCATCCCCATAACAGAAATAATGATAACTCAACTACCCCTGATTATTATTATCATTTTTGTGATTAATGGCGCCATTTAAATTATGTTTTGCTTAGTATGTGTTTATTTCAAACCGATGATGGTTTTAATTTCATGTTAATAAAACATAATATCTGAATTGATATCTTTCGCATGTCGTGCCTTATTTCTTTGCATCTTAATCTCATATTTATAACAGAACCGCATCTATCAAATCAGACTTGGTAATTTCAGTATCAAGATCTGACATCTAGGACGTCCACAATTTACCACCATGACAAATGATCGTAAATTGCTTAACCTGTGCTGTAGAAACCGGAAATGCCAAAATGGAGCCTTCGCCGTCTATGAAGAAAACCCTATGAAATCGGCGCCTTCTGCCAAACTGCAGATCAGAGATCGCTCTGGCATGGTCACCTAGCAAGACGAACTACCAAGTGTCCAGCCCATACCATGCAACCAAGATTTACAGGACGTCCGTGGACTAGGGAGTACAGAAGATCGCCGCCTGGACACTCGTGATATGTCATCTTAATGGGTACGAGCCATACCACCGTTGGGCCGTCACAACCTCAAGTCGTTTTGTGAATACAAACATCTTCCAGCTTCTCGTCACATAATCGACGAACCCTTTGTCTTCCATCTGTTCGGTCAAGGATGTTATGGCTCGTACCCATTCAGATGACACATCTCTAGTGTCCAGGCGGCAATATTCTGGGCTCCCTAGTCCAGGGACGTCCGGTAAATCTCGGTTGCATGGATTAGAGTGGACACTTGGTAGTTTGTCTTGCTCGGTAACCATGTTAGAGGGATCTCTGATCTACAGTTTGTCGAAAAGCGTTGATTCCATAGTGTTTTCTTCATAGACAGCGAAGGCTCCATTTTGGCATTTCCGGTTTCTACGGCACAGGTTAAGCAATCTGCGATCAGTTATCCTGGTGGTCAATTGTAAACGTCCTAGAGATTCCCGTAGCTTTAATTGCCCCTCCTCTCGATGACGTCTGAGGATTTTACAGATCCTAACCTATGATGTTTCAACAAAACAGTGGACATTGCTTGTTGACACCCCTTCCTGGTGGAGCACAAGCATCGTTTGGCGTGTAGGCAACAGCGTTTGATGTAGTATAGCCTAGAGAGCCTATGTGCCAATTTTGGTTGAAAGTTTTAAAGCCAACGCTGAGAAATTACACATAATGATGACTTGCTGGGCATACGCTTTGGAGAAGGAAAGGAGCCCATCATGAAAGGTCATGCCTGTCAAAGCTCAAAACAAAAGGCTTGATTAATTAATGCAAACCCATTCAACCATTCATTGTACATTGGTAGTTTGGAAACATTATATAATAATTATTTTTAGTCTAAAATAGGTCATTAGGCGCAAAAATAGGGGAAATGAATGAAGTTTGACCTAAAAAAAAAAATATTCCAACATTATGACCAACAGTGTATATAGTTTTGACCTATTTTCATGATATTTTTATCATTAAAATATGCTAAAGAAGGTTTCTTATGATGTCAACAAACATTTTGATATACAAAAATTCATTTGATTTAAGTTTATAGGGTAAAAATTGAAGAAATTGCATACGTAAATTATCATGTACTGTAATGTGTTTGATAAGATGTGTGAAGGTCACCTCCACAATGACTTTGCACACCTAATGGGCTTCTAAATACCATCAAATTCCACAGAAATGTCCTGATCTATGTTTCAAAATATGTAATATCACATAATTATGTTGAAAAGTATTTGCCTACTTTGATAACAGTCCATATGGCAAAAACATCTCCAAAACTTCTATATTGTGACATTTTCTATGTTTTGTATCATATTATCGTAAATAGCCGCGCCCTCATATGGTGACCTTTACAAATGTTTATGATTGCAACTTGTAGAGCTTGACCTGCTTGACACATGTGCCAAATAATATTATGAAAGTGGTTGATTGAATAATAAAGAGATTAGAGGGGGGCCCTATGAGCCCCCACCCCCCCCCCCCCCCCTTGGGCCTGGGAACGCCAAAATAGCTTGGGCTTGATAGGGTTATACTTGAAACCTGCATTTCTCTTCACATGTTAATGTTAATCCGTGCCTAATTGCTCATCTACTTCGATAGCACACCAAGGAGTGAGTCGAGCTGTAACCGATTTCAGTGACGACGAGTTGGCAGAACTGATCCCGAAGGTGCCATCGTGGGACAGGGTGTTCTACCACCTTAGCCATGCTGGATCAGACGCTCCGTCTTGGGAGGTATTCCGAGATCCACGAAATCTCCTAGCTGAAGCCATTATGATGCAACAAATGACAAGGCTAGAACTTGCAGCGGCTTTTTTGCAGATTGGCGAAAGTCACATCTCGGAACAAATTTTATTTGGAGGTGAGTTTGTATTACACGTAATGTATCACATCAAAATCATGATAATCATAATAATGAGGTTTATACAATAACTGGTTAAATATATATAATGTGTTCTGTGCTTATTACTTTTAATTATTAATATTAAAGGGGTAGTTTAGTTTTGGTAAGGCTGAACTTTAGTAGCCAAAACCTGCACAGTAACAGTATAAACTAATAGTTATTACTCCACCATGCTCGAAAGGTATACAAAATTACAAACGACTAAGTAAAAAGCCTGTTATCATTCAAAAAGAGCCATTAAAACACAAGAGGGCGCTTTTTAAAAAGGCATTGTTTTCAACCATTTTTCATACAAAATTATGCATGTGATGTTTTATTGATATAATGATTAAATAGCGAGATCATCAACAACTATTTAAAAAACGCTTTTGAAAATTTTTGAAAAAGTGCAAGCATTTTTTTATTTTTTTCTAAAAATCATCTAATTATTTGGGCCCCAAATAATTATAAGATCAGATATATTTATTGATATTTCAGCCGTTTCTGGGTCGATTTTGACCAAATAAAGTTTATTCTGCCATTAAAATTGCATGTTCTCTCAAATTCGACACTCAGTTTTTCATTACCTCACAAAAAAATTGTGATGTGCAGCGCCCTCTCTACCAAAACTAAACTATCCCTTTAAGACACAATGAAAGCAACTAATAATTAATACATTGTCTCGTTATGCCAGTGAATCAACAGACCACACTCCAGATTTCATAATTAAATTTACTACACTTTCTTCCCAACAGAATCAACTCAGGATATGCTTGTAGGATTATCTTTCCACAATGATGCAATACGTGTAGTCGTACTCAATGAGATGCACAGGTCCGATGCATTACTTCAGGTGCGACACCCAGAGATGTTTCAGGAAATTATCAGACAAAGAAGTCACAGCTCCCTTTCGTCTTCCCTCGAGGAAAATATCCGAAATACGTGTTCAACAGAACTTAGGGAATGTCTGACGGCCGTGAAAAGTAAATATATAACTATTTTTGCATTTTAATAGTGTTTAACCACTCACAGAGCCTTCCGCCCAAAATGCAGAGCCCAATGCCTCTCAAGGATCGGACTATTTAGCCACCCTAGGCGCTATAATCTGGCCCCGTGAACTCGACTTGGTGCATATAGCCATTGTCTCCTGAGACAGAAGGGGCTACCAACTGTAATTACTAAACATATCAAAACACATCCACGTGATTCATTCCATCCTTCTGTCAATATTTGGTAGTTGCGGATGATCAAAACATGTTTTGTGCTTATTAATATTCAATAATAATTAATTATATTTTGATTTGTCAGCAAACATGTAACAAAGCTGTATTTGTTAATGGTGCTAGATTATAAGCTTAACACTATTCTTAATGTTTAACAATTATTTTATTTGCAGTGTTGACGCATAAAGGAGCCGGATGGGCAGAAGGGGAGATGAAGGCATGGCTCGATGTTCAAAGCCGAGTTCAGTCGTGGAATAATGACATTCGCGAGCTTGAACAATTAATGCATGGTAGCCGACATTTGGTAGTGTATATACATTGGATACTGTATGGAACAACACACGGACCTACAGGATCAGACATCGAAATACAATCTGCCCAGAAAAGATGTTCTTATTTCAAAAACATATTGAGATCATATTCGTCAGGGAAATTCGAAAGGACAGGTGAAATTAATGATACTGTGTTTATTTACATTTAGCATTGATTGTATTATATATATGAAACACGATTATATTTACATTACATTTGATTTTTACAATGATTGCGGTAATGTACGTAAATTTAACAAGTTCACCAATATTGTAAGTAATCCAATTTTGTTGACAAAGATTATATAATACAGTATTTGTATAACATGATATACTAATACAAATGTAAACGAATACATTGTTTTCCTTAGTTTAGCATAAAGAAAATGTAAGTGTCGAAACACGTAATAATTACTCGATCACTACATTCCAATAAAAGCATATCTCATGAATCCCCGTCTCTCCCACCGATTCAATTATTATTTATATATCTTAAATAGAACTGCAAATATCTGAAACGGAGATAAGGCGTCTAACCAAGGAGACCACGAGAACAGTCGACATGTGCAAAAGGTTGCTCCCTGAAACAGTTAAAAATCAAGTAATAATAAGAATAGATCACTGCATTCTTTTAAAAACACATTTCATCACTTTCTCGACCTATTATCATTTATATTATTCAAATAGAACTGCATGTATCTGAAACGGAGATAAGGCGTCTAACCAAGAAGACCATGAATATAGACGATTTGTTCAAAATAATGCAAATCCCTGGACCATTCCATGTGCAGGAATACATCAAGAAATACATCACGAGACACGAACTCTTTCTAGCACTCCGTCTCTCGGGATACGGTCAGCAAGCAAGACTGCTCTATGGTATGACATTAATCACTTGGCAATGATTTGTTTTTTACTTTAATCTTACAGATATACATTCGAAATATAAAATCGACTAGATTTTAGAAGCATCAGATATTACTTAAATATGAATTCCAAAGAGAGCATTGAGCTTTACAACATTGACATGCTTATGGTTCCGTACACATTATGTATTGTAAGCCCTAGTCCAATACTCAAAGTTTTCACGGCAAATCGCAAAGATTTGGCATTCGTGGAGAAAATCGCTTAGGTCGTTCTGCATCGTTGTACATCGTAGTTGTTCTTTCCCAAAATCGTTGCGCATCGAGAAGAAAATCGTGAAAGCGGGGCCAAAACCGCGGTCTTAAAACAGTCGCCGCTAACACGATTATATCAAAATCGTGACAAGTTGCCGTTGCGAATTCTTGTTAAGTAATCATTACACCGTTGCAATTCTCGTACCACGTCGTCGCATTATTTCGTTTTCCTTTTTGGTTCGTTTTATGTCGTGGCGATTTGAGGTGAACTGCAACGAATCAGTACGACACAGAACTGGGTAGAGAGTCACCGTAATGTTGCAATTCGTTCTGAGCCATATCGCGTCGTTGCAAATATCGTCGCTTTCCTTTCTGGTTAATATATGGTCGTGGCGATTTTAGGTCGCAAAACGTGACACACAATGGGCCGTATGCATAAAAACAAGCAATTGCTTGCGCTAGCCTTTTGCTTGAATCGGTATGCACACAAACAAGCAATTGCTTGCAAGCAAAAGCTTTTGCTTACAAGCACAAGCAATTGCTTACTGCTCGTAAGCAATTGCTAACAAAACAAGCAATTGCTTAAAACCGTATGCAAAAAAACGAACCTTTTACTTGTCCTGATAAGCAATTGCTTGCGTTTTTTCAAGCACCTCCAGACCAGCTTGAGCTCTTGCTTACTAAGGACATTCGCGTTTTAGAATCAAGTTTTCATACCATTTCAGGATGATTTAGAACTCCTGGTTGCAATTCGTTCTGAGCCATATCGCGTCGTTGCAAATATCGTCGCTTTCCTTTCTGGTTAATATATGGTCGTGGCGATTTTAGGTCGCAAAACGTGACACACAATGGGCCGTATGCATAAAAACAAGCAATTGCTTGCGCTAGCCTTTTGCTTGAATCGGTATGCACACAAACAAGCAATTGCTTGCAAGCAAAAGCTTTTGCTTACAAGCACAAGCAATTGCTTACTGCTCGTAAGCAATTGCTTACTGCTCGTAAGCAATTGCTAACAAAACAAGCAATTGCTTAAAACCGTATGCAAAAAAACGAACCTTTTACTTGTCCTGATAAGCAATTGCTTGCGTTTTTTCAAGCACCTCCAGACCAGCTTGAGCTCTTGCTTACTAAGGACATTCGCGTTTTAGAATCAAGTTTTCATACCATTTCAGGATGATTTAGAACTCCTGGTTCCAGAGGTTATGTTGTGATTACATATTTAATCAAATGGCTGTTATTTTAGACATTTATATTCATGTAGGCAATTTTGTTCATGATTTGAAAATATTTGCGTAAGAAAAATACTGTTGCCAGGTCGGGCACGACCAGGGAAAGCTGCTATGCAAGGGACTACACGACGTTTGCATACACTACGAATCCCCTTTGTTGTCATGCAGTGCGATGTTCGCACAACCGTAACGATGCTTTGTTCAACACGTAAGAAATTGCTTAGGCAGTGTAAGCAAAAGGTTTCAGCACAAGCAAAAGCTTATGCATAAGAAATTAAGCAATTGCTTGAACTTGATCTTTTGCTTGACAAGCTCTTGCTTGTGCTTGAAGCAATTGCTTATAAGCAATTGCTTCGTTTTATGCATACGGCCCAATGACTGCGCTGAAAATGCGAAGTAGACGGAGAATTTTCCTTGAAATCGAGTCGGGCCTCGCCAAACAAGAACAACGTGTCCCAGTGACACATTCCCGTAAAGTATTCCCGTTAGAGGCAGAGCTGAAACAATAGCCATATCTTAGAATTTGTTGTGAATATTATGAAAATGCTGCTCTGCCTTCCCTTATGTGGTGGGAAAAACAGGAACTGCCACGTATTGCTACGGTTAAGCCACGATGTAGCCATGATATTGCCACCGGATAGCCTCATTTCATTATGTTCTACAGAAATTCCAAAACGTAGCTCTAAGGGGAGGCTTTAAAGTTGAATGTGACTGGGGCATTAGCGATGAGCTGCTAGGATTCAAAACGAATAGAAACGATGGGCAACAATTGTGATCTAATCGTTGTGGCATGGCGACAGTTTTGAGCCGGTTTAAAACTGTCGTTGTCCCTTCACGTGTCACGGCATTCTTTGCGATTTGCAACGGATTGTTCGAAGAACAAGAATGAATTACAATGACTCGCAATGGCCTGAGCGATTTTCCCCACGAATGCTAATCCGTTGCGATTCGCCGTAGAAATCGCCACTATGGGACCGCAACTGTTTTTTTTCTGCCACGATTTTTCTACCGCGATCGTTGAAGAAGGAAGGACGAACTGATTGGTCGAGCAATGACGAAGAACGACTATTCGTCGCCGTTGCCGTACAATTCTTCAAAATCTGTTGTTAAACCGTGGCTAAATCGAGTCGATTCGTTGATGTAAATCGTTGCGATTCGTTGCAGTTCGCCGTAAAAACCGTTAGTATGGGACTGGGCCTTTATGTACGCCAACAATTCAACGTGCATGTATGTAAAGGCCCGGTCCCATACTGACGGTTTTCACGGCGAAAATCGCTTAAGTCGTGTTGCATCGTGTTGAATCGTATCGGATCTTTCCCAAAACCGTTGCGCATCGTGAATAAAATCGTGAAAGCAAGGCCAAAACCAGCGTCTTAAAACAGTCGCCGCGCCAACACGATTGTATCAAAATCGTGACAAGTTGACGTTGCGAATTATGGTTGACTCATTTTCACATCGTTGCAATTTGTTCTGACTCGTACCGCGTCGTTACACAGACCGTTCTGGTTCGTATTATGTCGTGGCGATTTGAGTTGAACTGCAACGAATCAGTACTACTCAGAACGGTTTAAAAAGTCAAAACACGTTGCATACGATGACTGTGCGGAAAACACAAAGTAGACGGAGAATTTTCTTTCGAATCGAGTCAGGTCGTCCTGCAATCGTCTGTTCTCCCTCGCCGAACAAGAACCACTTGTCCCAGTCACACATTCCCGTAAAGCATTCCCGTTAGAAGCATAGCTCGAGTCTTTGCGAGTCTCCGTGAAAACCGTGAGTATGGAACTGGGCCTTTACATACATCATTTTTTAATAGCGCTTCATTATTTTCATAAATGCAATGAAATGTGACATTTCTATATTTTCACAGATTACAATAATTATTGAAGACATGCGCAAGTATGTCTAACTATGAAGCAATGTTTTTAATTCTCGTACTAATATTAAATATTTATACACTATATAAGATCCACTCTCTTTTCATAATCTACTTTTCAGGTGTGAACATGTATGACGACTTTTGTACCAAAACCTTAAGCGACCGTGGCGAGATGTTCGAAAAAGAAAACTGGGGCGTTCGTATGACAGTTCCTTTGGGCTCACTAACGAAAGTTCAAAAGGTCACGCTTCATCGTCTTTCTGAGGTACCCAGTGAGAGATTGAAGGACGAAATAGCCATCGTGCCTGGGATCAGATGCTGTCCTTCTGGACTGAAGCTAGATTCGCCGTTGCAGCTATCCATCGAACATTTTGCGTCCATCACCCATGTTGGAAAACGCGATCCAGACGCAGTTGTGGTCTACCAGAGACAGGAAATCGGTCCTAAAGGTGTGCTATGTTCAAATATATCAATTTCATGACAATCTTTAACATTTTGTAAATACGTTCCTAATCACATATATCTCTTGCAACTTTTCCAATATCGCCCAATATCCGAGGATATTATTATCGTGACCAAGTTTCATTTGATCAGTTGTAATATCAAATTAATGTACATTTTTTATCTTGAAATATTAGCAATTTACGATTATCTATATAAATAATATGTGTAACTAACTATTACGTTGGAATACATTTTGTTATTTAACTTTGAGTCACACTGCCCTATCCTCTCACACACAAAAAGTATATTTCCCGCACTTGTCAACATTGGCACTCTTTTCCCATCGTTATTAAAAGAGCACTGGAAGATTGAGCGCTACAGCTTCGGCCCGGGGACAAATCACCCAACCAATGTCACGCTCCTGGAAAACAAGGTGATACTCCACATCACTCACTTCACATCGATCTGGGTATTCGTCCAGAGGATCTTCTTAAGGTATAAAAGAATCAACGTCGTGCCTTACCTACCAGTGACAATGCCATCTACTAGAGCCCCTGTGCTTCATCTCCATGTCTACAGCACCAAATATCTACCGAAGGTATTCGTTTCGTATAGTCATGTAACAAATACTAAGATATTTATATGGTACTGCGAATGGCGGGAGAATAATAGTTTTTGCGTGATACACATTCAACTCATTACTTAAAGTTTCTAAACATGGTAAAGTGATATATGTGCTAGTAAATTCATTTATGTATTCATTTATTTATTCTCCACTCATGGGGTGGATTGCCCTTGTCAGCTACAAGCTGTTTTTCAAAGGGGTCCAAGCCAAAATAAAAATATACAATTGTACTGATATATACATACTCATATAACAATAGACAAGCAAATGCAATCATAAATAATTTATATAATATAAAAAACACTAAATGTATACTATATACAACCTAATGATACAACAAAGCAATTACAACTATGGAGGGTACAAAAAAGGGAAAGAACAGTTCCTAGCAAAAACAAAATTAACAAAAGACAAAGAAGAAAAGTAAGGGAAAACCATGGTCAGCCATCTGAAGCTTGATAGAGGTATATCTTTTACTGTTCTAGGCGTAATAGCTACTTCACATATCGTTGGTTAAACAAAAGCAGATTGCTTGAACATATTTGCGATGCCTCGAATCGTACTCCCCCCCCCCCCCCCCCCCCCGGACACTCTGATCGTTGCCACATACGAAAAATTCATTTCGGAGAATGTTATAATCATTTATCTTTTTATATTGCATGCCTGTAAACTTTCAAATATATCCGTACATACTCAAGAAAATCAAAGACGAGGAAGAATGTGCAAATCCTCCTTACTACATGGCCAGGTGCTCTCTGCCGTTTGACATGAAGTACAATGAGAATGACCTGACAGCGACCTGCAGCTGTGATGACAACACATTGGTTGAGGTGATTTTAATTGAACTCATGACTTCATGAGAAATCAATAGTATCATTTCGTGATTGAAAGTTGTAAAAATGACAAATTCACATTAAATCGGTCTTAGAACAAATGTATTTTTATGAATTTATTATATTGGATGAATGATGCATTTGATGTGTTGCTTGATCAATTTAATAAGTGAATTAGAGTAGTTACAATACTACTATTTTGTTAATCAAGTTTACGCCGTAATTATTCCTTTGTCGCAGTAATATATCTATGTTATTTTTTCCAGACGTTGCCATATGAAAGTTTTGAATCTATGTTATCGAATCAGATGGAATTCGAACTGGACTTCACTGCCATACACAAGGACAAGAATGTAAACATTCGTCTCTCGCAAGGCAATGCACAAAATGAAAAGTCTATGAAATTTCCAACATCATTCCAAGGTAAGAAAAACTGGATTGTATAAACTAGAAATGTATGAGTCTCCATTTACAATTTACATAAGGACAAAGTTATTGTCATAGTTAATTCACGCGGCTGAAACTTTTTCGTTATTATTCATAAATAATGATTATATTTATAAACGTAACCATTATTTTGTCACGGGGGTGTTTTAGCTTCATTCAGTGGCGTAGATTGAGTATGTTAGAATACACATTTTCTTTCGCTAATTGGGGTATTGGACCATCCAAACACCCCCTAGGTACGCCTATGAGTATACTTGTATACCTTGCCTGATAATATAAAAATATATCTTAAATTTACACTGGAGCCGTAAACGAGAAAGTGCGATATTCAGACACCTGTAAAGATTTAACCTGCATAATGTCCTGCAAAAATAACTTTTTTTTCTCCTTCTATATAAACATTTAATAAATAAATAATCAGAATTAATTAAAAAGCCACCTCTGATAATTTTCACTAGGTTTGTATAAGTTTTTATTTTCATATGGAGCTTTATTTTATGGTCTTGTTGTCAAATGTCAAGAACAAGATATATGGTTGATGATCTTAACACAATTGAAAGGTACTATGGTAATGTCGTTTTCAGTTGGAAGAATATGTGGTTCCGATTCACATAAAGAATCCACGACGGGTATCTCTGAGCAGAAACTTCGTAGAATAGCGAATAAGCTACCATTTGGCAAAGAGAAGATCACGGATCTAGGTTTGGAACTCGGCTTTCCGTACGACGATGTCAAGAAATACTCATCAATGAACGTGTCAGGTGGTACATTCAATCGAACTGGGACATTCGACATGTTAATGGAGTGGAGAGGGAAGACAGAAGCAGCGAACCAGGTCACACTCTTGCGACAAGCCCTTCTGAGCGTAAAGTGTGTCACGCTTGTCGAGGACCATTTTCCAGACACGCCGACAGAAGGTATGATCATACGCGTGAGGAAAAATGTTTGATAATAAACAAACTTTCTTCATTGATTACATATAAACCCGTCACAAAAAGTTTGGGATGTTTTTTAAGCCACCTAATTCTCATTAATTTGAGACCCGTTTGTATAATTTTTAATATTTTTGTATATCTCCTCTATAAAAAGACACCACTTTTGAAACAATCGCTTGCTTCATGGCTGAGTACCTCTCCTTTGTTTACAGGTGAGTCTCCAACAGGATGTGCCAGGATTTTCCATTACTCTAATGCAGTATCACTCATTCATTGATTCATCCCATATGATTAAGCACAGATAATTGTCCAAACCTTTTCTGAGAAATTAACAGAAACCGGGATATTGCATGGTATGTGTTAGTTAATTGTACCTTTTCCCTAGGATTTATTTCGTTATTTATAAAGTTATGCTATTTATCTGAAGTACCTCGTATTGCACATTGCTGAAATTGGCTATTAGTGATATATACTGTTGTATATTATACAGTTGTTAACTGGTGGTGGAGCACGGAATGTTCCACTCCCGAGGGATTTTAAATGCTATTGAGGGAAGAGTAATTAAGTCCCGAGACGTAGTCGAGGGACTTATTTTCTTCACGAACTAGCATTTAAAATCCCGAGGGGAACATTCCATGTGTTTCCCGACAGCAAAGTTAGCAACTGTTTTATCATCTGAATTGCCATGTAACAGTGCCATGTAATATCCAAAAATATTACATGGCAGCGCATGTACTGTATCTACTAAGTCAGGTGATAATCTTTTCTATGCCTCGATTTGCTTAGACCGGCGGAAATCGGCATGGTTCAAAAAGCAATTTCAATAATAGTATCAGCTATTTCGAATGTGTTTAGAGGATAGTTCATCAAGATTATTATACTTTATGATATTATTATTTTCATTCCAACAGGCGAACCAGTAACTCGAGGCAAGAGGAAAATGAAGCGAAAACGGGTTGAAGATGATGATCAGCTCGCCACACCAAGCTCGAGTATTTTAACGGGTGACGCCAGATATTCTTCTGAGTGAGTATTAATCCGTTTATAAGATTTTAGACAAATATGACGGACAATTTTATTTTTCCTACACAATGTTTAGGCAATGAACATGATTATTAACAGTTCATGCTCATTCTCTGTAACAATCACACTGAATAATAAATGATTATGCCCTATTGTCAATAATTCTTTTCAGCGTACCTGATAATGATGATGATGCATTGACTTACTCAGACCAAATCTCGGAGAACGGAAAAGGGGAAATAGCTGGACGTATTTCTCAACTAGCCTTCAAGCAATTCTTCATCGATCTTGGATGTAAAGCGAATCGTGTGGATGAAGTCCTCCTACAGTGGAGCGAAAGTTACAGCAGTGCATCTCGTGAGCTCCTGAACGAATCCATCGATGAGCGCAAACTCGGCAAAATCGCCATCCGTGTTGCAATAAAGAAAAACAAACTTACCCCCATCATGAAGAATATCAAGGAGTTAAACCTTTAAATAAGAGACAGTCATCAGTGTCCGTGTGTGTCCGAGTATAGTTATTGGTGGTGTTAGGGTGGTGCTGTTAATAATATATGTAACTAGAGCGAGGGCGATAAGTACATGTATTTCCACATGATTTGTACTCAAATTCCTTCACTGAAAGGCATGCATGCCTTCTCATAGCTACATGTCATTTAAATAGTTTGTAGTTTCCATTATTGCTCAGATGTACAGTTCCTTATTATTATGAATGAAAGTTAATTTTTAAAATTTGAAGACCAGTACCCTTCTATAAATTCACATCCAACTTTCTTGAATAAGTAAGTAGTTCATGAATAATTAAGGAATGATTGATACCTTGCGACTTGCGGGAAAAGAATGGATTTTTCGACCCCAAATTTGGCCCAAATGTTCAGAACATTTATTAGATTTACAGCGCCCATGGTAATACTTAAGGTTAAAAGGATAAACAGTTTTCAAAATGAGAATTCTCATGCCCAAATATAATTCTTTGAAAAGTTGAACATTTTCCAAAAGCGATATTTTAGACTTCAATCATATTCGAATAACATTCTCAGATTCTTCTCAATGATGTGTGAAAGTTTTATGAAATGGATCATAGTTTACCTAGTAAAATGTGACTATTATGTGAGATATTATCGGGCCTAGTGCCATTGATTTTTTTTACTACAATCGAATAGCGGTCCAGAACACTTTACATTGAGTCATAAATATATCCTGCCATAATCATGATAATACGGGAAACGCCTACACAATCAAGACTCATTTCTTTTTTCTGTTACCATAAGCCAAACAACGAGATACAAGAGAAATCATTATTTATGAACAATCCATGTGAATTAAGTTGAATACGACAACGTTTATGAATCACTTGAAGGATCAAATACAATATTTGTTCAACTAAAAGTGTTTATATATTATATGTATGCAATATGAAGTAATTAAAAACCATAGTTGTTCGTTCTAAGTTCCTTTAAAAAACATAATGATGCAAAAATACTACTGAAAACTGCTTATCTACTATAATAATGCTGGGTAGTAAAATGAGAGTCAATATAGGGCCTAAATTTTCGATCCTAGCAGAATCTTCTTCAGAGGCTCTGAAATTGTTTGGTCACTTCATAGCCTCTGAAGAAGATTCTGCTAGGATCGAACATTTAGGCCCTATATTGACTCTCCAAAAAACATAATATCACAATGCCAATGTTTCAACAAGAATACATACAATACATTGTCATTTCAATGCAAATTATCATTTTAAATTGTTTAAGACATATTCATGTAGTTTCAAGTGGTTTCTAAAGTTGGTCATCGTGCGTGGGCACGACATGCTGTGATTCAAACACTGCTGCAGATGATACAAACTGACTAAATGGAAATGGAGAACTCATTCACCAGTGACTTGAGTATAAACTAACTGAACAATTCCGGAATAATCTTATTTATACGGTATTAGCACGTAACAAAACAAAATGTAAACGTTAATATGATTGATATAATGATATTGTATAAACATATTATATATTATGGTTTAATCTATGAGGAATTTGCGATGAAAATATTTTGCTTTAAATAGCAACTATATACAAAACATTCTCCATTTACATTACACCCAAATGTTTGTTGATTATACTCGCCGTTTTCAAATAAAGCTTATCTATTTATTTGATGCAAGTTATGTCATTTAAATTAATTGAAAACAATGTTATATTAGATTAACATGCAATTTTATAGTTCAGATCAATATATAAACTTAATTGAACTGAGCGTATATACTTTTTTTTAGTCAAAATCAACATATTCAAATAACAATAAAAGTATATAATATAATTGATTAACATAAAATGTGACAATTTATATAAAAATAAAATACATATATATATATAATTCAGAACATAAATCAGTTGAATGTAATGGAAATAATCAAAATAAATGCAGGGGCAAACTATCATAAGCATGAATGCTGGAGTCGATAGCAGCCAGGAAGGGGGGGGGGGGGGTATATGGCGCTGTAATTGGAGTATATAATAAAAAATAGAGATAAAAGTGATTTTTCAGAAAGGATCTTAATAAAAACAAAACAAAAATTTAAAATGGAAATAAAGAAAGAAAAACAAAATGTAAGTGTGTGCATGTGGGTGAGTGCATGTTAAATAAATGTTTGATTATTTTTTTTTATGAACTGGTTATCTTAAGATTAATCAATATAAATACACAATTACAGTAATTAAGACCCTGATTATGTTTATGAAATATTTCGATTATTTTTCTTCGAAGCTTTAAATGAATAAAGAGATTTTGTCAGGTAAAGCATTCCAAATGTCTGGACCATGGTGTCTTATCGATTTATAGGTAATAATACTTTTCGGGTTAGTTAAATGGAAGTTGGATGAGTGTCGTGTAGGATATGAGTGTAGACTACTATTGTACACAACAATATTTCGAAATGCTAATGGTATAGTATTTATCCAAAATTTATACATAAAGATTGCAGTTTGAAAAATGTGAATATCAGCAATTTGTAATGTTTTTAGTTCATAAAATATTGGATCAGTATGGGCTATATAATGTGAATGTGTACAAATACGGAGTGCTTTCTTTTGAAGACGATAAATTAACATAATGTTCATCTTATTACTATTCCCCCATACAATGTTACAATAAGAGATATGTGACAAAATGAGAGAATTATAAAGCATAAATAGTGACTTTTGTGAAAGACAATATTTAAATTTATATAGAATGATGAGGATATGTTGAAATATATATATGATGAGGATATGTTAAAATAGCATATTGTTGGTTTATTTGGTATCTACCAATTTGTTCTTTGATGTTTTAAAGTGTAAAACAATGATGGTACGTAATTATAATCTTGGCAATGTATATTTTGTGCACAATTTTGGTGCAATATTGGTATAACGCTTTTCATTTGTATTCTATATAACATTACTGCATTGTACAATTACAATCATGAGTAAGTAAGTAGATGTGAAATATTATACTCTTTTGGAAAGATACGTTTCACAATACAGCTTTGCCGTATTAAGATATACTGCAATAGTAATGATTTCTTATCAATAACATGTGCATTAATTTAAAAACTTGTTAGCAATGTAAGAATCGAATGATAAAATGGCTCAGCATCAGACGGTGGCGTATCATGCTCGGACTGATTGGGGACACCCGAACTATTGTTTGCATCAAAATCTGGTAGAAATGTCTCGTAAGTTTGTTGAGTATTGAATATTCATCTCTACTATTAAGAGGTTAAAATGTAATTCAGGAAAAACCCAATTCATTGTTATTGTATATTTACATTTGTGCCAAACGACACTGATAACACATAAGGTGTTAATTAAAGCGAGTGAAATTAAATGAATTAATGTACATTTGAAACTATTTGAGTTCTTATTAAAGAAATTCTTGAAAACTATTGATCGATGTGTATGCTAGCTGAAAACGGCTCTGGATAAATCAGTCTCCGTTTTGGAAAACCAACATTGACATGTGTACATTATTTGTTATATACCAATCAAAATAAACAATTATTGGCTTCCATTCGATACAATAATTATGAAAAGGACGTATTTGGTATAATTTTGGCACTTCAATGTTTCCTGATGGGTCTAAATAAATATATTTTTGTTTTTACTTTTTAATAGCCAATATCTGCAAAACTGAAGTTACCAACAAGAATCTGATTTAGCAAGTCTTGACTTGATACGTTTGTATCATATATGATACATAGCATTACAGATGTGTATGTTTATTTTGATATTCATATTCCATATAATATATATTCATAAGTTACATTTACTAAATGTATGTATCTGTAATCTCATTCAGTGACAAAGTTTAATCGAACTGAGTGGTAGCACATGAGTTATTGGGGGAATATACATGACATATAAACCTCATTATTTTGTAAATGATTGTTCCATGTTTTCATTGTCTTGTCACATACTATTTGGGGGCATTTGTCCCTATGCCCCCACCCCCGTAGCTATGCCACTGATAGTACATAATTATGTTATGGTCGCTTATCTATCGGGAAACAAAATGATTATGAAAATTAAATTCAAAGTGAAACACACCAAATAGGTACCATGATAGTGGGGCATATACTTGTACTATTGAATTGTAGTGCGCATGATTAAAAATCGATTGTTTATTGAAGTTATATTTCATGTTATATTCATAAGTGATATAATATCGACCATGAACTGGCAGTATTCAATACTAACTTCTTTTTTTACATTATTATATTATGTAAATATTGATTAAGTAAACTAAAAGATAATAGTTCATTGTTGTATTTATAATTTAAAATTTGTATTTCAGTAGTTGTTCTTGTTTGTAGATATGTTTGTTATTGTTAATAAACTTCAATACATCAATATCGAAAATCATTAAGTAGTTGTGGAACGTATAATTATAGGCCATGATACATATTTACATCACACCATACCAAAAATAGGTGTCGGGCAAGTAAAATTTCATAAATTGTCTAGTTTGCTTGCCCAATCGGGCAACTAAATAGTTGTTCAACTACGTGTTATTCTCATCATGGACTAAGAGGGCAAGTACATTTTATATTGGAGCAAGTAAAATTTCAAAATGTATGATTTGACTTGCCCGAATGAGCCAGTAAAGAAAAACAGTTAGTGTGGAGGCTTGCCATAGCCATATATATATTTGGGCTGAAAGCTAGACTATCAAGCTTACTCCGTTGATGACATCTATTCATCTCTTGACAAAATTGTATGCATACAAATATTACAAATGATGTTCATATTCCATTTATTCACGTAGAAAGCCACACACACACACACATGCAGTATACACACCAAGAATGTCCATAAACTCACTCACATGTATATAATCAGCAATGCAGAGCAGACATGAAACAGAATCAATGTAATACCAGACAAGTTGAACTGTTCAAGTTGATGTTTGTTTGAGTTTCTTCCTGCTACATGGCGATACACCCCACCCACCTAGTGATCCATCTAAGTGGATCTCTCACGTTTGGTGGATACGAGGGGTTTACCGCCATCTAGCGGGCAAGAGCGGACAGGGGAACAGAACATTTTTCACCACAGTCCATTTTCGACTACACACCTCCGGTCTCCCCGAAGCTTTATTAAGACACCAATGTTATCTTTAGGGTCCTTATTAATTATTTGTGCGTAAGATTCGGTCATCTATGGGACAAAATTTATATAATGTTATCCTGGTAGATGCCTTCCACCCCTGGATATAGTTGCTTGTCCATCATCTGAGTGTAATGTGCAAAATGATATTCTAGATATCTAGATTTGAGCACCATTGTCAAAATCCACAAAACTTACTAAATAGTGTACTCTAGCGGTTCTTGCAAACATCGATGTATTCTTATCACCAAACGAAGCATGCAATAGCATGCGGTTTAAACAATTTCTATTTCGTTAAGATAAGTATAATTCAAATGTTCGCATTGGATACACTGTGGTGGAATATTTTGATTGTGTACAAATACAACGCTATTACCATCATTTGCAAAAGTTTAAGACCACCTGGGAATTTGTGGGTATTTCAATAATTTGGACTGCATTTTTTTGTCTTATTGAATGATTACATAACATGTTTACTACAATGGTCAGTAGCATAAGAGTAATGGTCAGCGAAAATTTTGTTTCGGGGGCTACTTTTCCAACTTGGGGGGGCTACAAATTTCAGGCTCTTTTTCGAATTTCAGGGGCTATTAATAAGCTATAATGCTGTAAGTGATCATTTTATAAGCATTTGATCACAATCCAAACAGAAAATTCCCACAAAAAATCTCGAAATCAAAACAACAAAAAATAATAATTTCGGGGGCGAATTTTTTTTCCGGGGGCGAATTTGGGCATTTCGGGGGCGAATTCGTAAGATCCCGCGTTCGAACCCTATGTATGCCCACTGCGTTTGTCCGTCAGCAATCCACAACTGCTGCTCTCTACCCAGTGCCCCGTTGCATACAACTTTCTGCAATATATTAGTTACCATTGGAGTTAAGACAATTGGTCTAACCATCAAAATGAAGTAATATAGCTGTTTAATATACGTTGTATAAATGGGTACAGTGGCTGGGTGGAACTTAGTCTTCGCGCCATTGGTAACATATGGTTATTATGCTCCCAAGGGAGATGAGGAAATACGCAATATCCTTGTGGGGCTTTGAACTGTACCTGATGACCATGGGTAATAATATAATTTGCGCTTAGAAACTCTATATTATTGCAACCTATTAGTATTAGTAGTATTGTTATTATCATTATTATTATCATTATAACTATTATTATTAGTATCAGTATTAGTATTATCATGCTTATAACACAACCCTTCTGTTTTCATACTGGGTCAGCATATTTCCCTTTACTCATCTATATCTTTGTTCTTTACATGTAATTTCGCCTGCCAAAATATAATGTATATCATCAATTCGTTATTTTTATTTTCCATTCATGATGTCATTGATTTGTATAATTGGGTTGACTGCAGAAATTATAGTCTTTGAAATTAACAAAAGGGGGAACCCCACACTATCAATACTTCGACTTACTCGTTACACATTGTGATAATTTGTATTTGCATACATTTTGTGGTACCAGTTGTAAATACATGTACACCATATAGTACGAGTGAAACGTATACATTTCCCGCTTGTGATACACAGTTGATTACAGCTAACATATTGCGAACAAAGAATCAATCGTTCATAATGCCATCTCAATTATGCTAAAATGTGTGCTTCCCCTGTATGTATTATTCATATGTGCGGTGCGAAGTTCATAATGGCGCTCAATTGATCAATTCAATTGGAAGCCTGTTGATGGTGTGACGTAGCATATTTGTCGTTAGACACGGCGATAGTGGACGGGAGCATTGTTTATGTAGCAAACATGGCGGAAGGTGGTATAACGCAGACGCCAAGCACCAGTACTTCAGGTGGAACCTACAAAGGTATGTTCCATGTTTAGAAACCACTATCGTTTAAATTATTTGACGACTATTAATGTATAATGCATCTGAAGTCCAAGTCAATGCAAATTGTTATGATGCGATGACGACACTGCTACAACTTGGTGTAGATCTATATTTCATAATGTGCAGTTCGCGTCAGTATCGGAATATATAACGCAGTAATTCCACCAAGGCTTTATTTTACACGGTATACCGTTTATATTGTTATACACGGTGTTCAAAGCCAAAGAAGTGAGAAATACTTGAGGAGCGGGGATAAAGTATAGATAAAAACGGGTGAAATAGAATGGTGAGATAATAAGAGAAGTAAGGTATGGGAAAACAGAGCACATTATAGAGATCAGATAGAGTATGTACATGGACAAACAAAGAGAGACGAGATTTTAAAAATAGAACGTGAGAGAAAACAGAACACATAAAATAGATCAGTGCATAGTACGTTTACGGTACAGATACAAGTATACAACATATGTGGACTTTACTGGGGAGTAGGGAAAGGAAAAGATGTAAAATTGCACCACATAACATAGACATGATAGAGGGATTTAGCAACTCTGTTGACATGTGCAAAAACTATTGATAAAATGTGTATTTCTTTGAGCTGATATGTCCACTGAGTGATGTGTGAAAATTCTCCACCAGAGACTTTCAAATCCAAACAGTTTAATCTTCATATCTTTATAACGAAATATAAATTTGGACAACCAAAACCGGTTCCATGCTTATATCGGTAATACGAATACAACGATTCTACGGCATGTGAGAAACGATAGGGGTTTGTGGATATGGACAATGTTACTTAATATTTTCAAATTGTATTATGCATAGAGCTCCATTCTTAGCGATATATTATAATACAAAATCATTCTATTCTTGTACGCTTGATATACCAAGGGGCAACTCGAGCCGTATCCAATTTCAGTGATGACGAGTTGGCAAAACTGATCCCGAAGGTGGCATCGTGGAACAGGGTGTTCTACCACCTCAACCATGCGGGATCAGACGCACCTTCTTGGGAGACGAGGGGGGTCAAAGATAGTCTTCGACGAGCATGTCTAGCTGACTCCATTTTGAAGAAGGAACCACCAATAACAAGGCTAGATCTTGCATTGGCTTTTTTACAAATTGACGAACGTCACATCTCGAACAAAATTATATTTGGAGGTGAGTTTGTAGGATCAGTTGTATTACCCGCTATAGTTCATATCGACATCACCGTGGTAATCGCGATAATAAGGTTTATGACATCAAATGTATGTTGTTTGTATGTTGTGTGCATCCATTTGTTTAGAAATCTATTTGCAAACAATCTTAATGGGATAGTTGAGTTTTGGTAAAGAGGGCGCTACACAAAACATTTTTGGTGTGAGAAAATGAAAAACTGAGTGTAAAATTCGAAAGGGCATACAATTTTAATGACATAATAAACTTTATTTGATCAAAATCGGTTCAGAAATGGCTGAAATATCCATAAACATAACCATTTGTAATAATTGTGGGGCCCCACAATCTGACAATTATTTGATAATGTTGAACCTGCCGTAAAAAAAAATAAAAACATGCTTCCTCTTTTCAAACATTTCCAAATTGTTTTAAAATAGTTGTTGAATATTTCTCTATCTAATCACTATTTCAGCCAAACATCACATGCACAATATTTTTTATTTAAAATGGTTGAAACCAATGAGTTTTTAGAGAGCTCCATTTTGAGTAGTAATGGCTCTTTTTTTTTTCTTTTCATAACAGGCTTATTACTTAGTCATTTGTGATTTTATTATTGGAGTTAAAACTGTAAGTTTGTAATGTAATGGCGCAGGTTTTGGTTACTACAATTCAGTTTGACCAAAACTGCACTCTCTTTACCAAAACTCAACTATCCCTTTAAGTCGACTAATTGGTTAGATATTCTATTAAAACATGATATACTAATTTATAACGGAATCCACTGAATTTTCAATCCTACAGAAATTTCTTCTGAATCCATCAGTTACAACTCTAGAATAAGGGTTGTGTTAAGCATGGACATACGATGTTCGGACGATCTCCTTGATGTGTGTCACTCGCAGATTCAACGACAACAACTACGACGTCGCGGATATATTAAATTGCACGAGGAAGGTATCCAAATGGAATGTTCACCAGAACTCAAGGAATGTTTGAGGGCCGTGAAAAGTAATTATATAACTGGTTTATGCATTTATGAAATATTTTACTGCAGTAACTAAACTTACCGATAGAGACGTTTTGGGATTCAGAGTGTGTAATAAAGGTATTTGTAATGTATTTCAGACAAGATAACTAAAGATTTGTCAGTTCATAAAAAAATGTCTATCAGTAATTTCGATCGGCTATAACACTACATTTGAATGTTATTCGATTGCATTATGTACATTTTAAGTTATTCCTATATACAGATTGATAAATCAAAACAGTTTAATCATATTTTAAAAATATTTCCCATACCTGATTCCATTAGTTGTGCTTTTATTTGAGCTCATGTAGGCTATTGATTATGATTGCACTTTTAAAAATACTTCAGTTCGCTCAACTTAATATAAATTCCAGTAGACTCCGTGTTGTAAATTTATATTCCATTACGTTTCACCCAAGTTAGAAAATATCCGCTCCTCAGGCCTGAGGAGAGGTTGAGAGATTCGTGCCTCTAGTATAATTTTTATCACCGTTTACACCGTTCTTATCGGTTTACTGCGTGTAACCGGAGGAGATTATCTCTATAATACCACTAGGTCTCGGGGGGGGGGGGGGCAGTTAACAGGGCATGGAATGTTGACGAAAGCTATTAAAATGGTTGAGTTGATTTCCACCGTGGTGGAGATCACGGCTAACTTAGTGAAACGTAATGCAGTGGTTAACACGATAGTACAGTTTTTGTCTAACGTAATTTAAAGTGATCCCTCTAAAGTGTCAGATATTGCACAAAATTACACTTGAGACTTCAATCCTATATCAATATCATTGTAAAATACAATTGAAAGATTTGTGAAAGTTTGAAAGAAAACGACCACTGTTTACCTAGTGAAAAAAGCGAATATTGAGTTCATATTTTATCACCGAATACTGAAGGCCTGCCGTAGATTTGTCGCAGTAATAAACGTCCGTTTGACGATATCCGCACCCGTGTATACATACGGTACAGAATTTGTGCGCGCTCGGCTCAACAGACGGGTACATCGACTCGTTGCGCTGCCCTGTCTATCGGATAGGTTTCGCACGCGCGCCGGCCGGACGTGTTCAGCTACGGCAATTGTACTTTTTACCCAAAGTGTTGGGCAACGGTTTTGAGATGATGATTTTCAATGATAATTATCTTCATACTAAAGGGACAGTTGAAAAAATCTAACCTTATTTTATTCTTCTCTTACCATAAGCTAAACAACACGGCAGAAGAGAAACGAGAAAGCTCCAAGTAGTTTTCGTGGAGTTAGACACTTTATTGGGATCACTTTAAGTTATTTTAGTAATTTTTAAAAACTAAAATTTCGTAATTTATCTTTAAAAACTAACATTTATGATGCAATGATGCTTGAACGGTAGTCAAACATAAAAACAGTTAAGTTACAGGGCTGTAACAAGACGGTATTTATGAAGATTCCATAGGAGCTTAAAACTATTTTTTAAATGTGAAATGTATGAATTTTGCAGGGTTGACGGATGCAGTAGCTGGAGGGGCAGAAGAGGATATGGAGGCATGGCGTGCTGTCCTGCGTCGAGTTGAGTCGTGGAAAGTCACCATCAACAATCTCGATTCATTCTTTGAAACAAATCGTACTTTATTTGATTTAATGGATTGGATTGTATATGGAATTACTCTGGGACAGCCAAGTGTTGTATGGCAAGACACCGACATACAATCTGCCCAGACAAGATGTTCTTATCTCAAAGATATATTGAGATCATGTTCGTCAGAGGAATCCGGAAAACAACTTGCAGAAATTCTAGAAAGGACTGGTGAGATAATTGATACAGTGCATTATTGACGTTTAGCATATATTGAATTATTTATTTAGAATGACTTGACTGAAACGTGAAACACGATTGTACATTGTGTAGTATAGGGATAGTTGAGTTTTGGTGTAGTGGGCGCTACAAAAAATAATTTGTTCGTGAGATAATGAAAAATTGAGTGTCGAATTCGAAAGAGAATACATTTTCAATGGCAGAAAAAAATTAATTTGATCCAAAATCCGGTTCAATCATTTTGAACCAGCTGCTAATAAAATGTAAAAATGCTCCCTCTTTAAAAATAATTACAAAAGCGATTTTTAAATAGTTGTTGATTATCTAATAAATATTTCAACAAAACATCACGTGCACAATATTTTATCTAAAATGGTAGAAACCGATGATGGCTTAGAGAGCGCTCTCTTGAGATTTAACGGCTCTTTTTGAATGATAACAGGCTTTTTACTTATAGTAGCTTTTCTTTCGAGCATGGTGGAGTTATAACTATCAGTTTGTGCAGGTTTTGGTTACTAACATTTAGTTTGACCAAAACTCAACTATCCCTATAAAAATAAATTGTATTTTCCAATGATTGCGGTAATGTTCAAAATGTAAACATAAAAAAGAAAAATAAATACAAGAAACTTATTCAATTCAAAATTCAAATTTAAAAATGTATTCAAAACTTAAAGTTAAAGTTATAAATAAAGGCGTTTGGAATCAAAAGAAAACCGTAGCCTTATGAAAGCGATTCCAATGTATAACACAACATAGGCGCCGGAAGTGGAGGGCAGGGGGACGGCCGCCCCCCCGCCCCCAATCCAAAAAGTGGGGGGGGGGGGGGGGGGGGGCAAAACGCAATTTTGCCCCCCCCCCAAAAAAAAAAAAGCCCCTCCCCCTCCCAAATTTTTTTTTTAAAAGAGTGGGATAGAAAAAATGTATGAGCTAACGTTTGTTGTAAAGATCTGATTAGAGCATAGACATTTTATTCTTTTTTTGTTTAACTCGGATTCTAAATTTCCTTCACAGGTATTATTTGTTTTATTTGTTTTCTTCGTGAAATATATATCAAATCATAACACGCTTTCCAAGATACAGTTAATCTTAAGCCCGAATTTCCTATCTTGGTATGCACCAGATTGCACAATTTCAAGTCCATAAATGCAAAATCTTTCTTACCGTGGGAGGGGGATACCCCCTCCAAACCCTCCCCCTCCCTCCCTGCCCCAGCCCTCAGGCGCTTCGCTCCCTCGGGACTCATTATTGGCTGTTTGTTGTTGGATCGTACATAATGTTGCATAATTATAGTTTATGTTGTTGTGTGTGTGTTTTGGGGTACATATTTATTAGTGTGTCAATTATTTGTTTTCTTCGTGAAAAATATATTAAAACTTTCTGGTCGATCAAATCATATCACGCTTTCCCAAATACAGCCGAATTTCCTATCTAGGTATGCACCAGATTGCACAATTTCAAGTCCAAAAATGCAAAAGCTCCCTACCGTGGGAGGGGGGACACCCCCCCTCCAACACCCTCCCCCCACTCAGTCGCTTCGCTCCCTCGCAATGTCTCACTCTCACATCTGGCTCAAAATTGGCAACCCAGAGTGTGGTTGGGCATGAGCCCCTACAAACAAAAAATTGTGAGCCCCCTTGGGGTTTTGCCCCCCCCCCCCCCCAATCCAAAACTGCTTCCGGCGCGCCTGTAACACAACATACAGGTAAAGATACATACAAACTACAAAAGTACCCTACTATTTGACACACACCAACACAAAAGCCTGGCTAGTTATTCAGCGGAAAGTTGGTAATTCAATACATGTGTACTTAGAAGGATACTATTGTTTGAATCTCTGACATGTCAGGGACGTCCGGTAAATCTCGGTTGCACGGTTTGGAGTGGACACTTGGTAGTGACCATATTAGAGCGATCTCTGATGTACAGTTTGGCGAAAGGCGTCGATTCCATAGTTTCTTCATCATAGACGCTGAAGGCTCCTTTGTGGCATTTCCGGTTTCTACGGCACAATTTAAGCAATTTGCAATCATCTACCATGGTGGTCAATCGTGGAGGTCCTAGATATTCCCGTAGCTTTATTTGACCCTCCTCTCGATGACGTCTAAGTATTTTACATACCGTAACCGCAGTGTTCCAACGAAATAGTGGACACTGCTTGTTGACAATCCTTCCTGGTGGAGCACAAGCATTGTTTGGCGTGTAACCAATGACGTTGGACGGAGTATGGCCTAGAGAGCCATTGTGCCAATTTTGGTTGAAATTTTACAGCCAACTCTGGAAAATTACACATAATGATAACTTGTTGGACATACACTTTGAAGTGGGAAAGGTCCTGCCTTTCAAATCTCAAAACAAAAGGCTAAATTAATTAATTCAAATACCTGCAACTATTTATTGTACATTGGTAGTTTGGAAACATTATACATGTACAATCATTATTTTTAGTCTAAAATGATTCATTAGGCGCAAAAAACAGGAAAAATAATGAAATTTGATCTTAAAAAAAGAATATTCCAACTTTATGAGCAACAGTGTACATGATTTAACAGCATATACAATGACTCTTCAATTTCCTTTACCTATTCAATTCTTATTTATATCATTGATATAGAACTGTTTGTATATGAGACGGAGATAATGAGTCTAACCAAAGAGACTACGAAAAAGAACAACCTGTGCAAAATATTGCAAATCCCTGAACCAGACAATACCCCTGTGAAGGAATACATCAAGAGATACGTCACGCGGCACGAACTCTTCCTCGCTCTCCGTTTCTCGGGATACAGTCAGCAAGCAAGACTGCTCTATGGTATGCCATCTCTTGATGAAATAGTTCATATATAATTGAATAACCCATGATCGAACGTATGGATCGATGTTTTTTCTCCGAGTTTGCAATCACGTCACGTGCTTTGTTGACATGTGCAAAAAGTGATGGATGGTTGATACAATGCATATTGTTGTTATCGGATATGTCCACAGGATACTGTGTGAAAAGTTTAAGTGAAATGGACTTTATATGGCCGAGTTATGATACAAAATGCAAAGTGACATTCACTTACTCATTGCACTCACTTTGTACACGGTTCTGACGATCCATTGGATAATTTGACATCTGAATATTTCAATCGTAAATATCTTTTAAACGAAAGGGAAATTAGAAAAACCAAAACCAGTCCCATGCTTTTTTTGTTAATAAGAATACAACAAGGTATGAGGGAACCGCTAGAATTCCAATTGGATTTTGAGGATTTGGACAATGTTACTAAGTCCCTTTAAGGTTTATATTCGCTCAGTTAGTGATTATTTAGAAAAGACTCTTTATTCCAGTTTAGTGTTTTTTTCTCTTATAACTGCATGACGGGCTGGTCGGTGTTGTATTGCCACCACACCCTCCCGAAGTTGAACTCGGCTCCTAAGAGGAAATATTATCTCTATAAACATGATAAAAGTCATCTTTGCCGTCATCGGGGATCGATATTATACCATTGCCACTGATTGCGGGGAAATAGAGTAATATTCTATTATTAAGGCAAAATCATCAGACTGATATAGTGAACTTATAAACTAAACCAGGAACGTCGTGGTATACAAACAAATATTGTTTCGGTCGTTAGTCATTCAATGCATAGTCCAGCAGATATTAATCAAACAAGTACATACACAAATTCCGTCAAAAGTGTTAAAATAAAGGGTTCATAATTCTTTATGTGTAATCCTGCAGATGTAGACAAGCATCACGAATACATCACAAAAACGATGGGCTTATCAACAGATAAATCGTCTGATATAGAAGACTGGGGCGCACATATAAAGGTTCCGTACGGCTCACTGTCGAAGCCACAAAAGATAACGCTACAGCGTCTTTCTGAGGAGCCGATCGGGAAAGGCTCCGATGAAATAGCCATCGTGCCTGGAATTAGATGCTGTCCTTCGGGTCTCGGGTTCAACTGTCCGCTGACGTTCTCTTTCCAGCATGACCTGACATTTGACGAGGACGAAAAGCTGTCCAACGACGGAGTTGTCATCTATTTGAGACAAGAGGAAGGCCCAAAGGGTACTATTATTCAATTTACGTTTATTCTAAAGATTTTAGTAAAACACGTTTTACTTTACAGCTTGATAATTAGCTCAAAACTTCAGAGTGGATAATAGCGACCCTGCGAATTGTGCATAAATTTGTATCAGATGATATCTTCAAAGTGTACAATGTATTGAGTATAGTCCTGATTTTTTAATTATGCGGTGCATAATAATTTAACCAGAGAGGTTTTATCGAGCAAAATCTGATTCTAGAACTTTGTTTTGTTTATAAGTATGAATTAAATACTGTTCACTGCACCAGGATCATGGAATCAAACGATGCCTACGAAAAGTGTAATATAATTACTTTTCATCTGTTTTAAGTATTGGCTTAATCCGTTCTGTAAGGCTTGCAAGGAATAGTCACATATCACCTATATAGAGTGTATTAGAAAGAATGCAACACCTACGATAGTTAATTTCATCAACATCATAGACCAAATGTCATTGTTTTTGGTTTGATTGGGTAGAACATTCTTTTTTCAACAAAATTATACCATAAGCATTGATTTTGGGTAAGGCGTTTGAATTCTAGGGCCATTTTTCTGAGGCAATGTCGTTTCCTAAATTTGCTACTTGTTCGTCTCCAGCGATCCTCTGAACACTGAGACATTCAAGCCCCGCGGCCTCCCATAGACAGAAGAACCGCATGACTGCTCTCCCTGTGATAAAGAAGACAATGTTGTGTAATCGAGTACCCGGTACGGTATGGCTCACATTGTCTTCCTTATCAAAGGGAGATCAGTCATGCGGTTCTTCTGTACAGCTAATTATATGGGAGGCCGTGGGGCGAGAATGCCTCAGTGTTCCGAGGATCGCTGGAGACGAAAAAGTAGCAAATTTAGGAAACGACATTGCCTCAGAAGAATGGCCCTAGGATCCAAACGCCTTACCCAAAATGAATGCTTATGGTATCATTTTGTTGGAAAAGGAATGTTCTACCCAATCAAACCAAAAACAATGAAATTTGGTCGCTGATGTTGATGAAATTAACGATCGTAGGTGTTGCATTCTTTCTGAGACACCCTGTATAGCGTATCACGTTCACGTTTTGCGCTATTTCTTAAAACAAGCGATTCTAATTTACGAAATGTAGGGCCTACCATTCGTCGTTTTCCACGCCCGTAAAACACAAAATGATAGTCTCGTTTACAAAAACGTGACGTGAGTGTTTAATCAAGATTTTTTAATTTGAAAGCGCTTGTTACTAAGACTATACATACATACACAAAAGGGTTAGAAATGTCGAAAAAATGCCGAAACTCCTTTCCAAATTATTTCAATCATTATGTTTTTGATATTTCCGTGCATAAGTCAGAGTAATTTGAGACGATAATATGCAGTTCTGTCATTTAGTAAATGTACAACCGTACCATTTGCATTATTTATTTTGGTATTACAATAATTCTAAAGACGTGTCACAAGTGTCGTGCGTGAATTTTGACAAAATGATGACTTGCAGCTGAATGCTGCTATACGTAGAGAACCATTCACTCCGCATTATGCCAGTAGTTGCAGCGATCTTATGCCCCTGTGACACTTCTCCGAATTTCGGATCCGCATGGTTTTCGGCACTGTGCCGAACCCATGCTGGAAGGATGCGTGACACAGTGCCGAAGCCATGCGGGAAGATGCGGAAATGCGGAACGAAATTTTCAAAATATGTTCCCGACTAGTTCACGACAAAATTTGTCGGGAACAGTGCCGAAAAGGGGCCGAAACTATGCTGAAACTAGCAGTGACCATGCGGATCATCTGCATTGTGGCACGCATGGTTCACGACAAGGTTCCGCATAGTTCGCGCATCGGCTGCGCTTACTTTCCGCACAGTTTCCGCATGATTTCCGCATAGTTTACGCATAGTCTACGCACTCGCAATACTTGATCAAGAAACGAAGGCATTACTATTTTTTTGCCATGTATAAATGAAAAAAGAAATTTAACGGATAGCACAGTTCTGATTTTTAGGGCGCTTTATGAAATTATTTCTTTTTGTTAAAGGTAATTGCAACTCATGTGTAATATTTGGGGGAAAAAACACATTTTAAAAACAGAAAAAACTTGTTCGATCAAAACCAGTTCAGAAACAGCGGAAATCTTCATAAATATATGCGATTAATTAGAATAATGTTTAGGCCCAACTTTTATTTAAAACTTAATACAATGGACATATCATTGAATTATAACTTTTAGTTTTTAATGATAACCCTTTTAAACAGATCTTCTTCTTCTTCTTCTCCCCTGCTAAACTGTGACCGATCAACGGTTAACCGGTTGAATTGTTGTTGTTGTTTTAAGTTTATTGGCGTTCTTCATTCATTTTGAATATTTACGCCATTGAATTTAAACCAAGAATTAGTCTCTTACAACGACAATTTACATTATATTTGTTAACGCAAGCGCCAATTTAAGTGAGCTTTCGTGGTTATAGTACATCAACAAACTGTTAGGTCACGTAACCTAACACTTCGCAGACTTGGGTGACCTATTTCACGAAAAGACGCAAAATGTGAACGTGTACGTGCTACGTGATACGCGACTATTCGTTGCAAACCGTTCCCTAGTGTTAGAGTTGTTATGCATTTTATCAAATTTATTATTATTTTGAGATTAGATATGTCTTTGTAAAATGTCTAGTATTTCTGTACGTATCCATTGAAAACGGAATTGACAAACCCGTTTACATATTGAATTCAAGAACAACCTACTTTTTACTGATTTCTGTACGCAGAGACATGGAAGACTGAACGTTATGATCTTAGTACTGGTAGTTCTAAAGATCTTCCATTTAAGTTCGTTCTCCATCGAGACCGGATAGAAATTACCCTCGATCACTTCACTTCACTCTGGTTCTACGTCAAGAAGTACATCATTCGCCACAAAACATTCCGGTGCAGACCCTTTCTTCCAGAAAGAATGCCTTTGTCAAAAATGCCCATTCTTCACCTACACGTGTACAGCACAAAACGACTTTCCAAGGTATGTGTAATATGTAAATGAAAATATCAGTATATTTGAAGATCACAAAATGCATTCTCTATCAAATGTCAAATGTAATAATATAAATCACGAGACAAACCCCCAGGGGCATACGAATATGATGTTTATCGTATTTCAAATGGGGAACACCATAATTACCTTTGTGAATTAACAGAGCCTATGACAAACGCATTATTTGTTGGTTACTTAATGAATTTTGTATTTGATGATGAACAGGACATTGAGCGGGAAGAGCACAGTTCAAGACCCGCATACCACGAGGCCAGATGCAGAATGCCATTCAAAGTGAAATACAACGATACTCCCTTGACGGTTTCCTGCGAACAAAGTATCACAGAAACTCAGGTTAAAACAGTTAAAGGATTGAGTGTTGATAATCTCTGATAAATATTTCGTGAGCGTTTTGATTGTCGAAATTTAATTCGAAAAATACATGTACCTTAAAAACATTTTCAAATAGGAACGACTCGCATATTCATACATTTTCATTTGAAAATAATGAGCTTCTTCAATATTAACTTGTTTCAAGAAGAAATCGATCGTAAAAATTACAAAAGAATATGCAAAACATAACGGATTGGTTTTCAAATATGCGCATAGAACTTGACATAATTATAATACTCTTAAAACCTTTATAAAATAAAGACAAAATTCGATGTTCTACATTTATCTTTTATTTATGATTATTACCTGCAGCTATCTGTAACAAACTTTCTAAATATTAATTTGAAGTTCGAGATTACCAACTATATGCCTCTATGTGCATCTAATTTCATGTATAGACCGTTCCGTATGCTGATCTTGCCAGCCCGAATCCGAGTCAGTTGGAATTTGTTCTCGATTTCACGAGCGGCGAATATGAACGAAATGTGAAAGTGAGTCTTCGTCAGGGCGATGACCCAACACACCCACCTACATGCATGACGTTCTCTACGATATTTGAAGGTAAGGCTCAATTTAAGAAGGGATCGTGATGAATTGAATTTATATCACATTTGCATAAAAATCGTGTACAAATGTACATACGGTTGATGGATTTATCACATCATATCATAATAAAATAAGAACAAACATAACAGAAGAGAATACAAATAATCACACAATAGCACTGACATTATGTAAATGTGGGGATAATAAAACATCACATATGAAAAATGAGCATAACCCCTTTTAAAACAGATATACAGAGTGTATACAAAAAAAAAGGTAATCGAAGTTCAAAGGTCAATTATTTCGAAATTATATATGTTCACACCGCAAATGAGATATGGATGTAAAGAGTAACCTTTTAGCTTTAATTTGATACCTTTACTGAATCAACAATAGCCTGTTTTCGCAAACGTGACGGGACGCGGAATTGAATCAGCTGTGACCGTCCCGTACTCTGGCTACCGTCGTGATCTATTCGCAGTTTTGCAACTCTGAATATGCGGGAGTTCATCATGCATGTTGTACACATATACAGTCATATAGGCAACACAATTCACAACATACACTGCAGCGCATGTGTACGAATCAGTGCATGAAGCACGTGAGGCGATGTTTATCTAATTCGCATGCAAGCCTCGCCATCACAGTTAACAAGCTCTCTGATTGGCTAATCACGCCGCCCCTTACTCGCTCGACTCCCGACGCTAATTCAGCTGAATACCGTCGTAGGTTTGGACGATACGCGGAAATTTTCGCTCTGAGTGCGAGCCCCCGCAAAAAAATTAGCGTTGTAGAATGGCCCCGTCGCATTTGCGAAAACAGGCTAATGTCACGGTTCGCTGAGTTCTTTGCTGTTGAAGATGACAGGTGCGAAACCCACTTTTTGCAAGTTTGGGCTAATAAATGGATTCGTGAAATTGATGTCGAGCCGATGTTTTCAATTGGACATCACAAATATGACGTCAAGCCGATATCGCGCCGATGTCAGAATTGGCAGCAATTACACAAGTCGGCAAATAGTCATGAAATCGATGTTCAGCCGATGTCAACATCCCGACATAAATATGACATGTACAATATGACGTCGCGCTAATATCGCGCCGATGTTGGAACTGATAGCAATTTAGGAAGTCGGTAAATGGTTGTTAAATTGATATCGGGCAGATGTTGTAATTAGACATCAATGTGACCTCTTAAATATGATGTCAGGCCGATGTAAGAACTTGCAGCAATATATAAACTCGGCAAATGGTCATTAAATTGATGATGTGTCGATGTCAATAATCCGACATGAATATGACATCTCCAATATGACGTCGACCTAATACCGTGCTGATGTTGGAACTGGTAGCAAGTAAAGAGGTCGGTAATTGGTTGTAAAATTGATGTCGGGTCGATATTATTAATGGGACAAGAATATGACATCTCAATTTTGACGTCAAACCGAAATCCTGCCGATGTCAGAATGGGCAGCAATGAATCAAGTCGGCCAATAGTCGTTAAGTTGATGTTGAGCCGATGTCAATAATCCGACATGAATATATAACATCTCCAATATGACGTCGACCTAATACCGCGCTCATGTTGGAACTGGTAGCAAGTAAAGAGGTCGGTAATTGGTTGTAAAATTGATGTCGGGTCGATATTATTAATGGGACAAGAATATGACATCTCAATTTTGACGTCAAACCGAAATCCTGCCGATGTCAGAATGGGCAGCAATGAATCAAGTCGGCTAATAGTCGTTAAGTTGATGTTGAGCCGATGTCAATAACCCGACATGAATATATAACATCTCCAATATGACGTCGACCTAATACCGCGCTGATGTTGGAACTGGGTATCCATTTAAGAGGTCGGTAAATGGTTGTGAAAGAATGTCTGGACAATGTTATTAATTGGACATCAATATGATATCGACAATATGATGTCAGGCCGATATCCCGCCGACGTAAGAACATTCAGCAATGAAACAACTCGGCAAATGGTCATAAAATTGATGTTGCGTCGATGTCGATAGACCGACATGAATATGACATCTCCAATATGACGTCGACCTAATATCGCGCCGATGTTGGAACTGGTATCCATTTAAGAGGTCGGTAAATGGTTGTAAAATTGATGTCGGGTCAAAGTTATTAATTAGACATAAATATGACATCCCAAATATGACTTTGGGCCTATACCGCACAGATGTCGAAACTTATAGCAATTTTAAAGGTCGGTAACAGGTTGTGAAAAATATGTCGGGCTGATGTAATTACTCCTATACATAAAATCTACTATGACGTCCGTCCGAAATTGTGCTGATGTTGGATCTGGAAGCAATTTAAGAGGTCGGTACATGGTTGTGAAATTGATGTCGGGCCAATGTTATTAATTGGACCTCAATATGACATCTCAATTATGACGTCAAAGCGATATCCTGCCGATGTCAGAGTTGGCAGCAATGAAACAAGCCGGCAAATGGTCGCCAGTTCCGACATCGGTGCAACATTGGCCCAACGTCATATTTGAGCTGTCATATTTATGTATATTTAATAACATAAGCCCAACATAAATTTTACAATCTATGACCGACCTCTTAATTTGCTAGCAGTTCGAAGACGTCATATTTGAGTTCTCTTATTCATGTCGGATTAATGACATCGGCAAGACATTAATTGAATGACCATTTGCCGACTTGTTCCATTGCTGACGGTTCTGACATTGGCGGGACGTCATAATTGAGATGGCATATTGAGGTCCAATTAATAACATTGGCCCGACAACAATTTCACAACCATGTACCGACCTCTTAAATTGCTACCAGATCCAACATCAGCACAATATCGGACTGACGTCATAATAGAGATGTCATATTTATGTAGGAGTAATGACATCCGCCCGACATCTATTTCACAACCTTTTACTGACCTTTACAATTGCTATAAGTTTCGATATCTGTGCGGTATAGGCCCAAAGTCATATTTGGGATGTCATATTTATGTCGAATTAATAACTTTGACCCGACATCAATTTTAAAACATTTTACCGACCCCTTAAATTGCTACCAGTTTCAACATCGGCGCGATATTAGCCCGACGTCATTTATGAGATGACATATTCATGTTGGATCATTGACATCGGCCCGACATCAATTTTACAACCATTTACCGACCTCTTAAATTGCTTCCAGTTCCAACATCGGCGCGAAATTAGCCCGACGTCATTTATGAGATGTCATATTCATGTCGGATTATTGACATCGGCGCAACATCAGTTTAATGACCATTTGCCTTCATTGCTGCCAATTCTGACATCGGCGCGATATCGGCTTGACGTCATATGTGTGATGTCATATTGATGTCAATTAAAAACATCGGCCGACATCAATTTCGCAACCATTTACCGACCCCTTAAAATGCTATATTTCGACATCGGTACAACATTGGCCCAACGTCATATTTGAGATATTCCTGTTGGTTTATTGACATCGGCCCGACATTAATTTCACAACCCTCTATCGACCTCTTAAATTGCTATCAGTTTTGGCATTGGTGCGATATTGGCGCGACGTTTTATTTGAGACCTAATTTTTTCGTCAGCTTAGTGACATCGGCACGACATTCAATTAAAAAACCTCCAACTTAAATTCGACAATGGAGTAATGTTGGCGCGTTGTCTGTTTGCCGACCGCGATCTTGCCGACAACCTGCCGACATAGCTGGGTACTTATAATATTTTTGTCAACTTGCTTTGAGAATCTTGAATACATTTTATTGAATTGCGTTTAATCGATTACAAATACTAGTACATAAATAAATTCAAAAGTAAAACAAAAAGTATTGCTATCGGGGAATTCATGATCGATTATAAGTGATCGTAAGTGAAATGTAAAATTTCAATTCTTGTAATTATTTGTATTAAAGAATATATTTTTGTCATGTCCTTGCTGCTGTATATAATTTATAAAGATATATAAGAATATAAATAACACCTGTAAAAAGTGTTATGACCAAAGCTTTGGAATAGCCTACCTCAGAAAATTAGAGAACAAAAAACAAGATGTTCATTTCGTAAGGCCCTCACAATGTATTTGATGAACAAATAAATTATCTGTATGTTAGCAGTTAGTTACGTTTTGTATTTTGAATGTAAACAATATAATCTTAATATCAAGTATAATGCTTATTTTGTAATATAGAGATACACTATCGATATAGTGAAAAGAGAGAACCAATCTCGACTAGCACTTGTGCTAACTTTTGGTTTTCTTTTATCAACAACCTTAACTTTTGTATAAATGTGTTTTATAGTATGTAAGCATTGATTAAGTTTTACTAATCTATTGCAGTGATTCATTGTTTTGTAAATTATGTACAGTTGATGTACATATATATGATATTGTTGTTGTTAATAAACTTCAAACTTCAAACTTCAACTTCAAACTTCTAAACTTCAAACTTCAATATGATTTGGAGGTTGATTATTTCAGAATCAACGCTCTGCAATATACTAACCATTACAAAACATACATGATAAGAAGAGGTGTATATATATTTTACCGATTGCGACCTGTGTTCGTAGGATGATAGGATTAGGATTAGGCAATAGGTGTAGAAATAAGAGGATATTTATATGAATTGTGAATGACTGGAAAGGTTAAACACAATGTATGGATCGAACGTGGAATCTATGCATTTATGCATGTATTCACATTTCTTTTTACTTCTTTGATGTTGGTCCTACGTTGGACGTTTGACATTGGGCCATTGTCAAATGTTGATGTAGGTCCAGCATCAAAAAATGACGTTGGGCCAACATTAAAAAAATAACGTTGGGCTAATGTCGGGCTGGCGGACATTTTAATGTCGGGCCAACGTCAGGATTTAATGTTGGGCCATTGTCGGAAATTGCCGTTATGCCAATATCACAAAATTACGTGGTGACGATGTTGGGCTGGCGGACATTTTAACGTCGAGCCCACATCAGAATTTGATATCTGTCCTATGTCAGGATTCGGTGTTGGGCCATTGTCGGAAATTGACATTGGCCCGACATCACAGAATGATGTTGTGACAATGTTGGGCTAGCGGACATTTTAACCTCGAGCCCACATCATAATGTTATGTTGGTGCAATGTCATGAGTTAATGTTGGGCCATTGTCGAAAATTGACATTGGCCCGACATCACAAAATGATGTTGGGACAATGTTGGGCTGGCGGACATTTTAACGTCGAGCCCACATCACATTTTGATATCTGTCCTATGTCAGGATTCGGTGTTGGGCCATTGTCGGAAATTGACATCACAAAATGATGTTGGGACAATGTTGGGCTGGCGGACATTTTAACGTCGGGCCAACGTCAGAACTTGATGTTCTCTCAACATCAGGAATCGATGTTGGGCCTACGTTAGAACTAACATTGGGCCATTGTCAATAATTGATGTTGGGCCAAAATCGCAAAATGACGTTGGGCCAGCATTAAAAAAACACGTCGCGGACATTTTTACGTCGCGGTGACGTCGCATGTCGCATGTAGGCCCAATGTCTCTTACAACCACTTTTTACGTTGGTCCAACGTTGGCACAACGTCAGGTGGCTAGCTGGGTTGCAGCCCTGAAAATTATAGGTCACGAGGAGATGTACACACCATGTTCTTCAAATTTCCAAAAGGAAGAAGTATACAAGATTAAATCAGAGGAACTTGGAGGCTATTCCACCTCATTACTTGTATCGCAATAACCCTTTCACATGCATGCACAGAGCTCCCCTAGTCCATCTCTGACAGCGACAAGGCGATATGCTTAGGCAAGACGTCCAAATTCTGTTAATACGATCGGCGAAGAGCGGCGATGTAGCACAAAAGAATGTTTTCATTCGTCTGGACGATTCCCAAATATTGTATAAGAAGCTCATTAAAATTCAGACCTTGCTCATTATAAGTCTGATCTTTTGTCTGTGATTGTATTGTAAGTTACCGGTCGCTCCGACGCGTCGGAACGATCGTTACATACTTATCTTTTGTTAAAAAACGCACTTTTCTTATCCCTTCGAAAGCCGAGTTATTTCATGGTTATAATTCTAATTCGTCCCGACGATACAAGACGCACTAATCCATTCCTCGTGAAGCCAATATTGTTGATTGTGATGAGGTTGATTCGTCGCGACGATGTCCACCCTCTTTTGTTAGAAAATGCTCTTAATCCGTCCCCTGTGAAGCCAATCTAGTTTATTGATATAACGTTAATTCGTCCGGACGATACTTGCACTCTTTTGTTAGAGGACGCACTAATCTATTCCTGCTGAAGCCAAAAAGTTCATTGTGATAATGTTGACTCATCGGGACGATGCCCACCAACTTTAAACGTCTTTCTCTTTAAAGCCCATCTATAGTTTTCATTGCGATGCTCTATTTGTTAGAACGATTCTTATCCTCTATAAACGCAATTTGCGTTTATCGCTTTTACGCGAAAGCATGATATCTTGATTGTTATTTTATTGATTTTAACATTTGAATACTCCGAATGGGTTGTTAAACTGCACATACGGCCGTTATTCCGATTCTCCGGGAAAAATCTGAAGAATCATTCGGGCGAAAATGGAAACGGGTTCGTTGAAAAGAAAAAAATAATTGAATGTAGTACGTTCATCCGAAATTGAAATAGGATTTGTTAATCAAAACATCAAATAACCTAAAGGATATTTTGGAGTAACATACGTTATTTCTTGATCGGATTTACTAACCTTCCGGAATTACGAGACTTCAGATTAATGGGAAAATACTGGGATAAACGAACCCTAGTTAATTGTCAGATTAACCAGCACCCAATGTATACAATCCCATGTGGGTATGTCTGTTTTCGGTTTCTTGCGTGAATGTGTGTTTGTTTATGTTTGACTGTATGTGTATGTGTGGGTGTCACAGGCGTAGCGAGTTACGTAATACCTATTCAACTGGGGGGGGGGGGGGGGGGGGGGATGTAATCCGATGAATGAATAGCTCATCCCCCCCACTTGAATGGGTATCAATGTCATGTCTACGCCCGTGGTGGGTGTGCGTGTGTGTGTGTGTGTGTGTGTGTGCATGTACCAAAGGTGCATACACGGGACCGCTTAATGTGTAACCACCGACTTTCAGGGACCGAAATCCTTATGCGGCCCACACACTCGGTCCCCAAAATTACATTATGTTTTGATGTATTTTCTCTGTAAATATTAATACTTATCGCTTCATTCTCAGTCAAATTATGCTGCGTAGACCATTGAATATAATATCAAAATACTGGCATGTAATATTGCATGCTGGAGAAAATATCAACGATAATTCGCCGGTCTCCAAAAGTCTGTGAGTTTCCATTACGGAGCATAATGTGTGTTTTGCACCTGAGCTAAGTACGCCGCAAAAGGTGAAGAGCGCCCCCACCAGAGGATGCGTCCATTTTGTGTTAGTCGACATTAACGACAGTAAATGTGAATTATGCCGACTCCTTTTAACCCAAATAAATTATAAATGACTATTATAATCACGCTTCCTAATTAGCTAGATGCTATGTTATGAACGTACATTGCGGGGGTTCGTGAATTCAAACAAAACACTAAGTTTTTAGAGTTCATAACGTTTGGATCGTTCAACTCACAGTTAATTAATTTATTTTTAATGCTTTACGCATTATCAAGATATAGGCTAACATTATAATTTACATATGAAAATATGTGCAACTATAATTATAATGAAATTAGCAATTTATCTGATATAGAAAGCGGCTTATATGATTATCTTATTATGACATGTCATCTAAATTGGTATTTAATAAGAAGCATCATCTCTCAACCTTTGATCACAATAATAAATGGGGGGTGGGGGGGATGGGGGGGGGTGGGGGGGGGGGGGGGGCGGGGGGGCAATCGAATTATGTTTTGACGGGGGGTGTCCCTCACGGAACCCTGAAATGGGGGTCTGAAGAGTAAAGTACAAGCACAAAATATAGCGTCTTTGCAGCAAGAAAAAGCCTGAAACGGGAGTTAAGTGGTCTTATGAGCAGACAAAAACGGCAAAATATATAGACTTTGATAGCTACGGAAACGCTCAAAAAGGCTCAAATGGTGGTCTATGGAGTTGAACTAGAAGAAGATTAATGGATTGTCGCTATACTCAACTACCTAGCCAAGTCATTTCGGGGGTCTATGGAGCTGAACATTGTGAAAATCGGGTATCTTTAGAGCAGCGATCGGGTGTGAAAATGGGAGTCTTTTAAGCGGCACCCCCCCCCCCCCCCCCCCGGGTGCACCTATAGGGTTGCCCGCCGAGGAGTTGAGAATGTGTGCAAGATAATTGTGCGGGTCTGAATTGTACCAAATGACCAGGGGTAATAATAAGCGCTTTGAGCACCTTATTAGGTGGATATTGCGCTATATATACATGTATATTCAATATTATTATATATTTATTATTATTAATTATCTATAAGCGTTTTACTCCTGAAATGATGCTAAGTGTTATAATAGTAAGATTAACTTAAAGATGGAACAAACAAAGCCGATTTGTTGTTGTTGAAGTACTACGTGTGATATTCAAATGGTCAACACTGCCATCAAATTGGCTATTAGCTCCGATCTCACTGCTCCGATTGCACCTACCTCCAGTCAAATTCAAAGAAATAAGATGCGCGGAAAAAAAAGAAGATTAAGAAATAGTATACGGGAGAGATAAGGAAGAAGGAGTAAAGAATAGGAAGCAGAAGACAGAAGGGACGAAGAAGAAGAAAAATAAGAATAAGAAAATGCAGGATATCAACAAGAAGACGCATAAGAAAGAGAAGACGGAAGGGACGGAGAAAAGGAAGGAGAAGAAGAAGTAAACGATAGTGACGAGAAAGAAGGAGAAGGAGACGACGGAAGGAACAAGGAGCAGGAGGAGAAGAAGAAGAATAAGTTCTACATAATGCGGATTCGTACAAGAAAAAAGAAGAAGAAAAAGGAAGAATGAGAAAAGAAAGAAGAAGAAGAAGGGCGATGAAGAAGAAGAAGAGGAAGAAGGAGAAGAAGACGGAAGGGACGACAAAGAAGAGGAGGAGGTGAAGAAGAACAATTAGAAGCAGAATACGGAAGGTACGACAAATAAGAGGAGGAGAAGAATAAGAACAAGACACGATAAAGAGAAGAAGAAGAAGCAGAAGAAGAAGAAGAAGAAGAAGAAGAAGAAGAAGAAGAAGAAGAAGAAGAAGAAGAAGAAGAAGAAGAAGAATACAGAAAAGAAGGAGAATAAGAAAAGGAAGAAAAGAATAAGAAGCAGAAGACGGGAGGGACGAAGAAGAAGAAAAAGATGAACAAGAAGACGCATAAGAAAGAGAAGACGGAAGGGGCGGAGAAAAAGAAGGAGAAGACGGAAGGGACGAAGAAGAAGAAAAAGAGTAACAAGAAGACGTATTTAAGAAAGAGAAGACGGAAGGGATGAAGAAAAAGAAGGAGAAGAAGGAGGAAACGGTAGTGACGAGGAAGAGGAATACGACGGAAGGGACGACATACAAGAAGGAAGGGGAGAAGATGAAGAATACGAAGAAGAATAAGAATAAGAAGAAGAAGAAGAAGAAGAAGAAGAAGAAGAAGAAGAAGAAGAAGAAGAAGAAGAAGAAGAAGAAGAAGAAGAAGAAGAAGAAGAAGAAGAAGAAGACGTATTTAAGAAAGAGAAGACGGAAGGGATGAAGAAAAAGAAGGAGAAGAAGGAGGAAACGGTAGTGACGAGGAAGAAGAATACGACGGAAGGGACGACATAGAAGAAGGAAGAAGAAGAAGAAGAAGAAGAAGAAGAAGAAGAAGAAGAAGAAGAAGAAGAAGAAGAAGAAGAAGAAGAAGAAGAAGAAGAAGAAGAAGAAGAAGAAGAAGAAGAAGAAAATTAAGACGCAGAAAAAGAAGATGAAGCGCATGGGAAAGAAGTTTTGAGAGGTAAACAATTAATCCTTCATTGATTGTATTTTCGTCTGGATCATGTGTAGCTTATTGGCAATATACACAGTTCAAAGCGTATTTTACCGCACCAACACAAGATGTATCAATTACATTGTCACAACGAAGAGCGACGTATCAACAAACAGTGGGACAAGATTACATGCTGATGATAAGCGGAATGATAACAAATGAACGGACTGTACCTATTTCAAAAGAAATTCGTTGAGACGATCTGGAACCTTTGAACAATGACATAACATTTCAAAGTAAATGTACCGCAACAAGACCAGATGTTTTGGAACGATGAGCGACGAGTGAACAAAGATTTGAAAAGGATTACTAGCTAACCGCAAGCAGTATGATCGCTAACCATTGATCTCACTTCTTTGAATAGGAATTCGTCCCGACGATGTCGCACGTTCGAACAATAACACAGGTATCAAGCTTAGAATTTGTGAGCTAATCTGTCGGAACGAAGATGGATGACGGAACAAAGTAACTATTTGTCAGGAGATAGTTACTCGTCCGGACGATTGAATAAAGAGCTGAAAAGACTTGTGTCTATTCATATGCAAGAACCTCTTTTCATATGCATTTCTGGCTAATCCTCCACCATCTGGCGGGGATTAATTTGCCAACACAATGGCATTCGCCGCTCTTCGCCGATCATATTAACAGAATTGAGTCGTGGTCCCTTAGGCACTGTCCTGAATACGTCTAAATACTCCTCGCACCTGTGTTCCTCCAACTGAGGTATCATCTAAAGGTACATGTTCCCAGTTAATGTTAATTCCTATGAAGAAAAATTACCCAATCACTTGACCTTCATCAAAGTTGCTGATCAAGCTGTCCATTTTTTAACGACTGATATTGACATCAGAATTGAATTCTGGGGGATGGCAGGCCAGCGCATATTCATGTTTAATTAAAATGTACTTAATCATGCATGATATCGGTAAATGTATTCAGCTAAACGATTCAGTGCGGCACCATTATTTTACTTTCAAGCTTTCATTCAGTAGCCCAAACTTGCAAAGAGTGGGTTTTGCACTTGTCGCCTTAAACCACGATGAATAGCAATGCGTGACAATGCTTATTCAAGAAAGGTGGTAACTTAAAGCTGAATAACTACTCTTATATATATGCCGATTGAAAATATGAGAATGTATCATTTTTAAATTATCGACCTTTGAACTTCGATTATCTTTTTATTGATGCACACAAACGTTACTATTAACATATTTCACAAAGATGGGAATTAAAACTATGAAACATGAAATGCTAAAGGTCATTCAAAATGAGATAATGCAAACGTGGTCAGAAGAGATGATTTTAGAAAAAAGTACCTATATTTAGTACAGTATCGTTTTACTTGAGATCGTTATAAAAATCAAAACTAAGTTACGAGTATAATTATTTGGATAAGCGTTTTCAACTTCTTTAATCAAACGTACAAACTACAACCATTGGTCAAAGTGTAATGCCAATTGACATTGTTACTTCATATCTTATTTTAATTTATATATTTTAAATTGATAGGGTTTTCTTTACTGTTGACACAACTATGGCCAGTATATGTCAGTAGCAGATGGAGATTGTCGTGTATTGCAAAGAAAGTGAATGTTTGGGTTATAATGGGTGTTTAATATGTTATGTTAATAATGTATGTTGGTTAGGTGGTGCAACATCTTCTGATCATTCCATATGGAATGGCAAGATTATGTTATACTTTCACTAGTATTCTATCTATCCAGTGAGTTCCATTCCAACGCCACGTGCTGATCAACATGAGGTGGAATCAGGAATACCAGATCAAACCCTGATGGCCATAGCTGCAGAATTCTCCGGAGCCGACATGAAGGTCTCAACGCTCGCTACCCAACTTGACTTCTCATACGCAGAATCTCAAGAATACGAGCACATGAACATGCAAGGTCACGTGAATAATAGAGGAACGGTTGCAATGTTGATGGCATGGAAAAGGAACACCATCAGCAATAACGAGGTTCCTGTCTTAGTGGAAGCCTTGATTAAGTCTCAGTGTCTGGGTATTGCAGATCGATATTTTCACGATGAAGGTAACCATCTGCTTACGACTAAACTTGGGCGTTTATTACTTATCAACCATAATAATGTATATCCCCCTTCAAGAACTCATTTAAACTTACCCTATGAGAAACTGACCTTAACCCTATATAGCCCGGGGGAGGGGGGGGGGGCTAAAATGGCCCCCCCTCGACATTTTTCGCGATAATTTGTTAACGCGAAAACATCTTGCGCTGAAACCTCATGACTTTTTTCTTTTGGGTCTTGCGCATCTTTTGATATAAAATTTTCGAAAATCGGACCTACCGTTACAAAGTCACATGACCTTTTGTCTATGCATGTCAGCCCGAAAATCGCTAAATTCCGTGATTTGTGTACAAAACATAAGCAGAATCTCAAGAATACGAGCACATGAACATGCAAGGTCACGTGAATAATAGAGGAACGGTTGCAATGTTGATGGCATGGAAAAGGAACACCATCAGCAATAACGAGGTTCCTGTCTTAGTGGAAGCCTTGATTAAGTCTCAGTGTCTGGGTATTGCAGATCGATATTTTCACGATGAAGGTAACCATCTGCTTACGACTAAACTTGGGCGTTTATTACTTATCAACTGTAATAATGTATATCCCCCTTCAAGAACTCTTTTAAACTTACCCTATGAGAAACTGACCTTAACCCTATATAGCCCGGGGGGGGGGGGGGCTAAAATGGCCCCCCCCCCCCCCCCTCGACATTTTCGCGATAATTTGTTAACGCGAAAACATCTTGCGCTGAAACCTCATGACTTTTTTCTTTTGGGTCTTGCGCATCTTTTGAAATAAAATTTCCGAAAATCGGACCTACCGTTACAAAGTCACATGACCTTTTGTCTATGCATGTCAGCCCGAAAATCGCTAAATTCCGTGATTTGTGTACAAAACATATGGAAATATCAGTTTTCATAAAAAGAGATATATCATTGGTTATTTGGTCTTGTTTACATTTGAGGTGTTTGTTTTGGGGCTCAAAGTAGTTGATTTATCGTTAGAAATAAAATAAACAACAAAAACAATAAAATACATAAGCTAAAAAAAACAAAGAAATACATAAGAAATTATCAAAACAATAACAAACATAAGGAAGAACATTGCTCTTCCAATTTTTTGTTGTTGTATTATTATTCCAAATGGTCTAAAGAATATATGTAGTCAAAACCAATGTTTAATTATGAAGAATATATGATTTATGGGTAAAAACATGAATTTCATGACCTTATTTGCATAAATTACCATAATTATGCAAATTAATGCATTTTTCAAAAAATTTAAATTACCATAATATTCTATGCACTTCACTTAACATGCATGCAAATTTTTCACGGCGAACGCGGCCGAGATCTTAGGGGGGGGGGGGGGGGGGGGGCCAAATTAGCCCCCCGGGCTATGCATTTTCAAAATAGCCCGGGCTATATAGGGTTAAGTGAAGTTTTAGTTTGCTTGAACAATCAGAAAATGCACTTCTACCATCTAAGTGCTTAATAAATTCGAATGGGGAACTGGCCATTATTAAATGGAAAGTGAGTAAAGATATGGGGCCACCCGTGAAGCGAGTTACCTAGACCGGTACACAGGTTCCCTTACGGTATGGTACCACTGAGCTCTAAAGCTCCTTGTTGGTGATACTTCGCATTAACCCTTCGTAATACTCTATACAAAAAAAAGGGCTAGGTATATAAACCTAATACAAACATGAAAGATAAGAGATCACCAAAAGTGGTGCACCACTTCATATACATTTCAAAATCTTCAAATAAATTGCAATGTTATATGAATTTGCATCACATTTTCTTTTCAGTCCAAAGGCAGTCAGCAAGTAAGACGCCAGAGCAGGAGAATTCCGGTGCTTCAGTTCCTACTTCGGAGTTAAAGTCTCTGTCCATGTCCAGCAAAGGCAAACTCCCCCAAAGGTAATCCTCGCACTTGACTTTAATTTCCCAATTATAATTGTATACCTTATCTTACTCACTGCGCGTTTAAACATTATACACATTTCATAATCTATTTTGGCCATTATAAATTTAGAAACTATAGGAACATATCTGTATTAATTCCATTTCTCGTAACTGCGTTGACAAGTATAAAAAGTGATGAGTAATTAATCGAAATGTTTATTGGCGTGAAATGATATGTCCACAAAGAAATGTGTGAAAATGTCATGTTAATTAGATGTTTTTTGCCGACAAATTTAAATAGCAAAAATGCAAAGTGAACTGCTTAAATTATTCTCGTAGACAGTTAAACATCTAAACACTTTAATCGTAAGTATCTCTTCAATGAAATGAAGAAAAAAACCGCAAACCTGTCCTGTGTTTTGATTGATGCAACAATACTGCTGAAAACTGCTTATCTACTATAATAATGCCTGTGTAATAAAATGAGAGTCAATATAAGGCCTAAATTTTCGATCCTAGCTGAATCTTCTTTAGAGGCTATAACTGACGAGGAAACATAAACAAACTTAAAATATATACTGAACATTATACAGAAACATGCATACAGCTGGGAAAGGGTGCGGAGACATGGAATAATAAAAAAGCTGTAAGTGGCCAATCAAACTTGGCTGGGATTGGAGGGAAAACACAAAAGGAAGATGTTACATAACATGGGACAAAGGGAGTGGATAGAGAAAATGTGAATGAGAATTGGGGTGGCACGGTGAAATCAGTGCCCTGAAAATGGGAAGGCCATGAGTAGGAAGTCATATGAATAGGGGTAGAGAGGGGGGTGTGATGGCAAAAGGATCTGAGATCTATAGTAGGGGAGGCCAAGTGAGATTATGAGGGGGAGGGGTAAATAAAAGGGTGCTAATGTGAATTATGGGGGGAGATTAGTGATTAGTGGCTGTGAGTATTATGATAAGAATATGTGTTTTAATTATTAATATGAATATGACAAGGTACGAGATAATTGTTTTTCTCTCCGTCCGGCATTCCGCATTCGTTTACGTGATATGTGACCAGGCCTTACCAGGATGAGGTAGATACTACCGTAGTATCTATGCATGTAACATATCAAAAGCATCTTGCAATCAAACATTCTTTACATGAAGAATCGTATTTGTATAGTACATCTCGCTTTAAGGTTTGATTATTGATGTCTTGTTTACCAAAAACCATATAATTGTAATGATATCTATTTTAACAATATTCACACTTTCAGCCGTACCGTCTATGCACGGGGTTATTCAGATCAACTATCAAATGACGTAAAAGAGAAAATAGCTGGACGTATTTCTCAATTAGCCTTCAAGCAATTCTTCCTCGATCTTGGATGTGAAGCGAATCGTGTGGACGAAGTCCTCCTTGAGTGGAATGATAATTACATCAATGCGTCTCGTCAGCTCATGAACGAATGCACCGATGAGCGCAAACTCGGCAAAGTCGCTATTACATGGGCGATAGAGAAAAATAATCTTATTCCCGTCATGAAGAGTATCAAGGAGTTAACATTATGAACAAATGAGCCCAAGCACCACACTTTCGGTCATAAGTCGTTGTGGATCTTTAGTACATAGAGCCTAAAAATCATACAAAATTGTCTCTGGGTGAAATGTTCAACTTTATTGTATTTGATACTTACATATTTCATCTACATTCTCTATCAATTGCAGGTCCTAATTCTAATTTTTATACCATAAATAATGATTTCGCTCGTGTGAGAATGCTTTTCTGTATGATGCACAACTTTAGAAGCGATTTTCTCTGTTGTTTAACAAATAGCGAGGCTCTGGACCACGTTATCAAATTGCATTTTTCTGGTGTTCAACAAACTTATATGTATCAAGTTATACATCATTTTAAAGCTGAAATCCTAGAGAATTCAAAGCATTACAAATAGTCATGACCATGTCCGTGTTTAAAATTCGGATTTGTGTTGGCGCTAGTTAGTGTTGTTAGAGGTTTTTAAATAGTTGTTGATGATATCTCTATTTAATCATTATTTTAACAAAAACATCACGTGCACAATTTGCATGAAAAGTAGTTGAAACAAATGAGGTTTTAGAAAGCGCCCTCTTGAGTATTAATGCCTGAATGATAACAGGGATTTTACTTAGTCCTTTGTAACTGTGCATACTTTTCGAGCATGCTGGAATCATAACTATTAGTTTGTAATGTAATGGTGGAGGTTTTGGCTACTAAAATTCAGTTTGACCAAAACTTAACTATTTCTTTAACCCTTGGACAAGTTGAATATTTTCCAAAAAAGGATATTTCAGACTTCAATTACATTCGAACAACATTCTAAGGTTCTTCTCAATTATCTGTGATAGTTTCAGAAAAGATCGCAGTTAACCCAGTGAAAATTTGACTATTATGTGAGAGGATATCGGGCCTAATTCCATTGATTTTGTCTTTAGTCGAATAGCGTCCCAGAACACTTTACATTGAATCATAAATATATCCCGCCATAATCATGATAATACGGAAAACACCAACACAATAAAGATTTATTTCATTTTCTGTTACCATAAGCCAAACAACGAGATACAAGAGCAATATGAACAATCCAAGTGAATGAGGTTGAATATGGCAACGTCCATGACCACTGTAAGGGTCATATAAAATATTTTTTCGACTAAATGTGTTTATATAATTATTATATGTTTGCATCAGAAAAAACATAGATATTTGTTCTAAATTAAAAATAACATAATATCAAAATGCCAATGTTTCAACAAGAACACACACGTTCTCATTTGAATGCCAATTATTATTTGTAATTGTTCAAGACACAATCATGTATGGTTTCTAAGGTTCTAAAGTTGGTCATCATGCGTGGGCACGAAATGCTATGATTCAAACAATGCTGAAGATGATACAATCTGACTAAATGGAAATATGCAGCAAACCATGTGAGAGACGAAAACTCATTCACCAGTGACTTGAGTATTAACTAACTGAACAATTCTGGAATTATCTTATATATACGATATTAGCACGTAACAAAAACAAATATGTTAACATTAATATGATTGATATAATGATATTGTATAAACATATTATATATGATGGTGTAAACTACGGGGAACTTTTTTTTATTATTTTAAAGCAAGTAATTCAAACTTACTCCATTTACATAATACTGTTTGCTGATTACACTCGTGGTTTTCGAATAAAGCCTACCTCATTATATGATGTACCTTATGTAATTTAATTACTTGTTGAAATATTGGTATGACGCTTTTCATTTTGATTCTATATCATACATTACATAGGTAAGTAGATGTGAATTACGGTATACTCTTTTGGAAGGTTACGTTTCTCAATAAAGTTTTGCCATATTGAGATATACTACAATAGTAATGATTTCTTTATCAATAGTATGTATATTGATTCACAAACTTGTTAGCAATTATCGAATCAGATGATAAAATGGCTTAGCATCAGACAGTGGCTTACATGCTCGGACTCATTATTGGGGGCACACTCCATATATTTCCTTATTCGAAGCACTTCCATTCATGTTTTTTGTTGTCAACCGTATTGGGGTACGTATCTGTAATACCCCCGTCACACATCTACGCTTGTACTGCGATCTCGCTGCGCTCCTAATCCCCATTCATAAATTTGGCAGTGGCAGGCGAAGCATTGTCCGAACGATGATTAAATGACGAATGATTGGGAGAATTATCGCACATGGGTGAAAGGATAGCCTCTCATGCATGGAGATATAATGGCTCCCTGAACAAAAGTTGAGATCGTGAAAGATCTACACTTGTTTTGGACATGTCGAAAGCAAGCGCGAAGGGAGCGCAGAACTCTGGTGACCTAATCTGTTGTTCAGCGAGCTATTATCTGTGCATTCATGGAAGGATATCTATTGACGCATATGAGATAATGTTCCCATTCAGATCCTCATTGGACAAATACATTTTACAGATACATTCCAGTGCTTGTGATCAGCTGTTGTCTAGATCACAGGAGAAGCGTGGCTTGGGTGTGACGGCATCATTAGTACGTGTTTGTCCCCGCAGCTACGCCATCGGCGTCAGAGTTATTAGACGATGAGAGATGTGAGAGAATAATTATAATATACACTTGATATTTGTTCTCAATCTGTAAAGCCATAGTAAAGCATTTTATTGTATGTATAAGCACATACATTCATTGGTATTTCAATAGTCTATGTGTGTTCATGCTGATTTTATGTTTGAATGTGTTTGCATGCTCTTTTCACAAAGACAATGTCTGAATGTGAAAGAGTAATTGAGTTAAAGACACTTGCAATATTTGTATTACTTTGTATAACTTATAATATAAATATATATTTTTAATATTTGTACATTTGATCAGTCTTTCAATTTGTATACTTGTAAAGTATTATTGATGAACGAATCAATTGTAAACTGTATGCCTTTATGTACCGAGATCGGACAGAGATTTCATCATAAATTAGTTTGCAATCAATTTTTTTTTTGAAACACATATAACACATAATTATTAATATACAAATTATATATTTCACGTACGAACAAATTGTTTATCATATACCGCGGTCAAACTATTTGAAATCTTTTTCCATAACAATTTAGTTTGAGACCAAATTTAATATAAAAGCATACTAAAAAAACAACCACTTTAAACAAAATATGGAAATGATTTATGACTCACATTATAATATACATGTATTTAGTAAACATGTTAAGTATCATTCATGTTAGAATGTGCTTTGATATGCATTTAAACTCTATTAAAAGCCAGGCTGTTCAATTACAATTTAGTTTATTGCATCATAATTTGATAGAAATGTTTCATAAGTTTGTTGAGTAATGAATATTCATCTCTACTATTAAGAGGTTACAATGTAATTCAGGAAAACCCCATTCATTGTTATTGTATATTGACATTTATGCCAAACGATACTGATAACACATGAGGTGTTGATTAAAGCGGGTGAAATGAAATGAATTAATGAGCATTTTAAACTATCTAATGAAAGAAATTCCTGAAATATATTGATAGGTGTGTATGCTAGCTGTAAACGGCTCTCGATCAATCAATCTCCGTTTTGGAAAACCAGCATTGACATGTGTACATTATTTGTTATATATCAATTAAAATAAACAATTGTCTTCCATTCGATACAATAATTATGAAAAGAACGCATTTGGTATAATATGGGCGCTTATATATATATTATATATAATATTTGCTGATGAGTGTAAATAAATACATTTTTGTTGTCACATTTTAACATTAATAGCCAATATCTGCAAAACGGAAGTTAACAACAAGACTCTGATTTAGCAAGTCTTGACTTGATACGTTTGTATCATATATGATACATAGCATTACAGATGTGTATGTTTAATCAGATATTTATATTCCATATAATATATATTCATAAGTTACATTTACTAAATGCATATGTATCTGTAATCTCATTCAGTGACAAAGTGTAATCGAACTGAGTGGTAGAACATGAGTTATTGGGGGCATGTACATGACATATGTACCTTATTATTTTGTAAATGATTGGGCCATGTTTTCATTGTCTTGTCACGTACTATTTGGGGGCATGTGTCCCAGGGGCGTCGATCCGTTTTTGATATTGGGGGGGCGAAATTTGAAAAAATTTCCAGAGTGACCACTGAGAGAGCTAAAAGCCCCACATTGGCATGCCCGGAAGTTTTTATTATGCGCTCATTGAAAGTGTCTTCATGGCTCGAAGACCTGATTTGGGGGGGGGGGGGGCACCCACATTTTGGGACAATAATGGGGGTCCAGGGGGCGGAGCCCCCGGAAGCTTTTAGATTTCAGACATTTGCAACTCCTATCATGGGTGTTAAAATTGTATAAAATAGTGAATCTATACTCGTAACGTATTTTTAAAGGGCATAGCGAGAAAAAGATTGAGCCTTGCATGAGATGAATCCACGTGATCCTGTATACTATAGAGCCATCGATATAATCTAGGGCATTGGGCTCCCATGAAACTAAGCAAGGGCGTCAACAACTTCTCAAAACTGGAGGGGAGACATTGCGAGGAAGCGAAGCGACCGAGCGGGGGAGGGTGTGGGAGGGGGTGTCCCCCTCCCACAGTAGGGAGCTTTTGTATTTTGGGGCGTGAAATTGTGCGATTTGGTGCACACCTGAGACAGAAATGTCACGTAATATGAAGTATATAAGTATGGATTCAAATATACATAATGACAAAGGGAGGGGGACAATATTCACCACTTTCAAATGTGGGGGGACATGATAATTATTCCAATATGATTTGCGTTCAGCGCATTTGGACCGAATGACTGAAAGATATATTTCAGATTATTTTATTTTCAGTGACGGTGGGCTATCTATAGATGAGGGTTTAATTAACTTCGTTTGAGGTGTGCGTTTGAGAAATTACACTGCCCAACACATTTCGAAATGTGAGTTCCCGCGACCAACATGAATCTTGCAATATGAGAAACTGTGCGCGCGCGAAGCGCGCGGCAAAAATGAGATTTACAGTCCTTTTCAAACTAGAAAACGGCTATTTTGAAGATTAATTATTGATAAATGTGTCTTTCCCCTCTTTGGCATTATATCACTTGATTTTTTTCTTCCTCATTTTCGGAATTATTGGGGGGGCGAAATGATATGTTCGCCCCCCCAATATTTTCATTGGGGGGGGCGACCGCCCCCCCTGCCCCCCCAGGATCGACGCCCCTGATGTGTCCCTATGCCCCCACCCCCGTAGCTATGCCACTGATAGTACACAGTTATGTTATGGTCGCTTATCTATCGGGAAACAAAATTATAATGAAAATTGAATTCAAAGTGAAACACACCAAAAAGGTACCATGATAGTGGTGCATATACCTGTACTATTGAAATGAACTGTAGTGCGCATGATTAAAAATCGATTGTTTATTGAAGTCATATTTCATGTTATATTCATTAGTGATATAATATCGACCATGAACTGGTTATATCCAATACTAACTTATTTTGTTTACATTGTTATATTATGTTGATTGAGTAAACATTTACATAATAATTCGCTGTTGTATTTATAATTAACAGTTTGTATTTCAAAAATTGTTCTTGTTCATGATGTATATATGATATGTTTGTTATTGTTAATAAATTTCAAAACTTCACTATAAAAAATCATTAAGTAGTTGTGGAGCGCTTAATTATAGACCATGATACATATTTACATCACACCATACCAAAAATAGGTGTCGGGCAATTAACATTTCATAAATTGTCTAGTTTGCTTGCCCAATCGGGCAACTAAACAGTTATTCAACTACGTGTTATTCTCATTATGGAGTATGAGGGCAAGTGCATTTTTATATTGGAGCAAGTACAATTTCAAAATGTATGATTTGACTTGCCCGAATGAGCCAGTAAAGAAAAAAGTTAGTGTGGAGGCTTGCCATAGCCAAATATATATTTGGGGTAAGAGCTAGATTGTCAAGCTTGCTCCGTTGGTGACATCTAGTAATCACTTGACAAAGGTTAATGCATATAGATATTACAAATAATGTTCATAATCCATTTCTTCACATAGAAAGCAACACACATGCAATATACAGTACAGTTCATACACACTTCCAAGAACTTCCATAACTCATTCACACGTATATATAATCAGCAATGGAGAGCAGACATAACACATAATCAATGTAATACCAGACAAGGTTTTTCGTCTTCAATTTTGGAAAATATACAATGCTAGCTACAAGCATTTAATACTAACATCCAAACTCTTTATTACAAACAATTCACCATACACAATGACTAAACGGTCAACTCTAGAGAACTCATCTAATCTACCAAAGTAAAGTAAATTTAATTTCGTTCTGTTAATTTGTAATTGGGATTTATAACGATATAAGTCATTATGTTTAAACACCCAAAAGCATATAAGTATGACATAAATACTGAATGACCTAGTTTGTCGGAAGCACACCACCTTCCTTTAATTCTGCTCCCAACAATAAATGGAGGGCTAAAGGCAATAAGAATGTTATCATTACAAACTAATATCATTGAACGGTGTGGTACACTCTAACAAATGACTAGTCAAAATGACCAGAAACCTAGTCAGCCGGGAACCTGCACTATTCTAGTAAAAATGATCCGGGAAATCTAGTCAAATACATTGATGATCTAATTTGAAATGACCTTTGTTTACAGAAAACAGAAAATTATTTTGAAATTATACTCAATGACCTAAAAACGCTATTGAGTATGATTTTTAAATATTGTTTCTGTATCCAAAGACAATATTGAATTAGAAGATTAATGTATTTGACTAGATTTTCCGAATCATTTTTTTTACTAGAATAGTGCATGAGCCCGGTCGACTAGGTTTCTGGTCAATTTTACTACCGGTAGTTATTTGTTTTAGAGTGTAGAAAACATACGTATAAGCGGAAGTAATGAAATGAAGAAAAACAAATATATAAAGATATGGAAACAAGTATGGTAAATAATTCGACGAATAATGGTGTGCCTGTATGCCCTCATGGTTTCATGCACTATTTCCGATCAGTCATTATGTCGTTTAAACCGTGTCATCTTTCAACACAGTGCTCAGCCTTTTGTTAACAAACATGACAAAGGAGGGCTGGGTTTATGCATACAGGTCTGGAAACAAACGCAGTATAATCTACAGTGTAATTTTGCGCCAATTCGAATTCCTGATGCAAACTGAATCAATCCTAATACAAAAGGGGGCAGGGTTGAATTTGCCATTTTTTATCAGGTCTGGAAAAGCACATAATTCTAAAATAAATTTGCCCAAGTGCGATCGTCTTCAAATTATTGATAGTCACATTAAATGATCAAGACAAATGTCCTGTTCATAATAAAAAAAACATGCTGTCATGTTTATATTTAAATTGATTCATGAAATGTTATCTAGGTTTTTATGTGATAAAATAATATTTAAAGAAGACTCACACAATCTTCGTAATTCCCGTAGAATTGTTAAGTTATGTAAACCCAAAACTAATTATATGAAGAATGGATTTCTCTACTCAAGTGCTCAGTTGTTTAATAGTTTACCCGAACATGTAAGACTATTCGATAATTTAATAGCTTTTGAAAATGAAATCGATAATATTTTTGTTTAGTTAAGCAAGTACCTTTGTATGTTTGACTGTTGATTTAAGTACAATTTCATATTTATACTGTTTATTTGCAATTTACAATATGTTAATAGTTACAGTTTAATTATCATAATTTGTTTTGTTTAGCTCTGTTATAGTTTGTTGTTTTTGTGTAGTTGTAGTTTTGGTTTAGATAGTTTTCGTATTATTGTATTTGTTTACATTATTTGCATTACCTTGTATCACGGCCTCTCTGAAAAACAGCCTATTTGGCTGATCGAGGGCTTTTTACCGTGTTTAAATAAAATAAAACAAACAACAAACAAACAATATTATGCTGATAGAAAGGGCGACGCAGCTCACCTCCAAGTACAGTATGGACTCGATTGAATTTGATCCCCCCCTCCCCCCCCCCCCATGTCCGCTCTTGCCTGCTAGATGGCGACAAACCCCACATAACCTCCTAGCATGCCTAGTGATCCATCCAAGTGGATCTCTAACGTTAGTTGGATATGCGGGTCATATCGCCATCTAGCGAGCAAGAGCGGACAGGGTAAATTTTTTGTTTACCACAGTCCATACTCGACTACATACCTCCGGCCTCCCCGAAGCTTTATTAAGACACCAATGTTATCTTTTGGGACCTTATTAATTATTTGTGCGTAACATTCGGTCATCTATGGGACAAAATCTGTATAATGGTATCCTGGCAGATGCCTTCCACCCCTGGATATAGCTTGTCCATCATCTGATTGCAACGTGCAAAAAGATTTTCCAGAGATCTAAATTTGAGCAACATTGTCAAAATCCACAAAACTTACTAAATACAGTGGGCCTACTCTAGCGGTTCTCGCAAACATCGATGTATTCTTTTCACCAAGCGAAGCGTTCAACAGCACGCGGTTTAACAAATTCTCTTTCGTAAATAATAAGATGCTTTCAACCAAAAGGCGCTAAATCCACTTTTTCAACTTCCGAGGAAAACAGGTTTCTTTGTCCCACTTTGTACACGTGCCTATGGGAATATGAAAATTTAACTTTCTATATTTTGATTTTGAGTGAGTTATTTGGGGTAAAATGTGGATTCCTAGATAGCTACGTAGAGTATTCATGTAGATATATCGTTAACTCAATTTTTGGGGAAAGTGGATTTAGCGCCTTTTGGAAGCGAGCTGTATAATGTTCGTATTTGATAATCTGTGGTGGAGACTTTTGACTGTGTACAAAGTCAACGCTATTAGTTAGCGAATATCACTTTGCATTTTCGCACATTAATTTTCTCGGTCATGTACTTCATAATCCATGAAATGTTTACAAATCACTCAGTCACAGAACACAAACATATACATTTTATTAACCTTTCCTCAGTTTTTGAACATATCAACAAGGCTAAGATATCCCTTTACAAGCATCATCCCCTTAAATAAATATTTTAAATAAAGTTGTGTAACATCCAACAATTTAATCATATCCTCTCCCCCCCCCCCCCCCCCTCTCACCCTTGAAAAAATTCCAACTAAATACAGTTAAGCAGCAGGTGAATACATAAATTGCTTCTCTCTACCCAGCGGCCCTAATATGGTAAAAGGGTGTATCTCGAATATACACCGGCGTACATAAAGCCGAGAAAAATGACTTTGAAGTTTGAGCATTTTGTTTTGCTATAGAAGCCTTAGGAATGGTCGTATGCTGTTGGAGTTTGTTTTAAAATGTAATGTATCATTCAAATATTATTTTAATATAGTTTTCATTTTTGTAAACTTCTTATATTTAGAGTAAGGTTCATTTTTATCCAGATACACCCTTCTGCCATAAAAATTGACACACGCCGTAATACGTCTCTTTTTGGTAAAAGGTATGTATCTGCAGAAACACCATGATTATTCCTTCACTTAATTGGCTAAAAGGGTGTATCTTCAGATACACCCTTTTACCAAAATAAATGAGTGAATTATTCCGTCACTTTTTGTTGGTAGAAGGGTTTATCGATGAGATACACCCTTTTACCAAAATAAATGAGTGAATTAGTTTGTTGATTTTTTTGGCAAAAATGTTTATGACTGCGCGCGCTGCATGCATAATATGTGCAGAATATAATTGTTGCGATCGCAAAGCTAAATAAAAGATCCACTGACAATAAACGGTTAACGTACGGGATTCTGTTCTTCGAATCAACATTATTATCTTGCACAGGATCCGATATTTGGCAGAGATTCTCTTGTATTCAAGTATTATTTGTAAGGTAAGAAACCAAAGTTTATGATAATTTATTTTTATGACGATCCTTAAACAAATAAACCTGATAATACGACGTTAAGTCGGCTAAATAAATAAGAGTGGGATCTCGACTGCCGTGCCCAGTCCCATCTGTGCAAATATGTGTGTGCCCGTATTTTGCGTCGGTGACTCAACTTTGTTCACCTGCTAAACAGTAAACACTCTTGTTTTAGGTCAAAATTAACCCCAAAAAAGGCTCAGGTGTATGAATATAAACATAATTGACAATGGAATACTGTAATGACCGACAGTTATTGATTCTAATCAATAAAACTAAAACTTTAAAAGAGGCCATGAATGATGAAGACGTTGATAATTAATATTATTTAATTCAAACATATAATTATAATTAAACTGACCAGAAATATATTGTGATTAAAAAATGAGCAAAGAAAATGGGATTCCAACGGGATTCGAACCCGAGACCTCCGGATTGCTAGACCGGTGCTCGACTTAGACTTACTGACTGAGCTATAGAAAACCGTCCCTATGACGGCATTCGTCCCATAGAAACCCCTTAATTTTCATTGCTCGTGAGGTCAGAAGCTATTATAAACCTGACATAAACCCGAAGGATAGAAATCAACTTGGGGATATCTGCGAGGGATCACCGAACTGATGAATGCCGTCATAGCGTTTTCTATAGCTCAGTCGGTAAGAGCACCGGTCTAGCAATCCGGAGGTCTCGGGTTCGAATCCTGTTGGAATCCCATTTTCTTTGCTCATTTTTAATAATATTATTCGTACATATCTCTAAGAAAGAGTAGTTACATGGTCCAATTAGCTGGATAATAGCAACAAAAATTATAGATTTGTCAATCTGGATCTTGATATAATATTAATACTCTGATAAGCTAAACTTGAGCTATAATCTACATGGTCTGAAGAAGTAACAAGGCCCTCTAGTCTTAGTCTTAGACTTTGTCATGTGGTCACAAACTTAAATTTGATTGTCTTTCTTCCTTTTATTTTTAAACATTTATTTAACAGTTGCAGCATCATCGAACACTATGGCCGATGAATCAGAAGATGATGCAGAATTTACGAGAGAGCTCATTTCACAATGGACAACATAAGCAGCAAGTGCGCAGGCACCATCAACATCCGCTGATCTTCAGACATCAACAGAACAGACAATTGACTCTTCTCAAGTCATCTCATCAAAGCATTCAGGAAGGTCAACCAAGCCATCACTTCTGTAGTGACTCACTTCACTCTACATTTATAGCCTGAACAACAGACTAACTACGATCAAGGCTGAAAAACAATTTCTGCAGCCGACATCTCATGGATAACATTCTATTTTATTATGGCTCGTTTATAGCCTGGCCAGACTAATGTTGATCCAGCTCGACTCCAGTGGCTGACCTGTCTGATCCATGTCAATTTATCTTCGGTCAGATAATCACCTCTTTGTTTCTCCTCTGCCACGTGGTATTTTAGCTCTTCCACCAACTTCCATCAGAGTAACATCTCCTCATCATCGCCATGTTAGTTACCATTCAACTAACATGGTTGTCAACCACTCCTTGATTTCACCAACTTCAAGGGAGAGTCCGCATACTGACATCATGGGACGTTAAACTTCAGCCATTCAACTTCATCCACCTCTTCATCCACCGAGCCATTCGGTCTTCCATCCATCTTTTCTTTGATGTTCATCATTTTGTCTTCATCTTTACGGACATGTTTTATTAGCACCATGTTAGGCTTCCAGGCTTTTCTTCTCGATCTCCACGGCACGTGCCGGAGTTCGATTGCCATCGCTGCCACATCATGCGCGCTAGTCCATCGATCGAACAAGATTCAACATCGTCATCTCTTCACGCACGCTCGCATTCTACTTCTTCATCATCTCTCCGAACTCTCGCTATTCTCGCTATACATTTCATCCGCGGACTGTCACTTACTCTTTCTAGGCCTATACAAATTAACTAATCGCAGTGCAATACATCCTTTTGGACATTTGTTTATCTTCTTAATAATGACGTCATTCCAATTTATATCAACTGCGTGGACATTCATTTATTCCCGTGTCAAGCTTGTATTTCTATATATTTAATTAGTAAGCTAGTATTGGGTGCTGGTGTCTGCCGTGTGTGTTTATCAATCACCGTCGTCGTCGACATCAACAACAACAACACACACGCAAGTCTGATACAATCTATCACACACCACATTAACCCGTTTTTACTAAACTTCCATTGTAAACTATTGATGCACAGGCAGTAGCAACAAACACTGGTCCTCAGACATCAACAGAACAAACAACCGAATTGTCTCCAGTCATCTCATCAAAACATTCATGAAGGTCAACCAAGCCATCACTTCGATCAACATCGAATCAGACACAACAAAAAGACACTGACACTAAAAAGAGGGGAAAAAATGGAAAGATGTTGGCACGTCAGAAAAGTCGATCTGTATACATGTGTAACATTTGTGACAATGAGTGCTTGCAACTTCCCGATGGATGTATATTTGAAGACAATTCTATTTGTTGTGATTGCTGCCACAAATGGTGTCATTTTGTATGTGTAAACATTCTAGATAAAGATGATGATCAGCTGATTGAAGAGAGATTGTTGCCCAAAATGCACATCATGAATTCAAAATAAAGACCATGTTAAAGCATGATATAAATAGAAAGACAATTTATTTGTTGTTTTCTAACAAATTTTCAACAGATGTCATTACAAGAAATGCTTGCCACTTTACTATCATATCTCTTAGGAACAGTATAAAAAAATGACTAAAACAGTATGTTTGGTGAGAACCAGCAAACATTTTCTGATACTTCTAGGTACTGTGCAATAACAGCCCTGCAATTTAATTTATTTATAAGCATTTGTGAAGTGGTATAATAATATGTGAACTTCTAGGCAACTGCATGGCATTGGTTGCATTGCAATATATTATGCTGACATGTGACATAATAAATAATTAAATATAATAATAATAATAATAGTGGCTACTTATATAGCGCACGTTCTGGTCATCGGATACATACTGCACTCAATCCAGCACACAAAGTGCACATTGTCCACTCCCTGGGGAGCATATGATATATATTGTATTATTAAGTTATATCTGTAACTTTAAAACTCAGTAATCAATATGCGTTCATGCAGCAGACTTAAGATAATGCATGCATGAACTGAGTTGTACACAAAAATGTACAGTGAAACCTTGTTATAACAAGAATGTTTGGTCCATTTCATTTACCTGATAAGTGATATCAGATATTGTGTTGTATCAGGGCTTAAAAATAGAATACATGGAACCAGAACCTGTGAAATTACCTCACTATATCAAGTACCTCGTTATAAATAGGCTCCACTAGAGTAATACAAGAATAGGACAAATAAATATGTACATTCAAAGACACAATTAATTGTACAGTTGCTTCTAATAGGCCGCTTCGGTAATGTATGCAAATAATATGCGCATGACGTCAGACTCCCCGTCGTCAAGCAAAGTACTTTTGTTAAGCTTGCCGACGGGGAGTCTGACGTCATACGCATATTATTTGCATACATTACCGAAGCGGTCTATTGCAAGTCATATCATGTGACTAGATGTGCAAAATTGATCTGTTCAAATGCACATTTTCTGACTAAAAATGAATGGCCACTTTAAATTGATTGTGAATCTTTCTACAGCAGAGACCTCTACACACAACACAATTGATTCACATAAGGCATAAGAAAGAGTTGATTACAGTATTAAACATGTACAAACTTGCAAGTAAAACATGACATGCGTTTTTGTAATACTTAATTTGTTTTTGTTTTTCAGTCACTTTGATGTGATGTAACGAGGCAATAATACAAGTAATTTACTTTTGGCACAAAACACTACGTACATTTATTTACACACTAGTAAGTTATATCTTGATGCATTGTTTTTTATACACATGTTTTTGTTTTGTTTTTATGTGTCATTGCTTTGATTTGATGGCAATTTAAGCATAATGCACTACCACGAGCAAGCTGTGTATAATTTACAAAATAAATGTAAGTTTTTTACCAAACTGGCAACTAATGATACAATACTGTTTTATGGTCATACCCTGAGAGGACCTTGTAGGTAGTGTTGTTGATTTCGGGAGTATTTACTACCCGGGACTCACGATAACATCTGCATAAATTTCAACAGCAATAAAATAACAAATAATAAACTTTTTAAAAGCTTTGTCTACATTCATTTACAATGTGGTTATTGATTATCAAAACATGTTGTGCCTATGCCAAATGTACCAGTAGCAAAGTGCACATTTACTTTGCAATGTGTCAGCTGTGAAGAAAATATTGCATATAAAACCAAACCCTGGATATATAATTGTTAACAATTATAAACATACAATAGAATTATGGAAGTTAGCTAACTACATGTATGCATACATGTTTCAGAATCTGACATTCAGGATTCAATAAAGAGCTAATTATAACTAATCCATATCTACACAGCATCTTTAGAATAAAAGAAAGACTTGATGGTTGTATGAATGATTGTAAGAAAACTTACATGTGTGGAGTTAAGAGCAGTGAAACCTATTTATAATGAGAATGTTGGGACCATTGAATTTACCTTGTTGTATTACATGGCTTAAAAACAACAAAGTACCTATAGACCCTGGACTCGTGAAGTTACCTGACTATATCAGGTACCTTGTTTTATAACACTTGTTATAAAGAGGTTTCACTGTACATAAATGAATGAAAGTTTATGCTACTAGTGGCATGTAATGTTTACTTAGTCAGCGAACACATGAAAAAAGAGATTAACTGGAGGCAGTGCAGGTTTGTCTCCCTGTGAATTCAGTGAGACTTCCCCCACCCATGTGAATTCCCCCACCCATCAACCTTTTGCATGTATCACAGCAACAAGTCATGTGATCGACCTTCTGTAACTGAACGCCTGCCCCAAAATCACTCACTTTTGTGTCTACAATTCCTATGCACCATTACATTATGATTATGAACTCATAGTTATAACTACACCATGCTCGAAAGGAATACAACAATTACAAACGACTAAGTAAAAAGCCTGTTATCATTAAAGAAGAGCCGTTACAACTCAAGAGGGTGCTCTCTAAACACACTAAAATTAAATATTGTGCATGTGATGTTTTATTGAAAAAGTGATTAAATAGAGAGATAATCAACAGCTATTTAAAAACCTCTTCTGTAAATTTCTGAAAAGAGGAAGCATTTAAATGAGAATTTTGATTGCTGGTTCAAAACTAATGAATAATTGTGGGGCCCAACAATTATTACTAATGGTTATGTTTATTGATATTTCAGCCATTTCTGAACCTATTTTGATCAAACCAAATTTATTATCTCATTAAATTGTATGCTCTTTCGAATTTGACACTCATTTTTGTTTGTATTATCTCACAAAAGTTATTTTGTGTAGCGTCACCTTTACCAAAACAACTATCCCTTAAAGGCGTGGGACATAAGAGCAAAAAAGAGGGCTTACTCTTAAAAGAAATATTGAAACACCAATTTGTTTTACATTTTAGATTCTTTGGAGCAAATTTTATCCAATTCAACAAAATAATTTGAAATCACTCATGCATTATGATGATTTACATATTATGCAAATCTATTTGACTACTACTACTTGTTATAGACAATAATTCAATATCTAAATGATATCAAGTTTCACTTGATTGGGTCAAACAGCCTGTGATTCTACCAGGCCAAGTTCCGTTCCGGTCTGAAGACCAGATACAATTTGTATGAACCTTTCCGAATCGGTTCCCATCCAGATGTTCCTTCAAAGTCCCAGCTAGTGCTGTTGACGAGTCACGGGTACCCGGGTCCCGCCGAAAAATGTTGAGTCCCGGGCGCAAAAATCGATACTCGATATCCCGAAAAAAAAAGCAAAAGTCCCCTTTTTGAACGCCCAAGTTATCTGCCCACTCTCATTTTTAGCTCATCCGGCCCGAAGGGCCCGATGAGCTTATGCCATGGCGTGGCGTCCGTCGTCCGTCCGTCCGTCCGTCCTTCCGTCCTTCCGTCCGTCTGTCCGTCCATAATTTTCAAAATGCTTCTTCTTCGTTATTTTTCAACCGATTTTGATTCTGATTGTTTCATAAGATAGGGCTAGGAGGGGGATTTAAAACTTCTACACAGAATCGTGAAATTCATTATATATGCTAATTTATGCAAATTTATTCGAAATCACAAAAAATGCTTCTTCTCCTTCATTTCTTGACCGATTTTGATTTGGTTTGCTTTATCTGGTAGAGCTAACTTTGGTACACTAAACTTGTACACAGAATTTTGAAATTTTTCTCCATTAATTAATTATGGTAATTTATGCAAATTTATTCCAAAATTCACAAAAAATGCTTCTTCTCCTTCATTTCTCGACCGATTTTGATTTGGTTTGCTTTATCTGGTAGAGCTAACTTTGGTACACTAAACTTCTACACAGAATTTTGAAATTTTTCTCCATTAATTAATTATGGTAATTTTTTATTTATTTATTTATTTATTTATTTATTTATTTATTTATTTATTTATTTATTTTTATTATTTATTTATTTATTTATTTAATTTTATTATATTTTTTTAAATTTTTTTTTAAATTTATTTTTTTAAATTTATTTTATTTTTATTTTATTTTTTTCCCCACGTCCCTTCTGGGGCGTCAAATTTATATTTTGTTCACTCTATTTTTTTTTAAATTAATTTTTATGTCCCTTCCAGGGCATCACATTTTTATTTTTTGACCAGTTGAAAAGTGTACCACATGAAATTTGCGATATTTGATGTTGCGAGATGCCGGATGAGCGCTACGTCATTGACGTTCTGGTCTTTTCTTTCCCGAGTTTGTCATAAATAGGCTGCATTTTTGTCACTTGAATGAACATGTTTTCCCAGCGGCGTGACATGCCGATAGCGAAATCAACAAATGGGTAAATTCCGGGTACCCGTGACTCGCCCGAAAAATTATCGCGAGTCCCGGGAGGGAAATACTCCCGAAATCGACACCTCTAGTCCCAGCATTAGTTTGGCAGCTCGTTAATGATGCTACTATCCCTGACTGTCAGATTTATTTTCACCATCTCAAAAGCCAAGGCAATTACTCTCTTCTCAGTAGACGCAGTTCAAGACTAACACCTGACATGGCACATTTCTGAAAGTAGGAGGGGTCAGCTAGGTAAAAGCAACAGGCTGGATGCTTGTGAAGTTCATGGTTGTGTCCAGCAAAAATTGACCCTTCCTTTCTCTTTTCAGACTGATGCCTCTTGTATTTCCTAAGCAGTATGCTAGCTCTATAGTGTTGTCGTTTGCGGGAGTATTTACTACCCGGGACTCGCTACCCATTTGTTTATAACACGATCGGCATGTCACGCCAGCTGGGAAAACATGTTCATTCAAGTGACAAACATTGAGCGCATTTATGACAATAAATCATCTTCTTGAATGAACATGAAAGCTCTGGCGTTCAATGAGGGGACTTCCCCTTTTTTGGGGAAATCGAGTATCGATTTTTGTGCCCGGGACTCGACATTTTTCTGCGGGACCCGGGTACCCTGGACTCAGCTCTATCACACTGTCTGGGGCAAGAGGAAGTTTCATTCAGTTGATGGCTAGCTGTCCCTCTTCCATCTATGTGAATATGAGGCTTGTATGTCTGACTCTGCAATCAAACTCCTTTAGTAGACACCTGGAAATACAGAAACAGAGGAAAAGAAAACATATAATGAGCTCTGCTTTAAAATAAAACACAGTTCAGTAAATATACTTATTACATGTACAATCATTTGTTTTACAATACTCTCTCGCTTAAATGAAATTAACATTGTAGATAATTGCAAATGTATTTTGTTTGTAAACATGATACAGTGTATTATACACATTTGAAGACATTACAATTATTTATGTTCTTTGTCGCAATACGACACGGAAAGAAGTCGAGGAGGTGCATAAATCACTCATTTGTATGCGGAATGGAGCAAAAAATCATCATTCTGATGCACCCCATAGTTGTATCACATATTTATCTGGATCGACAAATCTATCGCTTTCATGGCCTTTTTGACATTATTATTGTTATTTTCACTGTCGGCATTCTAGCGATAGACGCAACCCATATACTCTGCCTGGGGAGGCAAGAACACTGTAAGTCGGCAGTAAAAGTTACTTACGAAAAATTAGTTGACTTCGAATACAAAACGCCAACATTCTCGCACTTTGAGCGACATAATTTGTAGCCCTATCAATACATTTAGGGCTACTACATGTATATTACTTTAACTCACCGATCTCGTGTGTCGCTATACATGTCATTCTATAATTATGGCGATTTGGGAGATTTTACAACGATTTTCCATCACTCTTCATCGGTCTTTCGCCGTTCAAACTGCCGTTAACGTACACATATATGCAATAATTACGTCAACGCACCTGGACCGATCCGTTCAGTACGGTATCACTAGCGTGCACACACACAAAAAAAAAAAGGCAAAATTAAAATGAGTTGTTTGACTTGACAAACTGTTACTGCTACATTTTTAGCAAATAATTGTGGGCCAGTGATTCCAATAATTATTCGGTAGCGGTAACAGTTTGTCAAACTTGTCAAACAACTCATTTTAATTTTGCCTTTTTTTTTTGTTTTTTGTGTGCACGCTAGCGATACCGTACAGGTGCGATGACGTAATTATTGCATCTGTGTACATTAACGGCAGTTTGAACGGCGAAAGACCAATGAAGAGTGATGGAAAATCATTGTAAAATCTCCCAAATCGCCGTAATTATAGAATGACATGTATACAGCGACACACGAGATCGGTGAGTTAAAGTATTATAGTAGCCCTAATGTATTGATAGGGCTACAAATGTTGCTCAAAGTGCGAGAATGTTGGTGTTTTGTATTCGAAGTCAACTGATTTTCCGTAAGTAACTTTTACTGCGGACTTACAGTGTTCTTGCCTCCCCAGGCAGAGTGTATAGGTTGCGTCTATCGCTAGTATGCCGACAGTGAAAATAACAATAATAATGTCAAAAAGGCCATGAAAGCGATAGATTTGTCGATCTAATATTTATCTGCTAATCGGTGGTAAGTACTGTATCATAGTATCATTTTAAGCACAATTATCGTGCACATAAAATGATTAATTCGGGGTCACTATTAGCCCAACCTAGAACGCGAACACTAGCGCTCTGCGCTAGCGTTCACTAGAGTTAGGGTACGCGGGGAGATAAAATTAACAAATGAAAATAGGCGAGAAGCTTGACTGTAGGCTAGCACTTCAGACGCAAACAATCCCCAATTTGTTACACCCTGACCATCGGCATCGTATCAGACAATGTCAATCAAAGGTCAATGCTTTTTTGGCCTCATTCACGCTTCTCAGAAGTACAGGAAAGTTTGGGTATGCGCATGTCACTGTGCTACAGTACCAAGTCCAAGACTCACATAAAAATTGCCAAAGACGGTACGTAGCTTATTTACGGTTAACTCAAGTGAACGCTAGCGCGGAGCGCTAGCGTTCAAGGTCGGGCTGATAGTGCCCCCGAATTTATGATCTAATGTGCACAATAAGTGTGCTTAAAATTATACATATGATACGGTACTTCCACCGATTAGATGATACATATGTGATGCAACTATGGGGTGGATCAGATTCAAATGATGATTTTTCGCTCGATTCCGCATCAAAATGAGTGATTTATGCACATCATCGACTTCTATCTGTGTTGTATCGCGACTTCTGAACGATCGATTACCGTACGACCACTAAACGCGCGAGTCAGATCTGCCGTCTATTCGGCGGGCGCGGTACTTGAATGGAGACCGTTTGCGCGATCATCGATCGTTCAGAAGTCGCGATACAACACATATAGAAGTCGATGATGTGCATAAATCACTCATTTTGATGTGGAATGGAGCGAAAAATCATCATTCTGATCCACCCCATAGTTGCATGACTTGCATCACATGTATCATCTAATCGGTGGTAAGTACCGTATCATATGTATAATTTTAAGCACACTTATTGTGCACATTAGATCATAAATTCGGGGGCACTATCAGCCCGACCTTGAACGCTAGCGCTCCGCGCTAGCGTTCACTTGAGTTAATTTACGGTCACGTAAAATGCCCACAATCACACTCAGTGTTAAATGTGTTTATTGTACCTTTGAGTTTGGCTTCAACTTCATCATCATAATCCATGCCATGCATGGACATGGTCATGTTCGTAATATTATATTAATAATTATCACTCGGTCTCAGTCACTTTCAGACTGAGACAGAGTCAGTCAAATTCCAATGCAATGGCAATGCCATAGCAATGTCAAAAGACGATCAATGACAATGTCAATGCATGACGATCACGATCATGACGATGGATGTGAATTGATAGCCTGCCTACTCGAGATAATTATCTTATTCTTACATTATTCGAACTAACAACATTTACTGTTTTATATTCAAAATTACCTTTTTCGCTGTTGCATTGGATCAAGTTGCTTTCGGTTTAGTTTGCCTAGGCTAGCCCTGTGTCATGCTCTTAAGTCTTGTCTTGATTGATTTTGTAAGATTTGTAAGATTTTTATTGACTCTATCGACCCCCTCTCGGGGTATGAGAGTACAAACATATTTACATAGTATAAATATAACAATAGTATAACAATGATAAACATGTGATAATATAAACAATGATAAACATAATCATGGTAATATAAACAATGACAAACAAAAAAATACATGAACTGAACAATGATAAACATGTGATAATATAATTATGAACAAATGAACATATTTACAGATCAAGGCGAACTGGGCAATTCACCCTCCTACCGCTACGAGTGTGCCTAATAACATTACTCACTTGCGGGATGTCATTTACAGGGTTACTAACTACCCTTGGCTCTTTAGAAAAATGTGACATAATTATGGTAACGAATTTGGCTAATTTCTTCAACTGGCAAGGATGAACTGTATTAAAAATCTTATCCATGTGCAATGCACTTGGTCTTAAGCTACTACCACACAAATTATTTGGTATATACTTCTTTCTCTCATTTTGAAAGAATGGGCATACAAAAATATAATGAAATTCATCACCAATGTCTATTGACGTACAGAGTGGGCATTGCAGGTCATGTACTACATTTGTATCAAATCTGCCTTTATTGACTGGTAATCTATGTGATCTACATCTAAACTTGCTTAAAGCTATTGCTTCTTTCTGACATAGTATATGCAAGTACTTTTCATATGCCAACTTATTCTTAAACATCCTATAGTTAGTGCAAATTCTATTTGACCAGGTAGCTGCACTCCATTCCTGACAAGAAATGTCAGAAAGCCTAATTTTCATAGTATTCATAATCCAGGCAGCACTATATCCTTCTCCTTGGGCTCGCCAAACGTTCCCGAGTCCTGCGAAATCGAAACTGTTTGCAAGGAACTCAACCCATTGTGACTTAATATTATTTCCACTTTGTGCTTCAGCTTGGGACTTCAAAAGACATTTAAAAAGAATCAATGAATACTTTGATTGCTTCCCCTTAACTAGCCTAACCCAATATCCAATCATTCTACTCTTAATTTTATCCAATATTTTACCACGTCCCGTTTCCCCATAAACCATGCAGTCAGGTGTACACTTATTTACAAACAATATTGTTCTTAAAAATTTTCTTTGAAAAACTTCAAGTTGATCTATACACTCATAGCCCCAGACCTCAGCACCATATAATAGAACTGGCAAAACTAAGTGGTCAAATAAATGGCATTGTGTATCAACAGATAAATGCAACCTCTTTGCCTTTACTAACATACTATACATTGCCTTTCTAGCTTGTGTGACCTGTTTAGCAATTGCCTTTTTAAAATTACCATTATAATTAAATGTCACCCCTAAATATACAAAGTCATAAACAACTTCCAGTACACCACCATCATAAACAAATTCCGGAATTCTTCTAACTTTCCCACGTGAAAAAACAACAATTTTCGTTTTGCTGGCATTAACAGTTAGGTGCCAAGTATCACAATAAACTTTCACTGCATTTAGAGCTTTTTGCAATTCTTCAGGAGTTTCTGCCAAAATAATAGTATCATCAGCATATAATAACGAAAATAAATCCTTATACATTTCAACATCATCAAAAGGCAACCTATTTTTAATAATAGTATTCAAAAACTCTAATCCCTTGCACGAGTTTCCAATAGATTGTCGAAAATCATTCAAATAAATAGCAAACAAGAGAGGTGACAGGTTTTCACCTTGACGCACTCCAATATTGCATGTAAATAAATCAGACATCTCTCCCTTGTTAGCAACACACGATTTAGCACACCTATACATATTTCTTATAACATTAAAAATCTTTCCTTTTACTCCTATTCTAAACATTTTGACCCACAGTGCTGCACGATCAATCAAATCAAAGGCTTTCTTATAATCAATAAATGCACAATAAAGGCGTTTTGAATTTTGTAAATAAACATCAATTATAGACTTTAAAACATACACATTATCAGCGGTTGAATAATTCGACCGGAAGCCAGCCTGTTCTTCTCCTAACAAACTTTCATCCTCAAAGAACTGGGTGATCCTATAATTTAAAATTGATGTAAACAATTTACCTAGGCAACTCAATAACGTAATGCCTCTATAATTATCAGGGTTTGCATTCTCGCCCTTATTCTTAAATATAGGAATTATTATCCCAATACACCATTCAGTTGGGACAATACCAGAATCCAATACAACATTAAAAAACTTAACTACAACCTGGAGAATCTCCGGTGAGCAACTTTTAAGAAACTCATTTCTAATAGAATCCCTTCCACACGCTTTAGTATTCTTAAGCTTCTTAATCATCATCTCAACTTCATTCAAAGTAATAGGAACATCGAGACAAACATTTGCTTGAGACAACTCTTGCATAACAATTGGGGGTTCCGGTTCAACAACCTCCCTATAACTTAAGCGACTAAAATGATCTACAAAATCCTTCAATAAAACATTTCCCATATCTTTTCCTTTGTGTCCTTTCTTATCATTCAATAGCTGCCAATATTCCTTAGGATTGTTTGTTCGCAAGGAACGCAATAATTTATTCAAATTCTGAGAATATAACCTCTTTTTAAAACGTAACAAGTTCCTATAAGATTTCCCTGCCTCATCATAATCTCCTGAATCAACAGGAACATCAGAGTTCCTTAACAATTTTACCTTTCTCTTCCATCTATTTTTAACATTCAAATATTCTTTCCGAGCTTCCCTACATTCAATATCGAACCATGGCTGTTGTTGACCTTGCTTACGCTGATTATTACTTATTTTACTTTGATTGTTTCTATAATGCTTTAATTTACAGACTCCAATTTCCTGTGCTGTACTCAAGAACATATCACACAAATGGGAATAAAAAATATCAATACTCTCTTGATCGACATCAGCTTCAAGTTGATCTACATATTCATGCATTAACCCGCTACAATCTTTAGTATGTTGCCTAAAATCTAACATACTATCGCCATTCCATTGAAAGGCAAGAAAATCGGACTTGTCTGACCCTGTAAGTTCTTCCCTTATTTCATTTCTCAAAGAATCGCCATTCAATTCAACTTTAAATTGCAAGGTCAGCATGATAGGGCAGTGAACATCAGACAAACATCTATCAAATACATCAACATTAAAATCTTGTACTAATGGAAATAATCGTTTAGAGAGTATAGCATAGTCAATAGCGCTACAACCACCATTCTTATTAAAACAGGTATATTTTCCAATATTCTGATCACTACCTACCCTACCATTCACAATTCTTAAATCAAAGCTTTGGCACATTTCAATGACCTTCTTACCACTATTATTAACAACTGCATCACTATTAGAACGAGAATTAAGAATATCTGTATTATCTAAGTCACCATCACAAGCACCTAGGCTGGACTGGTCCACAAAATTGTCTACATCCAAAAAATCATCAAGCAACCCTGTCCTGGCATTAAAGTCCCCTAATAAACAAAGTGGTGCATCATATTTACTCTTAATATTAACAATGTCAGTACATAAATTATCAAACACTTCTTGAGAATAATGAATGGATCCTTCACAGGGTAAATAAACAGCACCAATAATGAACGAAAAACCGAGGAACTCACTCTCAACCTTGACTGATTGATTGATCACTCGATTCGCTGCGGCTGGGAATTGGAAGCATTTAGGCGCTCGATGGTCGGGAGCCACGCCGCTCGTGGGGGCTGAGCTGTGCAGTCGTTCAGACCACCGCTCAAAGCATTGGCACACAATCCTTCGCGAATGTTGACTTGCCCGTCCAAATCCGTCCATTTCTGGAAAACTTTAATAGCGATTCCTGTCAGGTCATTCTGTGGTGCCCATTCTGTTTAACCGCGATATCTTGGTCTTCCAAAAAAAAAAGTTTTGGGCGGAAATATGCACGTAAAAACATATATTTTCACTCGCATAATTAATGGTACTCGCGTGTATACAGGCCGCATAGCTAGCTACAGTGCAATTATAGCACTAGTACTGTGCAACTTGCACATGCAAAGCGCATAATTTCATGTACTGACGTGGGGCGCGGGCCCCCTGGGGGCAGGGGCACGATTACGGACCAGCGACATTTACCATGGTATAATTAGCACAATTGGCTCTAACTCATCGATGTCAATATGCTAGAATAACATACAAATTAACAGAACGTAGAAGACCATACAAATCGCCCTTACTCATTAAGCCGTAAATGATTACACAAGCACTGATCGAGAGATCAGCAGTGGAACTAGGTATGGTCCTGGGTCATGATCGTGCTCGCGGCCACAGCTACCAATATTTTGCAAAATTGACAGACCTTGTAAATCGTATACAATAATACACGTCCACACAGATACAACTTTTTGCCAAAAATAAATCTAATGGTAAGTGTGATGGTTATTTTGGTTAAAGGGTGTATCTATAGATACATCCCTTTGCCAAAAAAGTCCGATGGTAACTAATGAAGGATTTTTATGGTAAAAGGGTGTATCTATAGATACATCCCTTTGCCAACAAAGTCCGATCGTAACTTATGAAGGATTATTATGGTAAAAGGGTGTATCTATAGATACACCCTTTTACCATAATAATCCTTCATAAGTTACGATCGGACTTTGTTGGCAAAGGGATGTATCTATAGATACACCATTCTGCCAAAATAACTATCAGACTTACCCAGTATTCAAAGGGTGTAACTATAGATACATCCTTCTACCAAAAAAAATAGTGAAAAAGGGGTAAAATTACTCCAGATACCTCCTTCTATCTCGAAAACTAAAGCTCAGTCACTTCTGAAACTTTGCTAAATGAAACTTTTGACCTCAAAAACCCCCCAAATGGAAAAACCTGAAAAAGTCATATTTTCTCAGATACACCCTTTTACCATATTAGGGCCGCCAGTGCCCCGTTGCATAAAACTTTCTGCAATATATTACTTACCATTGGAGTAAAGACAACTGGCCTAACAATCAAAATGAAGCAATATAACTTGTATACATGGGTACAGTGGCCGGGTGTTACTTAGTCTTCGCGCCATTGGCAGCATGTGGTTATTATGCTCCCAAGGGAGTTGAGGAAATACGAAATATCGTTGTTGGGCTTTGAACTGTACTTGATGACCATGGGAAATAATACAAAATTGTGCTTAGAAACTCTGTATAAAGCGCTATATAATTGCGAGCTATTACGCTTTTATTATTAGTGTTATTATCATTATAACTAGTATTAGTAGTATAAGTATTATTATTATCCTTATAACACCGCCCTTCTGTTTTCATACTGGCTCAGCATATTTCCCTTTACTCATCTATATCTTTGTTCTTTACATGTACTTTCGCCTGCCAAAATATAATGTATATTATCAATTCGTTATTTTCATTTTCCATTCATGATGTCATTGATTTGTATAATTGGGTTAACTGCAGAAAATATGGTCTTTGAAATTAACAAAAGGGGGAACCCCACACTATTAATACTTCGATTCACTCGTAACACATTATGATAATTTGTATTTGCATACATTTTGTGGTACCAGTTGTAAATACATGTACACCATATAGTACGATTACAGCTAACATATTGCGAACAAAGAATCAATCGTTCATAATGCCATCGCACTTATGCTAAAATGTGTGTTTCACATGCATGTATTATTAATATGTGTGGTGCGAAGTTCATAATGGCGCTCAATTGATCAATTCAATTGGAAGCCTGTTGATGGTGTGACGTAGCATATTTGTCGTTAGACACGGCGGTAGTGGACGGTATAATTGAGTTGTAGCAAACATGGCGGAAGGTGGTAGTATGCAGACGCCAAGCCCCAGCACTTCGGGTGGAACGGACAAAGGTATTTACGAACAACTACCATGGACATTATTTGCAAATATAATTTGTCTGAAATTCATGTACATTAGAATTGCCATACCGCTATTACACTGACGACTATATATGCTTCAACTTGATGCGGTGTGTAGCCTATGTGTTATCATTGGCAGTTCGTGTTAGTATTATAATAAATAATGCACCCATTTTCATCGAGGCTTCTTTTATACCGTATATCATTGTGTACACGGTTTTTGAATGTGTGTCTGTTTTTAAATTGACATTTCAGTAGAGCGGAAATATTATTTTAATCATTGGCACATCGCTATAACGAATGAGTATAAAGCTACACACGAACAGACAAGAACTCTAACCAATCCTCTCCTCTTACATGGTGCAACCGCAAACCATAGTATCTACAACACCATGGAAACCGATACTTACAAACAACATTTAAATAGCTGTGCGCGGAAGGCTTACAAATGCTTGCAACCTGAATAATGTTAGTATCATTGCAAAGGGAATGTTACAATCTTCCTAAATATTCATATTTGTTTTTCCAAAATTGTCACAGAAATGAATTATCTGCTATTAAATGTGATGACATTTGCTACCCGATTTTCGCCCCCGATCAGCCCGTTGTGTGATGGTACCCAGGTCGAAATTCCCATAGAACCAAGACCCATAGGATTCCCATAGAGACCCATAGGCCTAATGGTTTCTATGGGATCCTATGGGTTTCAATAGGGAAAGTGGAACATGGGTTTCTATGGTTTCTATGGGTTTCTATGGGTGTGGGTTTCTATGGGTCCTATGGGTTTCTATGGGTCCTATGGGTTTCTATGGGTTTTTATTTTATGGATTTCTGTTGGTCCCATAGAAACCCATAGAAACCCATAGAAACCCATAGAAACCCATAGAAACCCATAGGATATTCCTATGGGTTTTCTATGGGTTTCCTATGGGTTTCTATGGTAATTTCGACTTGGGTATGAATAGTGACGTAACATGTGTGAATCGGAAGTCGCGCGCCCATCGCAAATAGCGCGTACGTACGAGCGCCCGGCTACGTATTGTGTATGTGTATTGTGTTACTCGAACGCCAAGTTTTTCGTCACAATGTCCGATCATGAGGAGGAACTTCTGCTGAATTTAGACATCGAAATTGATGAAGAGAGCTCCACAACTAGTGACAGTGGAGTGACAGTGATGGTGATGATGATGATGGGGAAATATGAGAGATAGGAGAGATAGAAGGAAGGGGACGAGCCGGAGAAGACGGCGTCGATGGTGCCGCTGCCGGTCAGGTCATAGCCTATCAGCTGATCTGAGCTGCTTAACAGCGCCGTGCACCGCGGGCCGGTCGGCCGGCCGACGTCGGCCGGGCAGGTCCGCTCGCGCCGCTGATGAACTGAACTGCGATCGATCTGTCATGGCTCATTTTGTCATTTTTTTTAATATGCAGGGCTATTTCGGCAAATGTCATGGGGTATAAAACAAACAAAAATACATGTGAGTTTATCTAATGCGAATATCAATTACATATGGAACTGCACGATATCATAAAAAAGCGATCATCATGAGATTCACTGCCATATACCGAACATACCATATCAACATAACACGATGATCATGATCATGCCAGGCCCGTTTATCTCGGCCAATTACACAAAATAGAAAGATACTTTTACAAATCTATTTGCATAATTCAATCTTGTATTATATGATGTTATTCATATGCAATTATAAAATATAATTAACTGATTTTCAGAGGTTGTTACTCTACTTTAATCATCAGCTTGCCGAAGTCTAAGTCATGCGAAGTCTGGATAATAGTGCACACAGTTGCATATCACGGCAGCGAGCTAGCAAGATGCATGGGCCGCGTATTCACACATGTTACGTCGTATATTTACTCAATGATTTTCGTTTTCGAGCCAAGTATCGAAGTTCTGAGAAGGGTCTTGGAAAAAGCTTATTATCGCTTTTCATGGACATTACCATAGTTCAAAGCAGATTTTTTTTTTCTGGATAGTATTAGCTTTCCGTACATGTATAACTTGTATATTTTGTGATATTTCTTCGCTAAGCTACGTTAAGAATTATGCTGATAAACAGAGCATTGCGGTGCATAATTTTACACACTGTTTAACACTGTTTAAACTCTGTTAAATTAATGATTAATTAGAGATAACAAAAACAGCTTTTATGATGTCTAGATGTCGTAAAAAAAACCAAGGTAGAATAGTTTGAGTCATGGAGGGGAGCAGGATCGTGCATAAACAAAACAGGGAGGGGAATATACATGATAAAAGTATTGACCTAGTTAACCCGTTTCTTCCTGGAACCGAGTTAATACGGGCCCCGTGTCACACACTCACACCCGGGAACCGACTATACTCGGTTCCGAAAATACCACACTCATGACACTATTTAATCGTCTAAAAAGCTATATTCTGAATATATACAGACATACTGAATTTGTTACATCACTTGAAAGCTAATAAAATAAGCTATCGAAATATCTAAAACTTGTGACGTATCATGAGTTTTACAGCAATTGGTAACTGTATAAAGTATGTAATGTTACTTACAAAGTTGAAATAATTTCGTACAGTGGTGAATGTACGATGTACCAACCGAAATTTAGAGAAATTGCGTTTCGCTTGGACAGGCAGTATTCCCATAACGCGTACAATAATAGTGGCAGCGAAATATTTCGTGCGTGCGCGCCATGCCAATAGAGATTATACGTGATTCTGTATGCATAGAGCTGTACAGTATTACAGCTTTATGTTCTGTATACAGCTGCCTAACCGGGATCTTCACTGTGGTATAGAATACATTTCTATACAAGGTTACCGGCCTTTTGTGCGTGCACCACCTTTGTGAAACCGCAACCGAAAAAAAAATCGATTTCTCTGCACGCACACACGGCCGCTGGTCTTTTGTGTGGAGGCCTTGAATGAGCCCCCCCCCCTCCCCCACCACCATATTTCTTACTGCCACGCCCAAATTTATCATCCAATTTTCACAAAATTCGGTGACTTTTCCTAAAATTTTATAGGGAACATTGTGGTATGAAAAAGTGCCAGGCTTTTCCCGTTGCCATGGTAACCACTTTCTGAAAGGCATGTTTGTCAATTTAAGTCTTATTTTGTTTTCATTGCACTAAACAAGTAAATCGTGTAAATTTCTGAAGTGTTTTCTATTTGAAATTTATAAACTGTACAAAAGTAAAGTCACAATATAAGAAAATAGATGTCACTTGTTTGTTTTTGTTATTTCTTTGTTTTTCTTTGTTTTTCAAGAACGAAATGGCGGAAAACAATAGAAATAATGAGAATGACTAAACAAACAAAAAATTACATAATTTTCCGATTTTGTTCTTAAAAATTTGAATTGAACAACCTTTCCATACAAAACCCAAGGACGGTATTGACATGGTATTTTCATATTCAATTTGTAACAGTATCTAGTAAACTTATATAGAGAGTGATTTTATATATTACATTATATAACACAAAATTATTGTAATATGTGTAAATTCATTGTAATGTGCCGGCATTTACATGAATTAGTTTATTTATATAATCTTTATGATTGGTAACAGGTTGTCATGATCTGAAACAATATTTAATGGATATTTCTTTTGTTTTTCTTTGTTTTTAAGGACAAAATGGCGCAAAACAATGAATATAATAAGAATTATGTCATATATAGTTTTGCCCTATTTTCATGATATTTTTATCATTAAAATATGCTAAAGAGGGTTTCTTATGATGTCAACAAACATTTTGATATACAAAAATTCATTTGGTTTAAGTTTATAGGGTGAAAATTGAAGAAATTGCATACGTAAATTATCATGTACTGTAATGTGTTTGATAAGATGTGTGAAGGTCACCTCCACAATGACTTTGCAGACCTAATGGGCCTCTAAATACCATCAAATTCCACAAAAATGTCCTGATCTATGTTCCAAAATATGTAATATCACATAATTATGTTGAAAAGTATTTGCCTACTTGATAACAGTCCATATGGCAAAAACATCTCCAAAACTTCTATATTGTGACATTTTCTATGTTTTTTATCATATTATCGTAAATAGCGCCCTCATATGGTGACCTTTAAAAATGTTTATGATTGCAACTTGTAGAGCTTGACCTGCTTGACACATGTGCCAAATAGTATTATGAAAGTGGTTGATTGAATAATAAAGAGATTAGAGAGGGGGCCCTATGAGCCCCCCCCCCCCCCCCCCCCTTGGGCCTGGGAACGCCAAAATAGCTTGGGCTTGATAGGGTTAAACTTGAAACCTGCATTTCTCTGCACATGTTAATATTAAGCCGTGCCTAATTGCTCATCTACTTCGATAGCACACCAAGGAGTGAGTCGAGCTGTAACCGATTTCAGTGACGACGAGTTGGCAGAACTGATCCCGAAGGTGCCATCGTGGGACAGGGTGTTCTACCACCTTAGCCATGCTGGATCAGACGCTTCGTCTTGGGAGGTATTCCGAGATCCACGAAATGTCCCAGCTGAAGCCATTATGATGCAACAAATAACAAGGCTAAAACTTGCAGCGGCTTTTATGCAGATTGGCGAAAAACATATCTCGATACAAATTGTATTTGGAGGTGAGTTTGTATTACACGTTATGTATCACATCAACATCATCATGATAATCATAATAATGAGGTTTATACAATAAATGGTTAAATATATATGATGTGTTCTGTGCTTTTTATTTTTATATTACTATTAACACAAAATGAAGGCACTAATAATGACTATAATTTTCTCGTTATGCCAGTGAAACAACAGGCCACACTCCCGATTTCATAATAAAGTTTACTACAATTTCTTCCCAACAGATTCAACTAGGGATGTGCTTAAAAGACCCCTTGTAAACAATGATGAAATACATGACGTCTTAGGCAATGAGATAATATGCGCCAACGCATTACTTGAGGCGCGACACCCACAGAAGTTTCAGGAAACTATCAGACAACGAAGTTACAGCTCCAGTTCGTCTTTCCTCGAGGAAAATATCCGAAATAGGTGTTCTGCAGAACTAAAGGAATGTCTGACGGCCATGAAAAGTAACTATACAGGGTGGCCCAAAAAACGGAACGGGGCACTTCCCAAAATATAATACCACAATGTGTATGTTCATCGGATAGGGTGTCCTTTCCAATGAAAAACGATACCAAGAACAGTAATTTTGGTCAGGTCATTTTTATTTAAGGACGCAGTGAGTGAGACCATGCAGGTGCTGATTTATGTCGATTTCGACCTAGTCAATGCCAGTTTGACTGTTCTTGGTATCGTTGTTCATTTGAAAAGACACTCTATCCGATGGACATAATACATTTGTTATTATATTTTGGGAAGTGCCCCGTTCCGTTTTTTTTGGGCCACCCTGTATAACTAGTTGTGCATTTTAATAATGTTTAAGCACCGACAGAGCCTTCCGCCATTTTCACCTGCCCAAATGCAGTGCACAATGCCTCTCAAGGATCGGTCTTTTTAGCCACACCAGGCGCTGTAATCCGGCCCCGTGAACTCGACTTGGCGCTCGAGACAGAAGGGGCCAACAACTGTAATTACAACAAAAAAATGACATAACACACCCTCGTGGTTCATTCCCTCATTCTGTCAATCTTTGGCATTTGCGATTGATTAAAACCCGTTTTGTGCTTATTTTGGTATTTCGTTGAAATAATGTTTATGTATAATGATTAGGGGTACCCGAGCGTATATTTACATAGAGCCAAGATAATAAATAAATCTATTTTGATTTGTCAGCAAACGTATAACAAAGCTGTATTTGTTAATGGTGCTTCATACAAGCTTAACACTCTTCCAAATGTTTAACATTATTTGTTATTGTATTTGCAGTGTTGATAGATAAAGGAGACAGATGGGCAGAAGGGGAGATGAAGGCATGGCATGATGTTCACCACCGAGTTCAGTCGTGGAATGATGACATTTACGCGCTCAAAGGCTTAGTCCGGATGTATAGTAGCCAATATATGGATACTAACCAATCACTGTATTGGATACTGTATGGAACAACACACGGACGAAGCTTTGAGATCGAAATACAATCTGCCCAGAAAAGATGTTCTTATCTCAAATATATATTGAGATCATATTCTTCAACGGAATCCGGGATGGAACTCGCAGAATGTCTTGAAAGAACAGGTGAAATCATTGATACAGTGCATATTGATATATATACATCATTTATTGAATTTGTCTTTAGCGTAAAATGACTGAAACGTGACGTATGCGGAAATGTACGTCAATTTAATATTTAAAATATTTCTAGTCAGCTTCCTCAATGTTTGAATTCAATTTAACAAGTTCAATATTCCAGTTTATCCAATTTTGTCACAGATTATGATTTTATTATATGGCTCTGCATTTTTATAGAATAAATGAAATGTGAATTAAAACAAATGTGAACATATCATTTGCTTTCTTTAGTTAAGCAATTGAAGTAATGAAAAATAATGTCAATTTCGAAACTCGTAATAATGAATCGATTAATCTCATCACTATCTATCGCTTGACCTTTTAAATTATTATTTATATTATTAACATAGAGCTGCATGTATCTGTAAAGGAGACGAGGAGTCTAACCCAGAAGACCACGAAAATAGACGAATTGTTCGAAATCTTGCAAATCCTTCAGCCAGTCAAGCCAGTCGATGTGCAGCTGCAGTACATCAAGCAACACATAACAAGACACGAACTCTTCCTCGCTCTACGTCTCTCGGGATACTGTCAGCAAGCAAAACTGCTCTATGGTACCAAATTCGTTTCATGACAACTATCTTTTAATACGAAGTGTTGCAGCGGCGCACGAAATGTCGTGCTCTTTAGATTCCGTGTTAACCTTACATTGAGAGACAAACGAAGATCATTAGCGATATTATTAACGGAACGATCTTTTACTTTTCTCTTTGAGATATGCGCCCGCGGGGTCACTCCCAACATGATTGGCTAGGCAAATTGGTACCTTTTCAGGTGCACAAGTTTTGACGTTAGGGTCCATTCCAGAGGTTGATGGACAAGGGTGGTAACACGTTTGTATGGAATATTAATTGATTGTATGAAATTCTGGATATTTACACTCAAAAGTGTCAACAGTTTTATTAAACAACCTGTTGCTGTTGTTGTTTTTAAAATAGTGCTCCGTTACTTGTATATAAGCAGCGAAACGGACAATTTATTTATATATTAGTTTGTATTTGAATATTTTTCCAAAACAACAAGTATAATTTTAATTGGCTTAGTGTAATCTTTGTAACCTATGATTGATCCATTATATTTTCATAATTGATGCTTCAGATGTGAACATTTATGACGACTTGCGTACCAAAACATTGAGCTACCGCGGCGAGAAGTTCGAATTAGAAGACTGGGGCGTTCATATCACAGTTCCCATGGGCTCGCTAACGAAAGTTCAAAAGGTCACGTTTCATCGTCTGTCTGAGGTACCCAGTGAGAAATTGAAGGACGAAGTAGCCATCGTGCCTGGGATCCGATGTTGTCCTTCTGGACTGAAGCTTAATTTGCCATTGCAGCTATCCATCGAACATTGTGCGTCCATCACCGATGATGGAAAGCGCACCGTAGACGCAGTTGTGGTCTACCAGAGACAGGAAATCGGTCCTAAAGGTGTGCTATGCTCAGATCTGTATAATACGAATATATCAATTTTATGACAATATTTAACATTTTGTAAATGCTTTTCCTATCACATTTATCCTTTGCATCTTTTCCAATGTCTCCAATATCCAAGAATAATATTTCGGGACCAATTTCCAATTGAAGTGTAGTGAGATGAAATTAATATTATTCATTTATCTTGAAATATCAACAAGTTGCGATTGTGTTCTTAATAATAAGTGTAACTGATTATTACGCTTGAAATGTTATCGTTACCAAAATCAACTACCAAAAGGTTACATTTTTTAGCCACACTAACCCATCTTCTATCAAAATAATAATTTATATTTCCGAACTTGTGAACGGCACCCTGCCCCATCGTAATTCACAGAGCACTGGAAGATTGAGCGCTACATCTTCGGCCCGGGGACAAATCACCCAACCAATATCACGCTCCTGGACAACAAGGTGGTACTCCACATCACGCACTTCACATCGATCTGGGTCTTTTTCAAGAGGATCTTCTTAAGGTATAAAAGAATCTACGTCGTGCCTTACCTACCAGAGACAATGCCATCTACAGGCGCCCCTGTGCTTCATCTCCATGTCTACAGCACCAAAAATCTACCGAAGGTATTCGTTTCGTATAGTCATGTAACAAATACTCAGATATTTATATGGTACTGCGAATGGCGGGAGAATAATAGTTTTTGCGTGATACACATGCAACTCATTACTTAAAGTTTCTTAACAGGGTAAAGTGATAGATATGCAAGTAAATTTATTGTTGTATTTATTTATGTGTTCTCCACTCATGGGTGGATTGGTCCAAGCCAATAAAGAATATATACAATTTTACCAATAAAATATATACTCATATAACAATAGACATGATAAACAAGCAAATGCAAACATAAATCATTTATACAATATAACATACAATAAATGTATACTCTCTACAACCTTATGATGCAACAAAGCAATTACAACAATGGAGGGAACATGTACAAAAAAAGGGAAAGAACAGTTCCTGGGAAAAAAAATTAACAAAAGACGAAGAAGAAAAGGAAGGGAAACCCGGGGTCGGGTATCTGAAGCTTGATAGAGGTATAACTTTTTACTTTTCTAGGCGTAATAGCTACTTCACATATCGTTGGTAAAAACAAAAAAGCAGATTGCTCGAACATAATTTGCGATGCCTCGAATCGTACACATTTTACCCCGGACACTCTTTTCGTTGCCACATACGAACACAATTTTATTTCGGAGAATGTTATAATCAGTTATCTTTTTATATTGCATGCCTGTAAACTTTCAATACATCCGTACATATTTAAGAAGGTGCGAATCCTCCTTACTGCATGGCCAGGTGCTCTCTGCCATTTGACATGAAGTACAATGAGACTGACCTGAAAGCGACCTGCAGCTATGATGGCAACAAATTGTTTGAGGTGATTTTAATTGAATACATGACTTCATGAGAAAATTAAAAGTTGCAAAAATTACAAATTCACGTTAAATCGGTCTTAGAATAAATGTACATTTATAATTTATTATATTGGATGAATGATGCATTTAATGTGTTGCTTGATCAATTTAATAAAGGGTTTAGAGTAGTAACAATACTAATATTTTGTTTATCAAGTTAACCCCGTAATTATTCCTTTGTCGCAGTAATATCATATCTATGTTATTTTTCCAGAAGTTGCCATATGAAAGTCTTGAATCTATGTTATCGAATCAGATGGAATTCGAACTGGACTTCACTGCCATACACGAGAACAAGAATGTAAACATCCATCTTTCTCAAGGCAATGAACAAAATGAAAAGTCTATGAAATTTCCAACATCATTCCAAAGTAAGAAAAACTGGATTGTATAAACTAGAATTGTATGAGTCTGCATTTAAATTTTACATAAGAAAAAGGTTATTGTCATAGTTAATTCACGTGGCTGAAACTGTTTCGCTGTCATTCGTACGTAAATAATGATTATATTCGTAAACGTAACCATTATTTTTTCACGGGGGTGTTTTAGCTTCACTCAGTGGCGTAGTTTGGGTATGTGAGAATACACATTATTTTTATTTTGCTAATTGGGGTATTGGACACCCTAAACACCCCCTCGATACTCGTATGATTATACATGTATTTGTATACCTTGCCTGATAATAATAAAAAGATATCTTACATTTTCAGTATTGAGAAATAGCATTTAGTAAAATGAAATATTTTGATTTACACTGGAGCCGTAAGCGAGAAAGTCCGATATGCAGACGCCTGTAAAGATTTAACCTGCATAATGTCCTGCAAAAAGAATTTGTTTCTCCTTCTATATTAACATTTAATATATTATATAATTAAAATTAAATAAAAAGCCACTTCTCATAATTTTCACTAGGTTTGTATAAGTTTTTATTTTCATATGGAGCTCTATTTTATGGTCTTGATGTCAAATGTCAAGAACAAGATATATGTTTGATAATAACCTAAATTGAGAGGTACTATGGTAATGTCAATTTCAGTTGGAAGCGAATGTGCTTCTGAATCAGATAAGGAATTCAAGACGGGTATCTCGGAGCTGAAACTGCGTACAATACCGAATGCGCTACCATTTGACAAAGTGAAGATCACGAATCTAGGTTTGGCACTCGGCTTTCCGTACGACGATGTCAACAAGTACTGGGCAATGAACGTGTCGGGCGGTACATTCAATACAAGTGGAACATTCGACATGTTAATGGAGTGGAGAAGGAAGACAGAAGCAGCGAACCAGATCACACTCTTGCGACAAGCCCTTCTGAGCGTAAAGTGTGTCACGCTTGTCGAGGAGCATTTCCCAGACACTCCGACAGGAGGTATGATCATACGCGTGCGGAAAGGTGTTTGATAATGACAAACTTTCTTCATTGATTTCATATAAACCCGTCAAAAAAAGTTTGGAAAGTCTTTAAGCCACCTAATTCTCATTTATTTGAGACCCATTTGTATCATTTTATGCATCAGTGGATTAGCTATCTCCTCTATAAAATGGATTTGGTTACAGTCCGTTATTCCGAAGGTTCGTTATTCCGAAGGTTCAGTTATTCCGAAGCTTCGTTATTCCGAAGGTTCGTTATTCCGAAGGTTCGTTATTCCGAAGGTTCGTTGATCCGAAAATAAAATCGGGTTCGTTATTCCGAAGGTTCGTTATTCCGAAGGTTCGTTATTCCGAAGGTTCGTTATTCCGAAGGTTCGTTGATCCGAAAATAACATCGGGTTCGTTATTCCGAAAATTAAATCGGGCTTGTTATAATACTATAGTTTGTGTTTTGTTTATTTAATTTACAGCCTGCATTAAGCATACCCCTCCCCCTTTCCCTCCCTTGGCCAGACCAATCAAACATTTAAGTTTATTTTATCTCTTTATATGAAATTATAACAAACCCAAATTCATTTTCGGATAAACGAACCCGATTTCATTTTAGGAATAGCGAACCTTCGGAATAACGAACCCTCGGAATAACGGACCTTCGGAATAACGAACCTTCGGAATAACGAACCCGATTTCATTTTAGGAATAGCGAACCTTCGGAATAACGAACCTTCGGAATAACGAACCTTCGGAATAATGAACCTTCGGAATAATGCAACAAATGTTCGGATTAACGAACCCTATTTCATTTTCGGATTAACGAACACTCAGGTATAGGAAATTTGCGTGTTCGGAATAACGAACCTTCGGAATAACGAACCGCACCCTATAAAATGACACCACGTTTAAAACAATCGCTTGCTTCATGGCTGAGTACCTCCCCTTTGTTTATAGGTGGGTCTCAAACAGGATGTGCCATAATTTGTCATTACTCTAATGGAGTATCACTCATTCATTGATTCATCCCAAATGATTAAGCACAGATAATTGTCCAAACTTGTTGTGAGAAGTTTATAGAAACCGAGATATTGCATTCTATGTGTTTGTTAATTGTACCTTTTCCCTAGGATTTATTTCGTTATTTATAAAGTTATGCTATTTATCTGAAGCACCTCGTATTGCACATTGCTGAAATAGGCTATTAGTGGTATATACTGTGGTATATTATACAGTTGTTAACTGGTGGTGGAGCACGGAATGTTCCACTCCCGATGGATTTTAAATGCTATTGAGGGAAGAGTAATTAAGTCCCGAGACGTAGTCGAGGGACTTATTTTCTTCACGAACTAGCATTTAAAATCCCGAGGGGAACATTCCATGTGTTTCCCGACAGCAAAGTCAGCAACTGTTTTATCATCATGTAACGGCCATGTAACAGTGCCATGTTATATCCAAAAATATTACATGGCAGCTATGTACTGTATTTACTAAGTCAGGTGATAATCTTTTCTATGCTTCGACTAAAATCGCAATGCCTCGATTTGCTTAGACCGGCGGAAATCGGCATGGTTCAAAAAGCAATTTCAATAATAGTATCAGCTATTTCGAATGTGTTTAGAGGATAGTTCATGAAGATTATACTTTATGATATCATTATTTTCATTCCAACAGGCGAACCAGGAACTCGAGGCAAGAGAAAAATGAAGCGAAAGTGGGTTGAAGATGATGATCAGTTTGCCACACCAAGCTCGAGTTCTTCAACGGGTGACGCCAGAAATTATTCTGGGTAAGTATTAATCCGTTTATAAGATTATACACAAATATGACGGAAAATCAATTTTTCCTACACAATGTTTAGCCAATGAACATAATTATTAACAGTTCATGCTCATTCTCTGTAACAATCACACTGAATAATAAATGATTGTGCCCTATTATCAATAATTCTTTTCAGCGTACCTGATGATGATGATGATGCATTGACTTACTCAGACCAAATCTCGGAGAACGGAAAAGAGGAAATTGCTGGACGTATTTCTCAATTAGCCTTCAAGCAATTCTTCCTCGATCTTGGATGTAAAGCGAATCGTGTGGATGAAGTCCTCCTTGAGTGGAGCGAAAGTTACAGCAGTGCATCTCGTGAGCTTCTGAACGAATCCATCGATGAGCGCAAACTCGGCAAAATCGCCATCCGTGTTGCAATAAAGAAAAACAAACTTACCCCCATCATGAAGAATATCAAGGAGTTAAACCTTTAAATAAGAGACAGTCATCAGTGTCCGTGTGTGTCCGAGTATAGTTATTGGTGGTGTTAGGCTGGTGCTGTTAATAATATATGTAACTAGAGCGAGGGCGATAAGTACATGTATTTCCACATGATTTGTACTCAAATTCCTTCACTGAAAGGCATGCATGCCTTCTCATAGCTACATGTCATTTAAATAGTTTGTAGTTTCCATTATTGCTCAGATGTACAGTTCCTTATTATTATGAACGAAAGTTCATTTTTAAAATTTGAAGACCAGTACCCTTTCTATAAATTCACATCCAACTTTCTTGAATAAGTAAGTAGTTCATGAATAATTAAGGAATGATTGATACCTTGCGACTTGCGGGAAAAGAATGGATTTTCCGACCCCAAATTTGGCCCAAATGTTCAGAACATTTATTAGATTTACAGCGCCCATGGTAATACTTAAGGTTAAAAGGATAAACAGTTTTCAAAATGAGAATTCTCATGCCCAAATATAATTCTTTGAAAAGTTGAACATTTTCCAAAAGCGATATTTTAGACTTCAATCATATTCGAATAACATTCTCAGATTCTTCTCAATGATGTGTGAAAGTTTTATGAAATGGATCATAGTTTACCTAGTGAAATGTGACTATTATGTGAGATATCATCGGGCCTAGTGCCATTGATTTTTTTTACTACAATCGAATAGCGGTCCAGAACACTTTACATTGAGTCATAAATATATCCTGCCATAATCATGATAATACGGGAAACACCTACACAATCAAGACTCATTTCTTTTTTCTGTTACCATAAGCCAAACAACGAGATACAAGAGAAATAATTATTTATGAACAATCCATGTGAATTAAGTTGAATACGACAACGTTTATGAATCACTTGAAGGATCAAATACAATATTTGTTCAACTAAAAGTGTTTATATATTATATGTATGCAATATGAAGTAATTAAAAACCATAGTTGTTCGTTCTAAGTTCCTTTAAAAAACATAATGATGCAAAAATACTACTGAAAACTGCTTATCTACTATAATAATGCTGGGTAGTAAAATGAGAGTCAATATAGGGCCTAAATTTTCGATCCTAGCAGAATCTTCTTCAGAGGCTCTGAAATTGTTTGGTCACTTCATAGCCTCTGAAGAAGATTCTGCTAGGATCGAAAATTTAGGCCCTATATTGACTCTCCAAAAAACATAATATCACAATGCCAATGTTTCAACAAGAATACATACAATACATTGTCATTTCAATGCAAATTATCATTTTAAATTGTTTAAGACATATTCATGTAGTTTCAAGTGGTTTCTAAAGTTGGTCATCGTGCGTGGGCACGACATGCTGTGATTCAAACACTGCTGCAGATGATACAAACTGACTAAATGGAAATGGAGAACTCATTCACCAGTGACTTGAGTATAAACTAACTGAACAATTCCGGAATAATCTTATTTATACGGTATTAGCACGTAACAAAACAAAATGTAAACGTTAATATGATTGATATAATGTATAAACATATTATATATTATGGTTTAATCTATGAGGAATTTGCGATGAAAATATTTTGCTTTAAACAGCAACTATATACAAAACATTCTCCATTTACATCACACCCAAATGTTTGTTGATTATACTCGCCGTTTTCAAATAAAGCTTATCTATTTATTTGATGCAAGTTATGTCATTTAAATAAATTGAAAACAATGTTATATTAGATTAACATGCAATTTTATGGTTCAAATCAATATATAAACTGAATTGAACTGAGCGTATATACTTTTGTTAGTCAAAATCAACATATTCAAATAACAATAAAAGTATATAATATAATTGATTAACATAAAATGTGACAATTGATATAAAAATAAAATACATATATATATAATTCAGAACATAAATCAGTTGAATGTAATGCAAATAATCAAAATAAATGCAGGGGCAAACTATCATAAGCATGAATGCTGGAGTCGATAGCAGCCAGGAAGGGGGGGGGGGGGGGGTATATGGCGCTGTAATTGGAGTATATAATAAAGAATAGAGATAAAAGTGATTTTTCAGAAAGTATCTTAATAAAAAAAATAAAAAAAATAAAAATGGAAATAAAGAAAGAAAAACAAAATGTAAGTGTGTGCATGTGGGTGAGTGCATGTGAAATAAATGTTTGATTATTTTTTTTTATGAACTGGTTATCTTAAGATTAATCAATATAAATGTTTATGAAATATTTGGATATTTTTTCTTCGAAGCTTTAAATGAATAAAGAGATGCAGAGTGTTTAATTTTGTCAGGTAAAGCATTCCAAATGTCTGGACCATGGTGTCTTATCGATTTATAGGTAATATTACTTTTCGGGTTAGTTAAATGGAAGTTGGATGAGTGTCGTGTAGGATATGAGTGTAGACTACTATTGTACACAACAATATTTCGAAATGCTAATGGTATAGTATTTATCCAAAATTTATACATAAAGATTGCAGTTTGAAAAATGTGAATATCAGCAATTTGTAATGTTTTTAGTTCATAAAATATTGGATCAGTATGGGCTATACAATGTGAATGACTACAAATACGGAGTGCTTTCTTTTGAAGACGATAAATTAACATAATGTTCATCTTATTACTATTCCCCCATACAATGTTACAATAAGAGATATGTGACAAAATGAGAGAATTATAAAGCATAAATAGTGACTTTTGTGAAAGACAATATTTTAATTTAAATAGAATGATGAGGATATGTTAAAATATATATATGATGAGGATATGTTAAAATAGCATATTGTTGGTTTATTTGGTATCTACCAATTTGTTCTTTGATGTTTTAAAGTGTAAAACAATGATGGTACGTAATTATAATCTTGGCAATGTATATTTTGTGCACAATTTTGGTGCAATATTGGTATAACGCTTTTAATTTTTATTCTATATAACATTACTGCATTGTACAATTACAATCATGAGTAAGTAGATGTGAAATATTATACTCTTTTGGAAAGATACGTTTCACAATACAGCTTTGCCGTATTAAGATATACTGCAATAGTAATGATTTCTTATCAATAACATGTGCATTAATTTAAAAACTTGTTAGCAATGTAAGAATCGAATGATAAAATGGCTCAGCATCAGACGGTGGCGTATCATGCTCGGACTGATTGGGGACACCCGAACTATTGTTTGCATCAAAATCTGGTAGAAATGTCTCGTAAGTTTGTTGAGTATTGAATATTCATCTGTACTATTAAGAGGTTAAAATGTAATTCAGGAAAAACCCAATTCATTGTTATTGTATATTTACATTTGTGCCAAACGACACTGATAACACATAAGGTGTTAATTAAAGCGAGTGAAATTAAATGAATTAATGTACATTTGAAACTATTTGAGTTCTTATGAAAGAAATTCTTGAAAACTATTGATCGATGTGAATGCTAGCTGAAAACGGCTCTGGATAAATCAGTCTCCGTTTTGGAAAACCAGCATTGACATGTGTACATTATTTGTTATATACCAATCACAATAAACAAATATTGGCTTCCATTCGATACAATAATTATGAAAAGGACGTATTTGGTATAATTCTGGCACTTCAATGTTTCCTGATGGGTCTAAATAAATATATTTTTGTTTTTACTTTTTAATAGCCAATATCTGCAAAACTGAAGTTACCAACAAGAATCTGATTTAGCAAGTCTTGACTTGATACGTTTGTATCATATATGATACATAGCATTACAGATGTGTATGTTTATTTTGATATTCATATTCCATATAATATATATTATATAAGTTACATTTATTAAATGTATGTATCTGTTTCTGTAATCTCATTCATTGATTAAGTGTGATTTAACTGAGTGGTAGCACATGAGTTATTGGGGGCATGTACATGACATATGTACCTCATTATTTTGTAAATGATTGTTCCATGTTTTCATTGTCTTGTCACGTACTATTTGGGGGCATGTGTCCCTATGCCCCCACCCCCGTAGCTATGCCACTGATAGTACATTATGTTATGTTTTTCTCAGTTATGTTATGGTCGCTTATCTATCGGAAAGCAAAATGATTATAAAAATTAAATTCAAAGTGAAACACACCAAATAGGTACCATGATAGTGGTGCATATACTTGTACTATTGAATTGAACTGTAGTGCGCATATTTAAAAATCGATTGTTTATTGAAGTTATATTTCATGTTATATGCATTAGTGATATAATATCGACCATGAACTGGTTATATTCAATACTAACTTCTAGTTTTTACATTGTTATATTATGTTGATTGAGTAAACGTTTACATAATCATGATAATAGTTCGTTGTTGTATTTATAATTTACAGTTTGTATTTCAATAATTGTTCTTGTTCATATTTCATAATGTACATAATGTGTGTTATTGTTAATAGACTTCCAAACATCAATATCGAAAATCATGAAGTAGTTGTGGAGCGTTTAAATATAGGCCATGGGGCATTTACATCACACCATACCAAAAATAGGTGTCTGGCATGTAAAATTTCATAAATTGTCTAGTTTGTTTGCCCAATCGGGCAACTAAATTATGTAAATAGTTCAGCTACGTGTTATTCTCATTATGGAGTATGAGGGCAAGCGCATTTTATATTAGAGCAAGTAAAATTTCAAAATAGATGATTTTACTTGTCCGATGGGCCAGTAACAAAAACAGTTAGTGTGGAGGCTTGCCATAGCCTTATATATACATATTGTAGAGTGAGAGCTGGACTATCAAGCTCACTCCGTTGGGGACATCTATCAATTTATGCATATAAATATTACAAATAATGTTCATATTCTATCTGTTCATATAGAAAGCCACACACATGCAGTATACAATAAAGTACATACACACTTCCAAAAACTTCCATAAACTCATTCACACGTTTATAATCAGCAATGAAGAGCAGACATAACACATACTCAATGTAATACCAGGCAAGGTAACTGTTGAAGTTGATGTTTGTTTGAGTTTCTTCCTAAAATCCATCTCGCATAGGAGATATGTTGGGATACAGAGAGAGAGAGAGAGATAGAGAGATAGAGAGATATATATCTTATTTCCAACAGCATAATCACATTATAACCATTTAAAAAGCCTACCGCAATTGAGTATGTGCAAGAGAGAGTGTACGTATAATAGGCAAAGAAAATACAAGGCAATACTGTTATTTTTTGTCTTCAATTTAGGAAAATATACAATGCTAGCTAGAAGCATTTATTACTAACATCCAAACTCTTTATGACAAACAATTCACCCTACACAATGAATAAACGATCAACTCTAGAGAACGCATCTAATCTACCAAAGTAAAGTCAATTTCATTTGGTTATTTAATTTTGTAATTGGGATTTATAACGATATAAGTCATTATGTTTAAACACCCAAGAGCATATAAGTATGACATAAATACTGAATGACCTAGTTTGTCGGAAGCACACCACCTTCCATTAATTCTGCTCCCAACAATACATGAAGGGCTAAAGGCAATAGGAATGTTATCATTACAAACTAATATCATTGAACGGTGTGGTACACTCTAACAAATGACTAGTTAAAATGACCAGAAACCTAGTCAGCCGGGAACCTGCACTATTCTAGTAAAAATGATCCGGGAAATCAAGTCAAATACATTGATGATCTAATTTTATATGACCTTTGTACACAGAAAACAAAAAACAAAATTGAAATTATACTCAAAGACCTAAAAACGCTATTGAGAATGATTTTTAAATATGTTTGCTATATCCAAAGACAATATTGAATTAGAACATTAATGTATTTGACTAGATTCTCCGAATCATTTATTTTACTAGAATAGTGCATGAGCCCGGTCGACTAGGTTTTTGGTCAATTTTACTACCTGTCGTTATTTTTTTTAGAGTGTAGAAAACATACGTATAAGCGGAAGTAATGAAGTGAAGAAAAACAAATATATAAAGCTTTGGAAACAAATATGGTAAATAGTCCGAAGAAAAATGATGTGCCTTCATGGTTTCATGCACTCTTTCCGATCAGTCATTATGTCGTTTAAACCGTCTTATCTTTCAGCACAGTGCTCAGCCTTTTGTTCACAAAGATGACAAAAGAGGGCTGGGTTTATGTATACAGGTCTGGAAACGAACGCGGTATAATATACAGTGTCATTTTGCGGCAATTCGAATTCCTGACACAAACTGAATCAATCCTAATTGAAATGGGGCCAGGGTTGAATTTGCCATTTTTATCAGGTCTGGAAAAGTACATAATTCTAAAATAAATTTGCTCAAGTGTAATCATCTTCAAATTAGTGATAGCCACTTTAAATGATCAAGACAAATGTCCTGTTCATAATACGAGGCAGATAGAAAAGGCGACGCAGCTCACCTCCAAGTACAGTATGTCCTCGATTGAATATTGTATCCCCCCATGTCCGCTCTTGCCCGCTAGATGGCGACAAACCCCACATAACCTCCTAGTGATCCATCCAAGTGGATCTCTCACGTTAGGTGCATACGAGGGGTGTATCGCCATTTAGCGGGCAAGAGCGGATAGGGGAACAGTACATTTTTGGTTTACCACAGTCCTTACTGGAATACACACCTCCCCGAAGCTTTATGAAGACACAAATGTTATCTTTTGGGACCTTATTAATTAACTGTGCGTAACATTCGGTCATCTATGGGACAGAATCTGTACAATGTTATCCTGGCAGATGCCTTCCACCCCTGGATATAATTGCTTGTCCATCATCTGATTGCAACATACAAACAGATTTTGTGGGGATCTAAATTTGAGCAACATTGTCAAAATCCACAAAACTTACTATATACAGTTGTCTAGCGGTTCTCGCAAACATCGATGTATTCTTATCACCAAGCGAAGCGTTCAACAGCACTCTCAACAAATCTCTCTCGTCAAGATATGTATAATTGATATGTTCTTATTTGATAATCAGTGGTGGAGACTTTATTGCGTACAAAGTCAACGCTATAAGTTTGCGAATCGCACATTAATTTCCTCGGTCATAAGAGATTCATAACCATGAAATTCTTACAAATCAATCAGTTACAGAATGCAAACATACATTTTATTAACCTTTCCTCAGTGTTTGCTGATATGGGTACAGTGGCTGTGTTTTACTTAGTCTTCCCACCATTGGTAACATATGGTTATTATGCTCCCAAGGGAGTTGGGGAAATACGCAATATGGTTGTGGGGCTTTGAACTGTACCTGATGACTATGGGTAATACTACAAATTTGCGCTTAGAAACTCTGTATTAAGCGCTATATAATTGCAAGCTATTATTATTATTATCATTGTTATTATCATTATTAGTATTATTATCATTATAACTATTATTATTAGTATTAGTATTAGTATTATTATGCTTATAACACCGCCCTTCTGTTTTCATACTAGCTCAGCATATTTCCCTTTACTCATCTTTATCTTTGTTTTTTACATGTACTTTTGGCGCCTGCCAAAATATAATGTATATTATCAATTCGTTATTTGCCATTCATGATGTCATTGATTTGTATAATTGGGTTGACTGCAGAAATATAGTCTTTGAAATTAACAAAAGGGGGAACCCCACACTATTATTACTTCGATTCACTCGTAACACATTATGATAGTTTGTATTTGCATACATTTTGTGGTACCAGTTGTAAATACATGTACACCATATAGTACGAGTGAAACGTATACATTTCCCGCTTGTGATATACAGTCGATTACAGCTAACACATTGCGAACAAAGAATCAATCGTTCATAATGCCATCTCAATTATGCTAAAATGTGTGCTTCCCCTGCATGTATTATTAATATGTGCGGTGCGAAGTTCATAATGGCGCTCAATTGATCAATTTAATTGGAAGCCTGTTGATGGTGTGACGTAGCATGATCAATTTGAATTTAAGCCTTTCGATGGTGTGACGTAGCATATTTGTCGTTAGACACGGCGGTATTGGACGGCAGCATTGTTTATGTAGCAAACATGGCGGAAGGTGGTAGAATGCAGACGCCAAGCCCCAGCACTTCGGGTGGAACGGACAAAGGTATTTACGAACAACTACCGTTGACGTTATTTGCAAATTCTATAATTTGTCTGAAATGCATGTAAATTAGAATTGCCATACCGCTACTACACTGACGGCAATATATGCTTCAACTTGATGCAGTGTGTAGCCTATGTATTATCGTTTGCAACTCGTGTTAGTATTGGAAAAAAATATGCACCCATTTTACCCAAGACTTCGTTATTGTGTACACGGTTTTTGAATGTGTATCTGTATTTCAGTGTACATTTTAGAAGAGCGGAAATATTATTTCAATCATTGGTACATCGCTATAACGAATGAATATAAAGCTACACACGAACAGACAAGAATTCTAACCAATCCTCTTCTCTTACATGGTGCAACCGCAAACCACACGTATTATCTACAACACCATGGAAACCGATACTTACTAGCAACATTTAATAATTATGTTGATAAACAGGGAATTGCGGTGCCTAATTTTAAACACTGTTTAAACTGTTTAACACTGTTTAAATTGTGTTTAAACTCTGTTAAATCAATGATTAATCAGAGAGAACAAAAACAGCTTTAATGATGTCTAGATTTTATAAAAAAACCAAGGTAGAATAGTATGAGTCATGGAGGGGACCAGGATCGAGTATAAACAAAAACATGGAGGGGAATATACATGATAAAAGTATTGACCTAATTAAAGTAAGAGGTTGTATGAAAATATATAAAATAAAAACAAAAAGGATTAGTGAGAGATTATAAGTGGAAGGAAAGAGGAAACTGCGCAGTATTTATCCTTTTAAACTTGAGACCTGCATTACTCCACAAATGTTAATGTTAAGCCGTGCCTAATTGCTCATCTACTTCGATAGCACATCAAGAAGCGACTCGCGACGTATCCGATTTCAGTGATGACGAATTGGTAGATTTGATCCCGAAGGTGGCATCGTGGGACAGGGTGTTCTATCAACTGAGGCATGCTGGATCAGACGCTCCGTCTTGGGAGGCATTCCGAGATACACGAGTTGATCTAGCAGAAGCCATTATGACGAAGAAGCAAGAAATAACAAGGCTAGACCTTGCAGCGGCTTTTATGCAGATTGACGAAAGTCACTTATCGGAAAGAATTATATTTGGAGGTGAGTTTGTATTACACGTAATTTATCATATCAACATCATCATGGTAATCATAATAATGAGGTTTATAAAAGAACTTGTTTAATATAATTATTCTTCGCATAAAAAGTTCCGCAATCGAGGTTTGCGCATTACTTACTTTTCTAATATGTTATTACCATTCATGAATTTGTATCACTAAAAAGTGTGAATTCTCCCCTTTACATTGATATAACATTTGCTATGAGTATTTTATTATGGAATGTGCATTGCATCCAAATGTAGGGCAAAGTCAAAAGTGAAATGTTGCAAAATGCACTAATTTTGTCAACAAAGGGCTTTCCTTGTGTTTGAAGATTAAAACGTGGCTTGAATGCATAACCACCTCACCCCCATTCAAGCCAAGGAAGGCTCACAAAATAAGTGCATTTTGCAACATTTCACTTTTGACTTTGCCCTACATTTGGATGCAATGCGAATTCGATGATAACAATATTCATAGTAAATGTTATATCAATATAAAGGGGAGAATTCACGCTTTTTTTATGAATGGTAATAGCGTAATAGAAAAGTTATTAATGCGCCAACCTCGATTGCGGAACTTTTTGTGCGAAGTATATATGATGTGTTCGGCGTATATTATGTTTAATATTACTTTTAACACTATGAAAGCAACTAATAATTAATATAATTGTCTCGTTATGCCAGTGAAACAACAGGCCACACTTCTTCTCACACCTTCTTCTCAACAGAATCAACTCAGGATGTGCTTGAAGGATTCCATTTCAACAATGATATTATAAGTGAAGCCTTAGCCAATGAGATGAACTGCTCCGCCGCATTACATGAGGCGCGACACCCACAGAAGTTTCAGGAAACTATCGGACAACGAAGTTACAGCTCCAGTTCGTCTTCCCTCGAGGAAAATATCCAAAATCGGTGTTCCACAGAGCTTAAGGAATGTCTGACGGCCATGGAAAGTAAATATATGTGCCAGGGGTGTCGATCCGTTTTTGAGATTGGGGGGGGGGGGGGGCGAAATTTGAAAATTTTTCCAGAGTGACCACTGAGAGAGCTAAAAGCGCCACATTGGCATGCCCGGAAGTTTTATTATGCGCTCATTGAAAGTGTCTTGATGGCTCGAAGACCTGACTTTGGGGGGCACCCACATTTGGGGACAATAATGGGGGTCCAGGGGGCAGAGCCCCCGGAAGCTTTTAGATTTCAGACATTTGCTCCTAGCATGGGTGTTAAAATTGTATAAAATAGTGAACCTACTCGTAACGTATTTTTAAAGGGCATAGCGAGGAAAAGACTGAGCCTTGCATGAGATGGATCCACGTGATCATGTATACTATAGAGCCATCGATATAGTCTAGGGCATTGGGCTCCCATGAAACTAAGCAAGGGCGTCAACAATTTCTCAAAAGTGTAGGGGAGACATTGCGAGGAAGCGAAGCGACCGAGCGGGGGAGGGTGTGGGAGGGGGTGTCCCCCTACCACAGTAGGGAGCTTTTGTATTTTTGGGCGTGAAATTGTGCGATTTGGTGCACACCTGAGACAGAACTTTCACGTAATATGAAGTATATAGGTATGGAACCAAACATACATAATGACAAAGGGAGGAGGACAATCTGCTCCTTTTTCAAATGTGGGGGACATGATATTCCAATTTGATTTGCGTTCAGCGCATATGTACCGAAATTATTTTATTTTGCTATCTATAGATGAGGGTTTAATAAACTTCGTTTGAGGTGTGCGTTTGAGAAATTACGCTGCCCAACACATTTCAAAAGGTGAGTTCCCGCAACCCAAATGAAACTTGCAATATTTATGAGAAACTGTATGCGCGCGAAGCGCGCGGCAAAAAAGAGATTTACAGTCCTTTTCAAACTAAAAAACGGCTATTTTGAAGATTAATTATTGATAAATGTGTCTTTCCCCTCTTTGGCATTATATCACTCAATTTCTTTCTTCCTCATTTTCGGAATTATTGGGGGGGCGAAATGATATGTTCGCCCCCACAATATTTTCATTGGGGGGGGGGGGGGGGGGGGCGACCGCCCCCCCCCCCCCTGCCCCCCCAGGATCGACACCCCTGATATGTGCATGTTGATAATGTTTAACTACCAATAGAGCCTTCCACTGTCTTCACCTTCCTACAAAGAAGGACACAATGCCTCTCAAAGATCGTAATTTTTAGCCATACCAGGCGCTGTAATCCGGCCCCATGAACTCAACTTAGCGTGTACCCATTAAAGGGGCCAACAACAGACTGTATTCACTAAACATACCAAAACACACCCCGTGACTCATTTCCTCCTTCTGTCGATATTTGGCAGTTGCGGATGATCAAAGCATGTTTTGTACTTAATTTTGTGTTTCGTCAAAATAATATACAATGGATTAGGGATACCCGAGTGTATATTACATAGCCGAGATAATAATTAAATTTATTTGGATTTGTCAGCAAACGTGTAACAAAGCTGATTATGTTAAAGGGGTAGTTGAGTATTGGTCAAACTTAACTTTAGTAACCAACACCTGCACCATTACGGTACAAACTAATAGTTATAACTCCAGCATGTTCGAAAAGTATACACAATTACAAACGACAAAGTAAAACCCCTGTTATCATTAAAAAAGAGCCGTTACAACTCATGAGTTAAATTAACTCTAGAGAACGCTAGCACGAAGCGCTAGCGTTCTAGGTCCTCCTGATACGGGATTGAAAATGAATATTGTTTTTGCACGCTAATTGTGCATAAAATTATACATATGATACGGTACTTACCACCGATTCATTCTCCAATATGTGATCCAACCATCGGGTGGATTAAAATTATGATTTTGTCCCCTTCATTCCGCTAAAAATCAGTGATTTATGCGCCTCCTCGACTTCTCTCCGTGTGTTAGCGCGACTCCGAAAAGATTTTGATGATCGCGATGGCCGATGCGAACGGCGAACGGCGCTTGCAATACACATTGTATGCGCGGTAATATTTTTTAGCGGAATAGAGAGAAAAATCATAATCTTAATCCACCCGATAGTTGGTTCACATATCGGAGAGTGAATCGGTGGTAAGTACCGTATCACATGTATAGTTTTAAGCACAATTAGCGTGCTCAAAAAATATTCATTTTCAGTCCCGTATTAGGAGGACCTAGAACGGTAGCGCTTCGCGCTAGTGTTCTCTAGAGTTAGAGTCAAATCTGATTGCCGGTGACAATCACTTTTATATAATATTTTGAAAGCAAATTTCACAACAATGAGAGCATTTGAATGGGAATTATTATTATTTCCTATGTTTTTTTGTATGATCTTTCACATGGAATTGAAATCAACCAAATTAGTTACAATTAATTTTGGGGGGCACTTCGGAAAATACCAATACTGAACGCTCCCTTTAAGGGTGCTAAATATAAGCTTAACACTATTCTTATCGGTTAACAATTGTTTTAATTGTAGTGCTGACGGATAAAGGAGCCGGTGGGGCAGAAGGGGAGATGAAGGCATGGCGTGATGTTCACCGCCGTGTTCAGTCGTGGAATTATTACATTCGCATGCTCCTAGAATTATTTCTCATGATGCGTACTGGCCGAAGTATGGAAGTTAATATCCGTTTACTGGATTGGATACTGTATGGAACACACGATCGAGGAAGCCATTCACCAGGAAGCCTTTTACGACAAGACATCGAAATAGAATCTATCCAGAAAAGATGTGCTTATCTCATAGATATAACAAGATCGTATTTGTCATCGGGATCCGATATACGACTCGCAGAAAATCTAAAAAAGACAGGTGAAATTAATTATACTGTGCATATTGACATTTAGCATGTATTGTATTATATATTTAGCGTGACATGACTGAAACGTGAAACACGAATGTATTAACACTAAATTGTGCTTTTCCAATGAATGCGGATATGTACGTAAATTTGAATTAAATTTAACAAGTTCACCAATATTCCAAGTCATCTAATTGTGATTATATTTTATGGTTCAGTATTTGTATAACATAAATGAAGTGCGGATGAAAATGTGAACGTATTGTTTTTTTGTTTTTTGTTGTTCAATTGAAAATTAGTAATGAAAAATAGTGTAAACGTCTAACTCGTTATAATTAATCCATTAATCTCATGACTCTCTATCTCTCGACCTATACAAGTCTGATTTATATCATCGATATAGAACTGTATGTATCTGAAACGGAGCTAAGGCGTCTAACCAAGGAGACCACTAACATAGTCGACCTGTGGAAAAGATTGCATCTTCCTGATCCATTCCGTACACGTGTTAAGGAATACATCAAGAAGTACATCACAAGACACGAACTCTTCCTCGCTCTCCGTCTCTCGGGATACAGTCAGCAAGCAAGACGGCTTTATGGTAAAACATTCGTTTCATGACAACTATCTTTTAATTTTCTCTTTGAGATATTCGCCCGGGAGGTCACTCCTAACCATTGGGGGTTTAAACCCCCACCCCCTTTCAAATTGTAACTGGTCTCGAGACCCAATTTTAGCGGTCTCGACTGTCATTATCGATGGCCTCGGGCTCGAAAAGTGCGAAAAACCCTGGTCTCGGCCTCAAAAATGTCGACAATTTCCGGTCTCGACCTCCCTTAAACCCCCCCCCCCCCTTTTCAAATTGTAACTGGTCTCGAGACCCAATTTTAGTGGTCTCGACCGTCATTATCGATGGCCTCGGCCTCAAAAAGTGGGAAAAACCCTGGTCTCGGCCTCGAAAATATCGAAAATTTGCAGTCTCGGCTTCGAACATTTTCTACGACTACCCCCCTCCCCGCTGAAGAAATAACCCCCACTTGAAAATAATCCTGGGTACGCCACTGCTCCCAACATGATTGGTAGTAGGCACTCGCGCCACAAAAAAGCGTCAAAAGGTTATCATATTCAGCTCCCCAGCTAGCCACCTGACGTCGTGACATAAGTTCGTGCCATAATGTCATAAGTTGTTGGCCGGATGTCGGCTTATCGCGGTTGGCTCGAGGTTAAAATGTCCGCCAGCCCAACATCGTAACCACGTCATTTTGTGATACGTCAATTTCTGACAATGGCCCAACATCAACTCATGACATTGGACCAACATAACATTATGATGTGGGCGCGAGGTTAAAATGTCCGCTAGCCTAACATTGTCCCAACATCATTTTGTGATGTCGGGCAAATGTCAATTTCCGACAATGGCCCAACACCAAATCCTGACATAGGACAGATATCAAATTCTGATGTGGGCTCGACGTTAAAATGTCCGCCAGCCCAACATCGTCACCACGTCATTTTGTGATACGTCAATTTCTGACAATGGCCCAACATCAACTCATGACATTGGACCAACATAACATTATGATGTGGGCGCGAGGTTAAAATGTCCGCTAGCCTAACATTGTCCCAACATCATTTTGTGATGTCGGGCAAATGTCAATTTCCGACAATGGCCCAACACCAAATCCTGACATAGGACAGATATCAAATTCTGATGTGGGCTCGACGTTAAAATGTCCGCCAGCCCATTATCGTCACCACGTCATTTTGTGATACGTCAATTTCTGACAATGGCCCAACATCAACTCATGACATTGGACCAACATAACATTATGATGTGGGCGCGAGGTTAAAATGTCCGCTAGCCTAACATTGTCCCAACATCATTTTGTGATGTCGGGCAAATGTCAATTTCCGACAATGGCCCAACACCAAATCCTGACATAGGACAGATATCAAATTCTGATGTGGGCTCGACGTTAAAATGTCCGCCAGCCCAACATCGTCACCACGTCATTTTGTGATACGTCAATTTCTGACAATGGCCCAACATCAACTCATGACATCGGACCAACATAACATTATGATGTGGGCGCGAGGTTAAAATGTCCGCTAGCCTAACATTGTCCCAACATCATTTTGTGATGTCGGGCAAATGTCAATTTCCGACAATGGCCCAACACCAAATCCTGACATAGGACAGATATCAAATTCTGATGTGGGCTCGACGTTAAAATGTCCGCCAGCCCAACATCGTCACCACGTCATTTTGTGATACGTCAATTTCTGACAATGGTCCAACATCAACTCATGACATTGGACCAACATAACATTATGATGTGGGCGCGAGGTTAAAATGTCCGCTAGCCTAACATTGTCCCAACATAATTTTGTGATGTCGGGCAAATGTCAATTTCCGCCAATGGCCCAATATCAAATCCTGACGTTGGGCCAACATCAAATTCTGACGTTGGCCCGACATTACAATGTCCGCCAGCCCGACATTAGCCCAACGTTATTTTTTATTGTTGGCCCAACATCAAATCTTGCCGTTCGCCCGACGTTTGATGCTGGACCAACATCAAAATTTGACAATGGCCCAATGTCATTAATATGACATCTCCAATAAGAGGTCGACCTAATATAGCGCCGATGTTGGGACTGGTATAAATTTAAGAGGTCGCTACCCAGCTAGCCACCTGACGTTGTGCCAACATTGGGCCAATGTAAAAAGTCGTTTTAAGAAGACGTTGGGCCTACATTAAAAATCCGACGTCGCCGCGACGTAAAAATGTCCGCCAGCCCAACATCAGCGCGGCGTTTTTGTTTTTTTAATGCTGGCCAAACGTCATTTTACGATTTCGACCCAACATCAAGTATTCAGTCAGTGGTCAGTCATGGTTGTGAAATTAATGTCGGGACAATGTTAGTAATGAGACAAGAATAGGACATCTCAATTTTTACGTCAAACCGAAATCCTACGACGTCAGAATGGGCAGCAGTGAATCAAGTCGGCTAATAGTCATTAAGTTGATGTTGAGCCGATGTCAATGATCCGACATGAATATGACATCTCAATGATGACGTCAATGCGATATCATGCCGATGTCAGAACTGACAGCAATGAAACAAGTCGGCAAATGATCATAAAAAGTGATGTTGCGCCGATGTCAATAGTCGGACATGAATATGCCATCTCCAATATGACGTCGGGCTAATATCGCGCCGATGTCGGAAAAGATAGCAATTAAGGAGGTCGGCAAATGGTAGTAAAATTGATATCGGTCCGATGTTATTAATTAGACATGAATGTGATAAATATGTCAGGCTGATGTAAGAACTTGCAGCAATGAAACAACTCGGCAAATGGTCATTTAATTGATGTTGTGCCGAAGTCAATGATTAGACATGAATATGACATCTCAATGATGACGCCATAGCGATATCCTGCCGATGTCAGAACTGGCAGCAATGAAACAAGCCGACAAATGGTCGCCAGTTCCGACATCGGTACAACATTGACCCAACGTCATATTTGAGATATCTTATTCATGTTGGATTAATGACATCGGCACATCAGTTTAATGACCATTTGCCGACTTGTTTAATTGCTGTCAGTTCTGACATCGGCAGGATATCGCTTTGGCGTCATCATATAGAGATGTCATATTGAGGTCCAATTTGGCCAGACATCAATTTCACAACCATGTACCGACCTCTTAAATTGCTACCAGATACAACATCATCACAATATCGGACTGACGTCATAGTAGAGATGTCATATTTATGTAGGAGTAATGACATCCGCCCGACATCTATTTCACAACCTTTTACCCACCTTTAAAATTTCGTAAAGTTCCGACATCTGTGCGGTATAGGCCCAAAGTCATATTTTGGATGTCATATTTATGTCTAATTAATAACTGTGACCCGACATCAATTTCACAGCATTTTACCGACCTCTTAAATTACTACCAGTTCCAACATCGGGGCGATAGAAGGCCGATTTTATATTTGAGATGTCATATTCATGTCGAATTATTGACAACGGAACAACATCCATTTAATGACTATTTAATGATTAGTTTCATTGGTGCCATTTATGACATCGGCAGGATATCGCTTTGGCGTCATAATTGAGATGTCATATGGATGTCCAATAAAACTCATTGGTCCGACATCAATGTTACAACCATTTACCGACCTCTTTAATTGCTACCAGTTCCAACATCGGCGCGAAATTATCCCGACGTCATATTGGAAATGACATATTCATGTCAGAATATTGACATCGGCTGAACATCGATTTCATGACTATTTGCCGACTCGTGTCATTGCTGCCAATTCTGACATCGGCGCGATATCGGCTTGACGTCATATTTGTGATGTCATATTGATGTCCAATTAATAACATCCGTCCGACATCAATTCCACATTCAACCATTTACCGACCTCTTAAAATGATATATTCCGACATCGGTACAACATTGGCCCAACGTCATATTTGAGATGTCATATTCATGTCGGTTTATTGACATCGGCCCAACATTAATATTACAACCCTCTATCAAGCTCTTAAATTGGTACCAGTTTCGGCATTGGTGCGATTTTAGCGCGACGTTTTATTTGAGACGTATTTTTTTCGTCAACTTAATGACATCGGCACGATATTCAACTACAACCATTTTCCGACTTATTTCATTTCCAAAACCTCCAACTTAAATTCGACGTTGGCGTAATGTTGGCGCGACGTCTGTTTGCCGACCGCGATCTTGCCGAAGACCTGCCAACACCGGTCCGACGTCAGTAAGCTAGCTGGGTACTTATATTTTTGTTAACTTGCTTTGAGAATCTATACTGAATTGAATTTCGTTTAATCGATTACAAACATTAGTAATTCAAAAGTAAAACAAAAAGAAGTATTGCTATCGGGAAATTCATGATCGATTATAAGCGATCGTAAGTGAAATGAAAATTTTCGATTTTTGGAATTATTTATATTAAAAAATATACTTTTGTCATGTCCTTGCTGCTGTATATAATTTAGAAGGATATATAAGAATATAAATAACACCTTAAATAGTGTTATGAATATGATTTGAAGGTGGATTATTTCAAATTCAACGCTCTACAAATACTAACTATTACAAAACATACATGCTAAGAAGAGGTGTATATATAGTATACCGATTGCGACCTATGTTTGTAGGACGATAGGATGATAGGTTTAGGAGTAGGCAATAGGTATAGGAATAGGATATTTATAGAATTATGATTTATGAATGAATGTGTGTAAAGGTTAAACAAAATGCATGGATTGGACGTGGAATCTATGCATGTTTTCTAATTTCTTTTTACGTTTTTGATGTTGGTCCTACGTTGGCCATTTGACATTGGGCCATTGTCAAATTTTGATGTTGGTCCAGCATCAGAAAATTACGTTGGGCCAATGTTGGGTTAGCGGACATTCAAACGTCGGGCGAACGTCAAGATTTGATGCTGGGCCAACGTCAAGATTTGATGTTGGGCCAACAATAAAAAATAACGTTGGGCGAATGTCGGGCTGGCGGACATTTAAATGTCGGGCCAACGTCAGAATTTGATGTTGGCCCAACGTCAGGATTTGATATTGGGCCATTGGCGGAAATTGACGTTGGACCAACATCACAGAATGATGTCGTGACAATGTTGGGCTAGCGGACATTTTAACCTCGAGCCGACATCATAATGTTATGTTGGTCCAATGTCATGAGTTGATGTTGGGCCATTGTTGGAAATTGACGTTATGCCAATATCACAAAATGACGTAGTGACGATGTTGGGCTGGCGGACATTTTCACGTCGAGCCCACATCAGAATTTGATATCTGTCCTATGTCAGGATTCGGTGTTGGGCCATTGTCGGAAATTGACATTTGCCCGACATCACAAAATGATGTTGGGACAATGTTAGGCTGGCGGACATTTTAACGTCGGGCCGACGTCAAAACTTGATGTTCTCTCAACGTCAGGAATCGATGTTGGGCCTACGTTAGAACTGACATTGGGCCATTGTCAATAATTGATGTTGGGCCGAAATCGCTAAATGACGTTGGGCCAGCATTAAAAAAAGACGCCGAGCTGATGTTGGGCTGGCGGACATTTTAACGTCTCGGTGACGTCGCATGTCGCATGTTGGCCCAACGTCCCCTTACAACGAAAATGACATCGGCCCAACGATGGCACGACGTCAGGTGGCTAGCTGGGTCACGGCGTGGTCGACGCTTTCCTTTAAAAAGTGGTGGTTTTCAGCACTCAATAGAAATAAAGAATGCATTTTCAGGAAAACGTCGTCGACGTTTCCTTTAAAAAAGGTTGGTTTTCAGCACCCCTTAAAAAAGAAGAAAAAAATGGTACCTTTTCAGGTGCACAAGTTTCGAAATTAGGGTCCATTCCAGAGGTTGATGGACAAGGGTGGGTAGCACGTTTGTATGATAGCAATATTGATTGACTGTATGCAATCGAGAGATAAATATGCAATAAGACCACACTTTTCAGCTATATCCTATATCAATATGGATGTGATTTATTAGATACTGTTCTGGATATTTACAATCAAAAGTGTCAAGAGTTTTTATTAAACAACCTGTTGTTGTTTTTTAAATAGTGCTCCGTTATTTTCATATAAGCAGCGAAATGGGAAATTTATATATAATTTGTATTTGAATATATATCACAGACAACAAGTTTAATTTAAATTGTCTTAGTGTAATCTTTGTTAACTATGTTTAATCCATTATATTTTCATAATTTATGCTTCAGATGTGAAAATGTATGACAACTTTCGTACCAAAACATTGAGCAACTGTGGCGAAATCTTCGAAATAGAAGACTGGGGCGTTCATATCAAAGTTCCCTTGGGCTCACTAGCGAAGGCTCAAAAGGTCACGCTTCATCGTCTTTCTGAGGTGCCCAGTGAGAAATTGAAGGACGAAGTATCCATCGTGCCTGGGATCCGATGCTGTCCTTCTGGACTGAAGCTCAATTCGCCATTGCAACTATCCATCGAACATTGTGCGTCCATCACCGATCTCGGAAAGCGCACCGCAGACGCAGTTGTAGTCTACCAGAGACAGGAAATAGGTCCTAAAGGTGTGTGCATGTGTTCTGATCTGTATACAACAATAATGTATCACCTATTTTATGGCAATAAAATTGGATGTAATTGGATATACGTGCTTTATCACAGATTTATTTCTACTAACTTGAACTCTCTTTTGCAATTTTTCCGATATCTGCAAATTTCAATATTAATATTTTTTAGAGCAAATTCCACTTTCCCAAATTGTAATAAGAAAATTATACCTCAATTACCAACAAATAACAATTATATTCTTAATGATAAATTGCTCGGTTACCTGAAAAAAGATGTACAGCGAACCATTGAATGGATCTGGTAACTCTGATGACATGTGTAAAGGGTGATGAATGTTGACATAATACGTATTTTGGTGATCTGATATGTCCTCTAAGTATTGTGTCAATTTTAACGTTGAATGTATGTTATATGGCTGAGAAACACGAGAAATGAGCGGAAAGGCAAAGTGATATTTGCTTAGTCACTGCAATGTTCCATGATTCTATTGACAATATTAATACAACCAGGTACGACAAACCACTCAGGTGCTAAGTAAGTTTTGTGGATTTGGACAATGTTCCTAGATCCATTCAAGTTTCAAATGTCAGAGGTAGTTACGCAGATCAAAAATAATATGCTGGCTAGCGTATTACCAGAACGTTAAATGTCCCCCTCCCCCATGCAGTTGTAAATAATGAGACCCTTTTCCATTTTGATGCACAGAGCACTGGAAGATGGAGCGCTACAGCTTCGGCCCGGGGACAAGTCATCCAACCAATGTCACGCTCCTGGACAACAAGGTGGTACTCCACATCACGCACTTCACATCAATCTGGGTCTTTTTCAAGAGGATCTTCTTAAGGTACAAACGAATCAATATTGCACCCTTCCTGCCAGTGACAATGCCAAGTACAAGAAAACCCGCGCTCCATCTCCATGTATACAGCACCGACGAGTTACCGAAGGTACCTATATTTGTTTATATCCGATTGTAACCCATTAATTCAATCGGTTTTCAGAAAATAAAATTACCTAAAATACAGTCGATACAGTCTTCTTTTAAGACGCAAAATCATAAAGGTCAAATATTGCTTTGTTAGTATAATATGTTACTTTGCATAGTTCTAAACTGTTATACTATGATGATATTATGATGAATTTATGGTGTAAAAGGTTAAATGTTTGATTTCATATCCAAGAAAATCACAAACGAAGAAACAAATTCGATGCCCCCGTATCGCATGGCCAGATGTTCTATACCTTTCGACGTAAACTACAACGAAACTGATCTGACAGCTACTTGCAGCTATGAAACCAAAGAATTGGTTAAGGTGAGTTTTAATTTGTTGTTTTTAAATCATAAAGATCAGGTTAGATTCGCTACGTTTGAAATAATTTAAACAAAATGTTTCACTTCGTTTATCCTACGCACCCAGGTTGATTGTGTTATGTCGGGTTTATAATTCTTTCTGACCATTAAGCAATTAAAATGGTTTCAGGGACGTCAAAACCGCTATATCAGCTTTGTAGCTCAGTTTGTAGAGCACTGGTGTAATAATCCGGAGGTCTCGGGCTCGAATCCTGTGGAATCCCTATTTTCTCTGCTCATTTTCATTCTTTCAATTTGTGCTATATGTGGTGCTTGGCCTTTATTAATCAGGGGCCGCGGAAAGGTTTTGAAAGTAGAGGGAGGGGGGCTGAACACAAAAATGGGTCGAACCCGGATTCGGTGGGAGGAAGGGGGCAATTGAGGGGTTAAACACCACCCCCTCTCACCCCTATCCATATCACACCACAATGAGTATCATTTATTTAAAAATTGTTATGTAATCGTTTTTTTTAAGCCAAAAGGGTGGGGGGAGGGCTGCAGCCCCATGTATCCCCCTTTCGCAATTAACATGCTGCCTTTCCTTTTCCAGACACTGCCGTATGAAAAACTTGAATCTATGTTACCAAATCAGATAGAATTCAAATTGGACTTCACCGCCATACACGAGGACAAGGATTTGAACATTCACCTCTCCCAAGGCAATGCACGAAATGAAACGCATGTGGATGTTGTAACATCATACCACGGTAAGACCAGATTCGCTTCATATGCAAACACATGCTACATAAGTCTCATGTTCGTGCATAGCTTTGACACAGATTCCATATTTGTTTGTCAGGTTTCTCAGAAAAGCCTTTCAGTTAAACAGCTCAGACTATGCAATCACTGATGCATGATTGAAATACATCACAGCCTCTCTGATCTGACATGAAATGCATTTCTCACTCATTTTTCTTAACATTCGGCGTATCTTCACTATCTCTTAAAAACTCTTGAAATGCAAATTATTTCTTTGCACAATATTAAGATCTATCAATGTAAAGTAATCAAACAAAAGTACAAATAATATTATCATGCAATATATATCGTCCGTCTGAAACTAAAATAACAATTAGTTTAAATTGTTATCATCATGATGGTGTGAGCAGCAGATGATACTACTCATATTTTCTTTTAATATTTCGATGTGTGGGCTGTAAATGATAGATCGAGGCCATATACAACTGAATGTAATCTATTTAATATGCAATGGATAAACTGCGTCTGCTGAATTCCCCCCGTCTCTCTCCCTCTCTTTCTCTCTAGCAAGTTCCATTCCGACATCACGTGGTGATCAACATGAGGTGGAATCAGGAATATCAGATCAAACCCTGATGGCCATAGCTGCAGAATTCTCCGGAGCCGACATGAAGGTCTCAACGCTCGCTACCCAACTTGACTTCTCATACGCAGAATCTCAAGAATACGAGCACATGAACATGCAAGGTCACGTGAATAATAGAGGAACGATTGCAATGTTGATGGCATGGAAAAGGAACACCCTCAGCAATAACGAGGTTCCTGTCTTAGTGGAAGCCTTGATCAAGTCTCAGTGTCTGGGTATTGCAGATCGATATTTTCACGATGAAGGTAACCATCTGCTTACGACTAAACTTGGGCGTTTATTACTTATCATATATAATAGTGTGTATCCCCCTTCAAGAACTTACTCATTTAAACTTACCCAACGAGAAACTTACCCTAAGTGAGGGATTAGTTTGCTTGAACAATCAAATCTTAAACATTTACTTTTACCATCTAAGTGCTAACTAAATTCAAACGGAAAAAAAGGCCATAAATAAATGGAAAGTGAGTAAAGACCGATACAGAGGTTCCCTTACGGTACGGTACCACTGAGCTCTAAAGCTCCTTGTTGGTGATACTTCGCATTAACCCTTCTTAATACTCGATACAAAAAAGGGCTAGGTATATAAATCTAACACAAATATGAAAGATAAGAGATCACCAAAAGTGGTGCACCACTTCATATACATTTCAAAATCTTCAAATAAATTACAATACTATATGAATTTGCATCACATTTTCTTTTCAGTCCAATGGCAGTCAGCAAGTAAGACGCCAGGGCAGGAGAATTCCGGTGCTTCGGTTCCTACTTCAGAGTTAAAGTCTCTTTCCCTGTCCAGCAAAGGCAATCTCTCCCAAAGGTAATCCTCGCACTTGACTTTAATATCCCAATTATAATTGTATACCTTATCTTACTCACTGCGCGTTTAAACATTATACACATTTCATAATCCATTTTGGCCATTATAAATTTAGAAACTATAGGAACATATCTGTATTAATGCCATTTTCTCGTAACTGCGTTGACAAGTATAACAAGTAATAAGTAATTAATCAAATGTTTATTGGCGTGAAATGATATGTCCACAAAGAAATGTGTGAAAATGTCATGTTAATTAGATGTTTTTTGCCGACAAATTGAAATAGCAAAAATGCAAAGTGAACTGCTTAAATTATCCCGTAGATAGTTAAACATCTAAACACTTTAATCGTAAGTATCTCTTGAATGAAATGAAGAAAAAACCGCAAACCTGTCCTGTGTTTTGATTGATGCAACAATACTGCTGAAAACTGCTTATCTACTATAAAAATTGCTTGTGTAATAAAATGAGAGTCAATATAAGGCCTAAATTTTCGATCCTAGCAGAATCTTTTTTAGAGGCTATAACTGACGAGGAAAACCATATAATTGTAATGATATCTATTTTAACAATATTCACACTTTCAGCCGTACCGTCTATGCACGGGGTTATTCAGATCAACTATCAAATGACGTAAAAGAGAAAATAGCGGGACGTATTTCTCAATTAGCCTTCAAGCAATTCTTCCTCGATCTTGGATGTGACGCGAATCGTGTGGATGAAGTCCTCCTTCAGTGGAATAATAGTTACAGCAATGCGTCTCGTCAGCTCTTGAACGAATGCATCGATGAGCGCAAACTCGGCAAAGTCGCTATCACGTGGGCGATAGAGAAAAATAATCTTATCCCCATCATGAAGAGTATTAAGGAGTTAACATTATGAAATATAGTCATGACCATGTTCGTGTTTAAAATTCGGATGTGTGGTGGCGCTGGTTAGTCTTGTTAGAAGTTTTTAAACAGTTATTGATGATATCTCTATTTAATCATTATTTTAACAAAACATCACATGCACAATTTTCATGAAAAGTAGTTGAAATTAATGCGGTTTTAGAAAGCGCCCTCTTCAGTATTAACTCCTCTTCTGGAATGATAACAGGCTTTTTGCTAAGTCCTTTGTACTTGTGTATATCTTTCGAGCATGGTGGAATCATAACTATTAGTTTGTAATGTAGTGGTGCAGGTTTTGGTTACTAAAATTCAGTTTGACCAAAACTTAACTATTTATTTAACCCTAGGACAAGTTGAATATTTTACAAAAGGGATATTTCAGACTTCAATTATATTCGAAAAACATTCTAAGGTTCTTCTCAATTATGTGTGATAGTTTCAGAAAAAGATCGCAGTTAACCCAGTGAAAATTGTACTATTATGTGAGAGGATATCGGGCCTAGTCCCATTGATTTGGTCTATAGTCGAATAGCGTTCCAGAACACTTTACATTGAATCATAAATATATCCCGCCATAATCATGATAATACGGAAAACACCAACACAATAAAGACTTATTTCATTTTCTGTTACCATAAGCCAAACAACGAGATACAAGAGAAATATGAACAATCCAAGTGAATTAAGTTGAATATGACAACGTGTATGAATCACTGTAAGGGTCATATACAATATCTTTTCACACAAAAAGTGTTTATATGTTATATGTATGTAATATGTATCAGAAAAAAACATAGATGTTCGTTCTAAATTCCTTAAAAAAATAACATAGTATCAGACTGCCAATGTTTCAGCAATAACACATCAAATACATTCTAACTTAAATGCAAATTATTATGCTAATTTGTTACAATCGTCTAGTTTCAAGTGGTTTCTAAAGTTGGTCATCGTGCGTGGGCACGAAATGCTATGATTCAAACAATGCTGCAGATGATACAAACTGACTTAATGGAAATGGAGAACTCATTCACCAGTGACTTGAGTATGAACTAACCGAACATTTCGGGAATTATTTTATTTATACGGTATAAGCATGTAACAAAAAAAAATTAAACGTTAATATGATTGATAAAATGATATTATATAAACATATTATATATGATGGTGTAATCTACGGGGAACTTTTTTTTTAATTCTAAAGCAAGTAATTCAAACATACTCCATTTACATAATACTGTTTGCTGATTACACTCGCTGTTTTCGAATAAAGCCTACCTCATTATATGATGTACCTTATGTCATTTAATTACTTGTTGAAATATTGGTATGACGCTTTTCATTTTGATTCTATATCATACAATTACATAGGTAAGTAGATGTGAATTACGGTATACTCTTTTGGAAGGTTACGTTTCTCAATAAAGTGTTGCCATATTGAGATATACTACAATAGTAATGATTTCTTTATCAATAGTATGTATATTGATTTACAAACTTGTTAGCAATTATCGAATCAGATGATAAAATGGCTTAGCATCAGACAGTGGCTTACATGCTCGGACTCATTATTGGGGGCACACTCCATATATTTCCTTATTCGAAGCACTTCCATTCATGTTTTTTGTTGTCAACCGTTTTGGGGGACGTATCTGTAATACCCCCGTCACCCATCTACGCTTGTACTGCGATCTCGCTGCGCTCCTAATCCCCATTCATAAATTTGGCAGTGGCAGGCGAAGCATTGTCCGAACGATGATTAAATGACGAATGAATGGGAGAATTATCGCACATGGGTGAAAGGATAGCCTCTCATGCATGGAGATATAATGGCTCCCTGAACAAAAGTTGAGGTCGTGAAAGATCTACACTTGTTTTGGACATGTCGAAAGCAAGCGCGAAGGGAGCGCAGAACTCTGGTGACTTAATCTGTTGTTCAGCGAGCTATTATCTGTGCATTCATGGAAGGATATCTATTGACGCATATGAGATAATGTTCCCATTCAGATCCTTATTGGACAAATACATTTTACAGATACAATCCAGTGCTTGTGATCAGCTGTTGTCTAGATCGCAGGAGAAGCGTGGCTTGGGTGTGACGGCATCATTAGTACGTGTGTGTCCCCGCAGCTACGCCATCGGCGTCAGAGTTATTAGATGACAGATGTGAGAGAATAATTATTATATACACTTGATATTTGTTCTCAATCTGTAAAGCCATAGTAAAGCATTTTATTGTATGTATAAGCACATACATTCATTGGTATTTCAATAGTCTATGTGTGTTCAAGCTGATTTTATGTTTGAATGTGTTTGCATGCTCTTTTCACAAATACAATGTCTGAATGTGAAAGAGTAATTGAGTTAAAGACACTTGCAATATTTGTATCACTTTGTATAACTTATAATATAAATATATTTTTTAAATATTTGTACATTTGATCAGTCTTTCAATTTGTATACTTGTAAAGTATTATTGATGAACGAATCAATTGTAAACTGTATGCCTTTATGTACCGAGACCGGACCGAGATTTCATCATAAATTAGTTTGCAATCAAATTTTTTTTTGAAACACATATAACACATAATTATTAATATACAAATTATATATTTCACGTACGAACAAATTGTTTATCATATACCGCGGTCAAACTATTTGAAATCTTTTTCCGTAACAATTTAGTTTGAGACCAAATGTGGTATAAAAAGCATACTTAAACACAACCACTTTAACTAGAATATAGAAATGATTTATGACTCACATTATAATGTACATGTATTAAAGGGATAGTTGAGTTCTGGTAAGGAGAGTACAGTTTTAGTGAAACTGAATTTTAGTAACCAAAACCTGCATCATTACATTACAAACTAATAGTTATAACTAGAAAGGAACACAAAATTACAAATGACGTAGTAAAGATCATGTTATCATTCAAAAAGAGCCGTTAAAACGTAAGAGGGCGCTCTCTAAACACTCATCGGTTTCAACCATTTTGAATAAAATATTGTGCATGTGATGCTTTGTTGAAATAGTGATTAGATAGAGAAATAACCAACAACTATTTAAATACCTATTTTGTAAGTTTTTTGAAAAGAGGAAGCATTTTTTTGAATTTTTAACGGCTGGTTCAAAATTCTCTAATAAACCCGGGGCCCGGGTTTATTACAAATTGTTATATTTATGGATATTTCAGCCGTTTCTGAACCGATTTTGATCAAACAAAGATGATTTTATTGTTTAAATATTATGCTCTTTCAAATTTTACACTCAGTTTTTCATTACCTCACAAACCAATTAAGTAGTCTAGCGCCCTCTCTACCAAAACTCAACTTTCCCTTTAAGTAAACATGTTAAGTATCATTCATGTAAGAATGTGCTTTGATATGCATTTAAACTCTATTACAGGCCAAGCGATCTAATTACAATTTAGTTCATTGCAAAACAAATTAGTAGAAATGTCTCATAAGTTTGATGAGTAATGAATATTCATCTCTACTATTAGGAGGTTACAATGTAATTCAGGAAAACCCCATTCATTGTTATTGTATATTGACATTTGTGCCAAACGACACTGATAACTCATAAGGTGTTGATTAAAACATTTGAAACTATTTGAGTTCGTATAAAATACATTTTTGAAATATATTGATAGATGTGTATGCTAGCTGTAAACGGCTCTCGATAAATCAGTCTCCGTTTTGGAAAACCAGCATTGACATTTACCAATCAAAATAAACAACTATTGACTTCCATTCGATACAATAATTATGAAAAGAGCGTATTTGGTATAATTTGGGCGCTTCAATGTTTGCTGATGTGTGTAAATATATACATTTTTGTTGTTCTTGTTTAATAGCCAATATCTGCAAAACTGAAGTTACCAACAAGAATCTGATTTAACAAGTCTTGACTTGGTATGTTTGTATCATATATGATAAATAGCATTACAGATGTGTATGTTTATTTCGATATTTATATTCCATATAATATATATTCATAAGTTACATTTAATAAATGCATGTACCTGTAATCTCATTCATTGACAAAGTGTGATCGAACTGAGTGGTAGCACATGAGTTATTGGAGCCATGTACATGACATATGTACCTCATTATTTTGTAAATGATTGTACCATGTTTTCATTATCGTGTCACATACTATTTGGGGGCATGTATCCCTATGCCCCCACCCCCGTAGCTATGCCACTGATAGTACATGATTGTGTTATGGTCGCATATCTATCGGGAAACAAAATGATTATGAAAATTAAATTCAAAGTGAAACACACCAAATAGGTACCACGACAGTGGTGCATATACTTGTACTATTGAATTGAACTGTAGTGCGCATGATTAAAAATCGCTTGTTTTTTAAAGTTATATTTCATGTTATATTCATTAGTGATGTAATATTGACCATGAACTGGTAATATCAAATACTAACTTGTTTGTTGTTGCATTGTTATATTATGTAAACATTTATTGAGTAAACTTATACATAATAATTGTTCTTGTTCATATTTCATGATGTATATATGATATGTTTGTTATTGTTAATAAACTGCAAAATATCAATATCGAAAATCATTAAGTAGTTGTGGAGCGTTTAAATATAGGCCATGATACATATTTACATTACACCATACCAGAAACAGGTGTCGGGCAAGTAAAATTCATAAATTGTCTAGTTTGCTTGCCCAATCGGGCAACTAAATAGTTGTTCAACTAGACGTGTTATTCTCCTTATGGAATATGAGGGCAAGTGCATTTTTATATTGCAGCAAGTAAAATTTCAAAATGTATGATTTTACTTGCCCGAATGAGCCAGTAAAGAAAAAAGTTAGGATGGAGGCTTGTCATGGCCAAAGACAAAGGTTAATGCATGTAGATATTACAAATAATGTTCATATTCCATTTCTTCACATAGAAAGCCACACACATGCAATATACAATACATTACATACACACTTCCAAGAACTTCCATAAACTCATTCACACGTTTATAATCAGCAATGAAGAGCAGACATAACACATACACAATGTAATACCAGGCAAGGTAACTGTTGAAGTTGATGTTTGTTTGAGTTTCTTCCTAAAATCCATCTCGCATAGGAGATATGTTGGGATACAGAGAGAGAGAGAGAGATAGAGAGATAGAGAGATAGACATCTTATTTCCAACAGCAATAAAGAGCAGACATACAACATAATCAATGTAATACCAGACTAGTTGAACTGTTCAAGTTGATGTTTGTTTGTATGATCCTCCTAAAATCCATCTCATATAGGAAATATGTTGGGATACAGAGAGAGAGGGAGATAGAGAGATAGACATCTTATTTCCAGCAGCATAATCACATTACAACCATTTAAAAAGGCTACCGCAATTGAGTATGTGCAAGGGAGAGTGTACGTATTATAAGAACTATAAAAACTAACTAGTCAAAATGATCAGAAACCTAGTCAGCCGGGAATCTGCACTATTCTAGTCAAACTGATCCGGGAAATGTAGTCAAAGAGATTGATGTTCTAATTTGAAATGACCTTTGTTCACAGAAAACAGAAAATTATTTTGAAATCATACTCAATGACCTAAAAACGCTATTGAATATGATTTTTAAATATTGTTGCTGTATCCAAAGACAATATTGAATTAGAAGGTTAATGTATTTGACTAGATTTTCCGAATAATTTTTTTTACTACAATAGTGCATGAGCCCGGTCGACTAGGTTTCTGGTCAATTTTACTACCGGTAGTTATTTTTGTTATAGTGTAGAAAACATACGTATAAGCGGACATAATGAAATGAAGAAAAACAAATATATGGAAACAAATATGGTAAATAATCCGATGAATAATGGTGTGCCTGTATGCCCTCATGGTTTCATGCACTATTTCCGATCAGTCATTATGTCGTTTAAATCGTCTCATCTTTCAACACAGTGCTCAGCCTTTTGTTAACAAACATGACAAAGGAGGGCTGGGTTTATGTATACAGGTCTGGAAACAAACGCAGTATAATCTACAGTGTAATTTTGCGCCAATTCGAATTCCTGATGCAAACTGAATCAATCCTAATACAAAAGGGGGCAGGGTTGAATTTGCCATTTTTTATCAGGTCTGGAAAAGCACATAATTCTAAAATAAATTTGCCCAAGTGCGATCGTCTTCAAATTATTGATAGTCACTTTAAATGATCAAGACAAATGTCCTGTTGATAATACGAGGTAGATAGAAAGGGAGACGCAGCTCACCTCTAAGTACAGTATGTCCTCGATTGAATATTTTATCCCCCCCCCCCCCTCCATGTCCGCTCTTGCCCGCTAGATGGCGACAAACCCCACATATCCTCCTAGTGATCCATCCAAGTGGATCTCGTTTATATGTGGGGTGTATCGCCATCTAGTGGGCAAGAGCGGGTAGGGAAACGGTACATTGTTTGTTTACCACAGTCCATAATACACACCTCCGGTCTCCCCGAAGCTTTAATAAGACACCAAATGTTATCTGTTGGGACCTTATTAATTAATTGTGCGTAACCTTCGGTCATTTATGGGACAAAATCTGTATAATGGTATCCCGGTAGATGCCTTCCACCCCTGGATATAGCTGCTTGTCCATCATCTGATTGCAACGTGCAAAAAGATTTTCCAGAGATCTAAATTTGAGCAACATTGTCAAAATCCACAAAACTTACTAAATACAGTGGGCCTACTCTAGCGGTTCTCGCAAACATCGATGTATTCTTTTCACCAAGCGAAGCGTTCAACAGCACGCGGTTTAACAAATTCTCTTTCGTTAAGATATGTATACTTGATATGTTCGTATTTGATAATCTGTGTGGAGACTTTTGACTGTGTACAAAGTCAACGCTATTAGTTAGCGAATATCACTTTGCATTTTCGCACATTAATTTTCTCGGTCATATGACATTCATAACCAATGAAATTTCTACAAATCACTCAGTCACAGAACACAAAAATATATATTTTATTAACCTTTCTTCAGTTTTTGCACATATCAACAAAGCTACTATATCCCTTTACAAGCAGCATCCCCTAAATTAAATATTTTAAAATACATTTGTGTACCATCCAACAGGATTACAAACATTAACAATATCCTCTGCCCCCCCCCTCCCACCCCCCGAAAAATCCCAACTAAATACATTTAAGCAGAAGGTGAATTAATCCCTTGAAAACATATATAGTAATTTGTGTAACTTGTGGTGATGTAATTTATTTATTGAAGCGCTAATAATTTAAGTACCATGGCCCAGCCCTTGATTTCTGTGCCAAAAATGGACAACTTATTTAAAAATTAATTTTAGCTCGGTTGACCGAATCCTCTTATGCTTATGCTTGTGGACGTGGTGTGGCAAAGTTGGTAGAACGCGCTTTCCGATCGTGAGATCCCGCGTTCGAACCCTATGTATGCCCACTGCGTTTGTCCGTCAGCAATCCACAATTGCTGCTCTCTACCCAGTGCCCCGTTGCATAAAACTTTCTGCAATATATTAGTTACCATTGGAGTTAAGACAATTGGCCTTACCATCAAAATGAAGTAATATAGCTGCTTAATATACGTTGTATGAATGGGTACAGTGGCTGGGTGTTACTTAGTCTTCGCGCCATTGGAAGCACATGGTTATTATGCTCCCAGGGAGTTGAGGAAATAAGAAATATCGTTGTGGGGCTTTGAACTGTACCTGATGACCATAGGTAATAATACAAATTTGCGCTTAGAAACTCTGTATTAAAGTGATCCATGTAAAGTGTCAGATATTGCACAAAATGACATTTGAGACTTCAATCCTATATCAATATCATTGTAAAATACAATTAGAAGATTTGTGAAAGTTTGAAAGAAAACGTCCACTGTTTACCTAGTGAAAAAACGAATATTGAGTTCATATTTTATCACTGATTACTGATGGCCTGCCGTACATTTGTTGCAGTAATAATCATCCGTTTGACAATATCCGCACCCGTGTATACAGACGGTTCAGAATTTGCGCGCGCTCAGCTCAACGACTCGTCGTGCTGCCGAAGGTTTCGGCTACTCCGCAGGCCAGAGTCTGTGATCGCGTGGCGTGTTCAACTACGGCAATTGTAGGTTTTACCAAAAGCGTTGGCTAACGCTTTTGAAATTATGATTTTCAAAGATAATTATCTTCATTCTGAAGGGACATTTGAAAACGGCAGCATTGTGTATGTAGCAAACATGGCGGAAGGTGGTAGTACGCAGACGCCAAGCCCCAGCACCTCGGGTGGAACGGACAAAGGTATTTACGAACAACTACGGTTACCATTATTTGCAAATTATATAATTTGTCTGAGATCCATGTCAATGAAATTTGTTATGATGCGATGACAACACTGCTACAACTTGATGTTGATCTATATTTCATAATGTGCAGTTCGCGTTAGTATCGGAATATATAACGCAATATTGTATACACGGTGTTCAGAACCAAAGAAGAATGGTGAGAAATACTTGAAGGGCGGGGATAAGGTATAGACAAAAAAGAACGGGTGGCGTAGAAATGGTGAGATAATTAGAGAAGTAAGGTATGGGGAAAACAGAGTATGAAAAATAGAGTATATTATAGTCAGACAAAGAGAGACGAGATAGATTAAAAAAAATAGAACGTAAGAGAAAAAAGAACACATAAAATAGATCAGTCATCAGTGCATAGTACGTACATGTATGGTAGAGATAGGGATTTAGTAACTCTGTTAACATGTGCAAAAATTATTGATAAAATATTTCTTTGAGCTGATATGTCCACTGAGTGATGTGTGAAAATTCCTTGTTAAATATGTTAAATCAAAGGCAAATGGCCGAGTAATGGGCGAAATTGCGTAGTGATATTCGATAACTCATTGCACTGATGTTGTATTCGACTGAAAGTCTCCACCAGGGACTTTAAAATCCACACAGTTTAATCATATATACATGTCTTTATAAGGAAATATAAATTTGGACAACCAAACTCGGCTCCATGCTTCTATCGGTAATACGAATACAACGATTCTACGGTATGTGAGAACCATGTTACTTAATATTTCCAAACGTTATTATGCATAGAGCTTCGTTCTTAGCGATATATCATAATACGAAATCATTCTATTCTTGTAGGCCCGTTATACCAAGGGGCAACTCGAGCCGTATCCGATTTCAGTGATGACGAGTTGGCAGAACTGATCCCGAAGGTGGCGTCGTGGGACAGGGTGTTCTACCATGTCAGCCATGCTGGATCAGATGCACTTTCTTGGGAGACGGAGGGGATCCAAGATAGTCTCCGACGAGCATGTCTAGCTGACACCATTTTGAAGAAGGAACCACAAATAACTAGGGTGGAACTTGCAGCGGCTTTTATGCAAACTGGCGAACCTCACATCTCACAAGATGTTTTATTTGGAGGTGAGTTAATCAAAAAACATGTACGATCTGAAATAATGTAATCATGGTAACTATTTTAATGGGTAATATATTAAAAAGTGTTTGTTATGTATATCATGCGATATGCATCCATTTGAGTATAATTATTTTTAGCACCAAATCTTACCTATCGTTTTGATTTTATCTTTAAATATTATACAGTTGATCAGACCACATTCTCCCGATGCTATTACATAATCCATCGAATTGTTCATTCTACAGAAAAGTCTTCTGATGAAGCCATCCAGTTCCACGATGGAATAATGGATGTCTTGGACATGGAAGTGCGCTATTCGATCAAATTAATTGATGTGTGTCATCACCCGCACCAGTTCCAGGAAACAATCAAACAAGGACGTTACATGCCTTTTCCCTCTTTGCTCGATAAAGTCATCCAAATGAAGCTTTCCGAAGAACTTCAGGAATGTCTGACGGACATGAAAAGTAATTATATAAGTTTTTAATTCATTTCTAAAATATTTAAATGCAATCACTGTATATATTAATAAACATCCCAGTTAGGTCTTAGCTCCTTCTACCTGTCTGCTGGCAGTTGCGTATGAGCGATATCTTTTTCTTTTTCTATTTTTTTGTTGGAGGGGGGGGGGGGGGGGGTATCTGTGAACTCATATGGTATATACATTTACTTTGAGTAATGGAAATGTATCTGTAGGGTGTCAACAGCAAGTTTAATTAAAAGTTTGTCCCTTCATCGATATGGATCTCAATAATTTGCAGCCATTAAACCACATTTGATGAAATTTACTGGAAGGGGCAGCAGCCCTCATGCCTCCATCTGTACGCCATTTCTAAAATCATGCAATCAAGATGAGCGAAAACTCAATTAATTGATGATTGTATTCATTGGAGGGAGGCCTGTAAAGTGTCTGACTCCACGAAAATTACTGGGAGCTTCCTCGTTTCTCTTATACCATTGTCTACCGTGTTATTTAGCTTATGGTAAGAGAAGAATAAAATAGGGTTAGATTTTTTTGCAAATGCCCCTTTAGTAAGACGATATCTACCATCTACAAATTTTTGCTTTTTTAACCAGGAAAGCAGTGTTCTTTTTCAATGAAACTTTCACTCATCATTCGGACATATCTTACAATGATTTTGGTATAGGATTGAAGTCTCAAATGTAATTTTGGGCAATATCTGACACTTTACAGGTGCTCCTTTAATCTAAAATTCATGAATTTAATGAATTGATAAATGATAGTCAAACATATTCAATCACTTGACAGGAGATTCATCCACTTGGTCGTGGAATATGAAACAGTGTTTGGAGACATCTCCTTTATGATAATGTTCCTCAAGAATAATTTGTTGTATATCTCCTGTAATTAATTTAATTTGTTGTGCCTTTATTTGATCAGCAGTAAACCATTGATTGGATAGGAGCATAGTTTGTGTTTTTTAAAGGATGTATGCTATTATTCATTATATTCCACATACTAAGAATCTTGCTCTGCGATTGGTCAAAAGTTAATCACGTGATGAAATATAGTTTCGCCCATTCGTTACACTCTGTAGATATCTTGGGTGAAAGTGCGTTGCACTCACTAGATAAAAAGTACTATCTACACTCCGCGGTTGCATTGAATTGAATACCAATAAGTGGCGCGATAACTCTATGCGCGCGGTTGCATTGAATTGCTGTGGAGAGTGTGTATTCAAATTCCGCACTATTCAGCAGACCATATGACTCCAACACTGCCGTTGTATTAGCGTCTTTTCGCTCGGCGACGGGACTATGGCTACAACGCTAATCTTAGCGGGGGGTCGCACTCAGAGCGAAAATTCCCCCGTAGCGGCCAAACCTAGGACGGTAGTTCGTCGAATTAACGTCGGGCGTAGAGGTACTACGGGGGTACGTGATCAGCCAATCAGAGCGCTTGAACTGTGACGGCGAGGCTCGCATGCAAATTAGATAAACATTGCCTCACACGTGTTTCATGCACTGATTCGTGTACATGCGCTGCACAGTATGTTGTGAATTGTGTATTGCATTATACCGTATGCTATAGCCTATAGGACTGTACATACAACATGCATGATGAATGGAACGAGTGAACTCCCGCGTATTCAGAATTGCGAAACTGCAAATAGATCGCGACGGTAGCCAGAGTACGGGGACGATCAAAGCTAATTTAAATCCCCCGTAGCCGCAGTCCCGTCGCCGAGCGAAAAGACGCTACTGTAGGTACCGGGTACGGTAGGTCTGCTTCATTTAATACGGGATTTGAATAGCCACACACTGCACGGTCAATTCAATGCAACCGCGGATGTGTGTGTTGCGCGAATTACAAATGCATGTAATGCGTACTTTGCACTGTATATGTATCGTACACCGCTTGCCATGACTCTGACGTTTAGACTTTAGAACGTTGACTTATGAACTGTTTTAGTGTTTCATCATCATTGATTACAATTTTCTTGGAGTCTGACTTGGAGTTGGAGTTCACTTTCATTTTATATAGACCCAAGTGCTAGCCTATAGCCTTAGGCTATGGAATTGGAGTTAAACAATTGGAATAGCCATTGTTGGTAAGTAGATCAAAGTCTAGTACCGGTAACTGTAGTGTTAGTGTTAGAACCAGGCCTAGACATTAAAAGCAGTTTAAGTTGTCTTTCTCGTAGACCTAGCTACCAGTGAAATGTTTCCAATGTAGAATATAAAGCAAATAATCACCTTTTGGTTTCAGGCAATGGCACAATCTATCACTTCCTCGGCGATCTGAATGTATACGCTATCTTTCCGAAGCTTCGCTTCGGAAAGATAGCTACATCCAGATTTCCTCGGAAGTGATAGATTGTGCCATTGCCTTCACCAACGGTAATTATTTGCTTATTCTATATACTGCACTTGATTTGTAACACGACTATGCAATCTTATAACATGTATGATGGTATATGTAGAAGCTTTAACAAAATTCATTCAAAATGTTGACATGTATTTAATTTGCAGGGTTGACGGATACCGGAACTGAATGGGCAGAAGGGGAGAGGAAGGGATGGCACGATATTCAACGTCGAGTTGAGTCCTGGAATGAAGACATTAACAATCTGCATGTCAGCCTGTATGGATATCTTCCTCGCCATTTTGTTAGTCATTTTGTTGCACATCGTCCGCAATTAATGGATTGGATTCTGTTCGGAACAACACTCGGACAGAGACGCCATCCACAGGCACACATCGAAATCAAATTAAATTCTGCCCAGAAAAGAATTTCTTTTCTCGGTATGATATTGAGATCAAATACGAAAGGGGAATCCGGAAAACACCTGGCAGAATGTCTCGAAAGGACAGGTGAACCTATTGATACAGCGCTATTTCTTAGCATCTATTGAATTATTTATTCAACGCGACATCATAAAAACATGATGCACTATTGTATTGACATTGAACTGTACTTTTGTTCATTTATTGCACTAATGCACTTTATCTTTATTAGTTCACCAATAATGAGACTAATCCAACTTTGTCTAGGAGAGATTATATATTGTTCCAGTATTTTATCAGTAATGGAATGTGAAATAACAAATAGGAACGCATTATTTGCTTTCCTTACTTTGTTGTTTTTTGCATTTGAAACTTATTTACAAAAAATAAAGTATTGTCGAAACGTGTATTATAAATAATCGATCACGACATTATAATACCATATCCCATGATTTTCACGACCTATATAATTATTCCTCTACTTAGAACTATCTGAAACAGAGATCAGGCATGTAGCCGAGAAGACCAATACAAATAAAATAGATGCCCTGTGCAAACTATTGCAACTCCACGAACCAGTCGATGTGCAGGAATACATCAAGAAATACACCTCGAGACACGAACTCTTCCTCGCTCTCCGTCTCTCGGGATACAGCCGCCAAGCAGAACGGCTCTATGGTATGATATCTATATGGTTTATATATTTTATATAGTGGAACATCTCATAATTGAACTAGTGGTATCGTTGTTTTTTCTTCGATTTGCCGTAATGGTTCCCTGACATGCCAATGCATGTAGACGTTTGTTCATTTGTATGAGTATATACCACAAATATATATCCCTTATGTTTTTGTATATTTAAAACAAAAATTAAAATTATTTTCTTAAGTTTGCTATGCCCCAAACTCTAAACAAAAAATATCCAGAGTAAAATTCCCCCTGTGACATCACCTGTTAATCATTGGTCATCTCACCGGAGATGAACAAAAGACATTTTTACCAAAGGAAGATGTTCACAATAAACGTATACTCACCTTTCCAGTCCTAATCGGGGTTGAGCTTATGTGACATAGCAACCGCTATTGAATTCGAAAGTGTGACGGTTAGTAATAGTATTGTATTAAAACTCGTGATGCTATTGGGTCATTCCATGTCAAGTCACTCAATGGATTTCATCGCACCCCCTTCAAATTTGGTCATATTGGTTATATATGATATTTTAACCTTATAAACCACAAGATAATGTCAAGTTTTAGCCAAATTCTGCCAACGGTTGTGGCGCTATGGTCGATTCTTCTGGGTGAGTTTTGTAACAAAATGTGCTTGAGCACCCTTTTTTAAATCACCATTGTATGTTAACCGTTCGGTCAATTATTTTTGTAATGGTGTCATTGGACTGGGGATGTTACATGCAATCCATTAATGCCATTTGTTTTCATGCATAAGTGAGTTTGAATACGATAATCTTTGTCCTTAGATTTTGATCTTCCGTTTCACCTCGTGGATCAAATAATTTTAAGAATTGGTTTAAATCTTGGCTTGATATTATTTCTACAAACTATGAGAGAATTAGAAATATATAATTTCTTGTTTTTTCTACAGCCTTGTTTTAAGTTTGCAAATTTCATCTAAAATGGAATTATTTTAGACCTACACCCATGTCCAAGACTTCTGTGGGTGTATTATGTATGAAAAAGACCTATTCAAAGTAATGATTAGAGCCTATTCACACCCTGGCTTACCACAGTTAAATATACCTGCTAATTTACTTCTAATATAAATCCAGACAAATGTCGCCAGGGTACTTGTATTGATGTTCTAATGATATCACATGTTTCCAACCTGACAAGGGCCCTGTTGCAGAAAGAGATAGTATACAAATGATGCGCAGGTATGAGTGGGTCGGTAGGAATTGTTTGCACAAGGTAACTATGGAACTGTTAAACCCACGAGGCGAAGCCGAGTGGGTTTAGACTAGTTTCCATAGTTACCGCGTGCAAACAATTCCACCGACCCACGAAATAAACTTGCGCATCATCTGTTTTATAGAATGGGCATTGTTACGCCCCCAAAAAGTCAAAAAATTAAAAATTAGAAAAATTACCGGATGCATGAAATAATTTTACCGGACGCATGAAATTTTTTACCGGACGCATGAAATTTTTTACCGGATGCATGATTTTTTTACCGGACGCATGAAATTTGTTGCCGGACGCATGACATTTTTACCGGACGCATGACATTTTTACCGGACGCATGATTTTTTTACCGGACGCATGACTTTTCATGCATCCAGTAGAATTAATTGTCTGCACAAATTTTGCTCTCAACCAATCAGATTTCTATAAAATCAATTGTGAGTCAGATCAAATGTTCTAAACACATTTGATTGGATGAAAGGCGGAAACTGTCTCTCTCTAGGTGTAGATCTTCTCTTGAATACAATCTTTCAAGTTCAAGTTCAAAATGAAAACTTGTACATCAATCATGAAAGTAAATATCTACGAGTAATCATTTTCAATGAATTTCATGTTTCTATGCAACATTAATGTATGCAATAGCTACATGATTTGCAATCTGTAAACATTAAAACCTATTTTTTTCCAACTAACCCGAACACAAAAATTTACTATTTTTTAGGGCGCTGTGAGTAACACAAAATCAGTGCCTGATAAATCGGACTTACTTCCCGTCATAGTATCGAACAACTATGTCCATTCTATTGGCACTCAGCTGAATGCACTTTAACAATGGCGCCCGTATTGCTCGCTGTTCGATGCTATGACGGGCAGTTAGTGCGATTTATCAGACACCTACTTGATATCACTTACAGCGCCCTATTAACACAAAAACTACACAACCAAAATGACTCTTCTTGGTACCGTTTTTCATTGGAAAAGACACCATATCCGGACGGTGGACATAATCATTGTGTTACTTTATTTTGGGAAATGCCCCGTTCCGTTTTTGGGGGGCCACTTTGTATAGAGATCAGTTGAAGACAAAATGCATTTGAATTTCAAGGAACCGCTCTTCCATCCGCTCGGTAAGTGATTGTTTAGAAATGGCCATCTCTATCCAGGACAGTTTTTGTTTCTCTCACGAAGGGCTGGTCGGCGTTGCATTACCCACACGCACTCCTATGGTTTTGAAAATTGAAATGTGTGGTCATTCGGGGTCAAAGTCATTTCATTGTAGGGCACACTTGAAAGTTGGGAGTGGCGATAGTCTTTTGATATATATCTCAATATTCAGAACGCACTGAAATACTTAGGAGTCCATTTTATTTATCATAATTACTATGCAGATGTAGAGAAGCATGCCAAATACATCACAAAAACGATGGGCTTATCGTCAGATAGAACGTTTGACATGGAGGACTGGGGCGCACATGTCAAGGTTCCGTACGGCTCACTGTCGAAGCAACAAAAGATAACGCTACAGCGTCTATCTAAAGAGCCGATCGGGAAAGGCGCCGATGAAATAGCCATCGTGCCTGGGATCAGATGCTGTCCTTCGGGTCTCAGGTTCAACTGTCCGCTGACGTTCTCTTTCCAGCATGACTTGACATTTGCCGATGACGAAAAGCTGTCCAACGACGGAGTTGTCATCTATTTGAGACAAGAGGAAGGCCCAAAAGGTACTATCATTCAATTTACGTTTATTTTAAAATTTTAGTAAAACACGTTTTACTTTACAGCTTGACAATTAGCTAAGACCTTGATAACTGGATAATAGTGACCCCGCGAATTGCGCTTAAATTTGTATCAGATGATATCTTTAAAGTGTGCAATTTATTAAGTACAGTTGTGATGTGAAATTATGCGGTGCATAATAATAAAAAAATATTTTAGAGAGAGGTTTTATCGAGCAAAATCTGATTCTAGAACTTTTTTTTTAAAGTATGAATTAAATACTGTGCACTACACAAAGATCATGGAATCAAGCGATGCCTACGAAAAGTGTACATTAATTACTTTTCATCTGGTTCAAGTATTGGCTTAATCCGTTCTATAAGGCTTGCAACGAATAGTCACGTATCACTTATGACGTATCACGTTCACGTTTTGCGCTATTTCTTAAAACAAGTGATTCTAATTTACGAAATGTAGGGCCTACCATTCGTCGTTTTCCACGCCGGTAAAACACACATAATAGTCGCGTTTACAAAAACGTGACGTGAGTGTTTAAGCAAGATTTTTTAAATTGCAAGCCCTTGTTACTAAGACTATACATACATGCACAAATGGGTTAGAAATGTCGACAAAAATGCCGTAACTCATTTCAATCAGTATGTTTATGATATTTCCGTGCATAATTCAGAGTAATCTAAGACGATAATATGCAGTTCTGTCATTTAGTAAATGTACAACCGTACCATTTGCATTATTTCTCTTGTTATTACAATAATTCTAAAGACGTGTCACGAGTGTCGTGCGTGAATTTTGACAAATGATGACTTGCAGCTGAATGCTGCTATATGCAGAAAACCATTCACTCCGCATAACGCCAGAAGTTGCAGCGATCTCAAAAACCAGTTCAGAAACAGCGGAAATATTAATAAATATATGCGATTAATTAGACTAAATGTTTAGGCCCAACTTTTATTTAAAACTTAATACAATATTAATGAACATATCATTGAATTATAACTTTTAGATTTTAATGATAACCCTTTTAAACATTTTCTTCTCCTTCTTCTTCTTCTTCTTCTTCTTCTTCTTCTTCTTCTTCTTCTTCTTCTTCTTCTTCTTCTTCTTCTTCTTCTTCTTCTTCTTCTTCTTCTTCTTCTTCTTCTTCTTCTTCTTCTTCTTCTTCTTCTTCTCCTCCCCTGCTATACTGTGACCGGTCAACGGTTAACCGGTTGAATTGTTGTTGTTGTTGTTGTTGTTGTTGTTTTAAGTTTATTGGCGTTCTTCATTCAATATTTACGCCATTGAATTTAAACCGAGAATTAGTCTCTTCTCAACGGCAATTTACATTATATTTGTTAACGCAAGCGCCAATTTACGTGAGCTTTCGTGGATTGCATATAGTACATCAACAAACTGTTGGGTCACGTAACCCAACACTTCGTAGACTTGGGTGACCTATTTCACGAAAAGGCGCAAAACGTAAACGTGTACGTGCTACGTGATACGTGACTATTCGTTACAAGCCGTTCCCTTGTGTTGGAGTTGTTATGCATTTTATAAAATGTATTATTATTTTGAGATTAGATTTCTTTGTAAAAATGTCTAGTATTTCTGTACGTATTCGTGGAAAAAGGAATTCACAAAATCGTTTACATATTGAATTCAAGAACAACTTACTTTTTACTGATTTCTGTACGCAGAGACATGGAAGACTGAACGTTATGATCTTAGTACTGGTAGTTCTAAAGATCTTCCATTTAAGTTCGTTCTCCATCGAGACCGGATAGAAATAACCCTCGATCACTTCACTTCACTCTGGTTCTACGTCAAGAAGTACATCATTCGCCACAAAACATTCCGGTGCAGACCCTTTCTTCCAGAAAGAATGCCTTCGTCAAAAATGCCCATCCTTCACCTACACGTGTATAGCACAAAACGACTTGCCAAGGTATTTGTTACATGTAAATAAACAATATCGGTATATTTACGATATCAATCACAAAATTTATTCGTTAGCCTCATAAAAATACGAAGATGTACAGAGCCTATGACACATTATCATGTTGTTACTTAATACAATTTCTGATTTGCTACCCAACAGGAAATTGAGCAGGAAGAGCACAGCTCAAGACCCGCATACCATGAGGCCAGAGTCAGTCAGCCATTCAAAGTGAAGTACAACGATACTCCCTTGACGGTTACCTGCGATTATAGCATCACAGAAGCTCAGGTAAAATCAGTTGAAGAGGTTATTGAGTATTGATGCTGTCTTGAAAATCGTTTGCATTTTATTTTTTTATTTATTTATTTCCTCTCATAGGGTGGTAGACCTTTTGTTTAAGATAAACCCCTCTTGTTTAACATGCGGAAAAGTTTTCTTTTTAAAGTAGTGCGTTCGCATATTCCTATAATTGTACTGATTTCGTGTTTGTATTCAGTGCCTGGTATGGTAGGTTTGTATCTGTATATTGTGTATATCTTTTACAGACCATTTCGTACGCGGATCTTGCCAGCCCAAATCCGAGCCTCTTAGAATTTGAACTCGATTTCACGCGCGGCGAATATGAACGAAATGTGAAAGTAATTCTTCGTCAGGGTAATGACGCAACGCATCCACCTACATCGTTTATGTTCTCTACGACATTTGAAGGTAAACTCCACATGCATACATAATGATAACTGTTTTCCTAACGGATGGTTGAAGAATAACTAATCAGAAGATTTTCATAATTTATTTTGATTTTATTATTTGTATTAACAGGAAGTTTAGAGTAAAGAAAAGTATGTAATTATTTCGGTGAGCGATTACAACTACTGAACTACAAATCGCTTAAAGATCTTGTCCACGTCTCGCAAGGCAAATGTCTTAACTTGCGAGATTATGAAAAAATATTTAATTTGCGAGCTATACCCTGAAAAGTTTAGGGCTGGAAACCTCCTTTTCGGGAAGTTATACTGATAGTAATAACTATAAAGAATTTAAGGTCGGACCGTCCTTTTATTCTGATTTACGAGCCTTCGTTCATGCATGGCTTCGCTCACGTTATCTGTAAAGTGGTGTGGCTAACCCATGTTCGCATGTTGAGGTTATTTATTTATATTTGTTGTTTTCAATTTATTCTTGCTTCCATATTATGCTTCCATGTTATATCACAACGCCGAAAGCGGAAGACTAAATAATAACTAAGATTCGTTAAACTTACAATGTATTTGTTCATTCTTTATTTACAATACTTTTTTGTTACCCCATTCGATTGTACGACTTATTTAAGATATTTGAAATGTGATCGTCTCACCCTTTCTAGCGAATTTCACTCCAACACAACATGGTGAACGGCAGGAGGTGATATCAGGAATACCTGACCAAACCCTGATTGACATAGCTGCAAAATTCTCTGGGGGTGACCAGAAGGTCACCGAACTCACCGTAGCACTAGGCTTCGACCTCGCTGAGGCTCGTCAGTACCAAGATACGAACAAGCAAGGCCAAGTGAATAATACAGGAACCCTTGCAATGCTGGGGGCATGGAAAGAGAAGACCCCCTGCAGTAGACAGATTCATGACTTAGTGAAAGCCTTGATAAAGTCTAGGTATCTGCGCATTGCAGAAATGTATTTTTCAGAAGAAGGTAATATACTGTAGTAATACCTGTTCAAACGATCTTCTGTCAGTTTTGTCTTTCATACTTTAACTCAGCAACCTTCAACATCTTTTTGTTTTTGTTTTAATCTATTTAATGATAAAGACAATCGCTGTGATTTTACAGTATTTTTTGAAAATAATTCATATTGCCTTAATTATTTTAAATACAAATAGCACGAATAAAGCACTTTACTCTGTGCAGTTGCGGTAAAGTGCAATTACTACAGTCGTATAAATCAGGCTTATTGGAAACAAGATTTTTATGAGCTGCAGATTGTCAAGTTGTGATTTCTGAACTAAATTTTAGGTCGTTTATGTTTTCAGTCAAGAGACAATCGCACATTGAAACGTCAGACGAATCGGGTGCAAGTGGTGCAAGTGTTTCAGTACTTTCTTCGGATTTCCAGGGTCTGTCACTGTCCAGCGATGACGACCTATCACAAAGGTAAACAAATCTAAGTTCAAATAATGGAGAATTTTAATATAAGAACAAATAAATCAAATATTACTATATAAATGAATATAAAAACATTTTACCGCTGCCTTATGTAACACGATGACGCTTCTGATGCTTACACACGAGTTGAAACCAGTCAAATATTACGACTTAAATCTGTATTCTGTCAACTTAATGTAGCATTGATAAGAGAGCGTCATTAGAACTGCACTCAGTGAGTTGTTTTAATATAGTTGGATGCGGTGGTGATGCGAGGGGTGCATCCTGCTCCCACAAGCTCCGCCTCCCTTTTTAGTAATAGTATTTGTCATTTAAAGTACGCTATTCACGCAGTTTTCATGGCGCTTACAAAAAATAAAACAAATACAAATACAATCAGAAACTAAATGCTTACATAATGTTTGCGTAATGATTAATTACAAAGGGGGTAAAAGATGGGTTTTCAAGTCGGATTTAAATACAGTGATATATTATTTGCCTACTTGCTTAATATATGTTAGCTGCTATTGTTTTTATTTAGGTCTGTGGCGGAATAGCTAAATTCCACTAAATTCCGGGAGAATAATACACAAAAAATACGCACAAACAAAATCCGAAAATATTTTAACTTTGCATTCGTTTACTGGTTTGGTTTGGTTTTTCTCAGAGAGGCGTCAGGGGGAAGTGGCAATGCAGCTGATGTTGGATTCGTCGTCTGGGACAAGGCGTTATCTCAACTAGCAGGTCTCATTCCATCTGCAGACCTCGTGGGTTTCTACAGCGAGCTGGAATGCGATGGACAGCATGTTCAGGACGTGCTAGACAAATGGGGGAAAAGCTACAAAAGCGCCTCTCTTCAGATTATGAATGAAATCATCGTCCAAGGTTTGCAGAAGAGTGTACTGAACGACGCTCTCAAGGAAATGCGTCTTGAGTTCCTGATTTCTGACCTTAATATAAGCTTGTAAGCGAATTTTAAACCTATGGATAGGCAATCAAAGTATGTTCACATTATGCGCCTCAGTAAGCCAATCATAGGTCTAAGAAAATGCCTTAGAATGGCAAACCCGATTTAATTGTTAATCCTAACATTATATTGATATCTGGTAAGACACATGGCTGATCAAAATATTCGGTTATATTCTAAAGTGACCCTTGCGAAATTGCATTTTGTGTAAAAAAATAAAAAGATGTTGTGTATTTTTAGTTGGATCCCCATGAAAAACAGCTATATTGACCAGGATGCTCCACTCATTTGTGGAAAAAACATTAAAAAAGGAAGATTGTATACAATGTGTTTATTGATGACGATAATAATATACGTAAAACATCGGTGAAATTGGATGTTAAGAGTGAATTAGTATTCCCTGAATCAATTATACTGATATGTCTACAAATTATTCAAAGTGAAAATATTTAGCGATCAACGATTTCCCGGCCTCCAATAACTAATGATCCATGACCTTTAGGGGCTTCCTTATTCCATTACGGGCATACATTGTGTGCAGTTATATGTTTTGATCAAATTTATGTTTTCTGATATATGTATTTTCGTGAAAATATGTTAAACTTATTTTTGCAATAATGCTCTTCATATGAAACACATGTATAACACCTGTTGGGAATAATTGTATTTATGTTAATGTTTTTTTATGTTAAAACGATTGATACGTTTAAAATGACAGGCCCTCACTTACAAAAACGTCTGAACAGTTTCCAGTTGATGGATGGGGATGAATGTAACACACAAACAAAATCAGATCGAACAGCCCTGTAATTTGGATTCTACGAATGAAAAACGAATGTGTCCCATTTTTTCAGGCATGCTATTAAATTACAGTTTCTTTCATATAAGGGTCAGTCCCTTTATAGTCCATGGGCCCAGGCATATATCGGTACCATCTGAGGAAACCAAACTTTAGGGCTACTAAGTTATTGGTAGGGACTATATGATTATTTCAATATGTGATAACCGTTCCAGAAGAGCAGCTTAGTGTATGTATTTTGCATTTTTACCATTTTACCTATAATACACTAAAAAGTGTGTTTAATCCTTAGGGGTCATGAATACCCAGTCACACATCTTGCAAAATTACACCACAATGCACTGCTGATTCCAGATTGTCGTTTCATGGAGGACTTTCCTAAAGTCCTGCGCATGGTTTGATACCAAATGTGAGCATATTGCATCTTTGGGTAATGCGTCACACGTCGTTACAACGTGATACTTCACATACGGACGTTAAATTCGTATACAGCGCGTATGTATTAAAAGACAACTAAATTCGTAAAAATGAAGAATCGGCTATATTTCGATCTTTAAACATGCAATTCGCATTTTAGATATCTATTAAGAGCAATATAATGAAACTTAGCATATACATTAATACACAATAAAACACATTAGCATTAAAAACAATGAAATACATAAGAATATGAGTTTTTAATGTTATAATATGTTTAGATGTGGTTAAATTACTATAATCAAATGATACAAAATATATCCACAAAATTACAAAATGCTTATCACGTGAATGAGATACCCGGGAAGAGGGAAGGGGGTGTTCAAAAGACCAGCCTTTCATCAATGGACTCCAAACATAATTATTATCGAGGTCTACCCACCCAGTTTGGTGTGTCTGTAGGCTTCCATGACACGTTTGAGGGCAATTTTATTTCTAGGTCTAAAGGAGATCGTGAATGTTGGTTCATGTTGAAGATTGGCCCACATAAATGTATCATATGACCGTTCTAGTTACTTTATACCTTCTACAACAGAGTAGTTCACATAGTCGACAGAGTAGTTATTCATGCCAATGACGCTGATGTCACAAGCACGTCTCACTGATCTCTCAGAGCTGTGTGTGGGGACAGCCCATAATCGGCACATATCGACACTGCTGGTAAAAAAAACCTGCCAATGCTTTAACAGATAACATTATCACTTGAACACAAGAATGGATATGTACATCACCAAAGCAGACCAGTTTAAGGATTCCGATCTGGGAAATTTGAGAGCTTAAAAGTTTTTGAACAACGAGTCAGCTCTCTTGAAGCTACTGCCTCCTAGTGAGGACGCTTTTCTACTTTGTTTCAAACGAGCTTCTCACGCCATCATTCATAAGAATGAGCACATTCCCAAGCCAAACATTCTATCATTTATAGAGTTTGGATAGTCCTTCAGTGATGGAAGTTCTAGTGTCAACTACACATCAAGCCTGGGCAAGACGATATCATGTTGATGGGTGCCTGAAAACTGTTGCTATACATGAAGAAAGCGGTTCCATACTTTGGAATTGCTTAAAATGTTTCACCTTTGTGAAAGGACCACTGCAGCTGTTCTTTTTGTTATCCGAAGGCAACGATCTGACAAATTGGGTTTGGCACTAAGAAGAAAGCAGTGTTCCTATACCACTTCACATATTGCCGGGTTCCTTGAACAGAGTAGGTGAAATATATCACTGAACCCATGCTTTTCCATGAAGTCATACATGTCAAGCTGTCTACCAGTAGCAACAAATCATAGATATGCGCAGAACTTCACTGCTCGGCTTGCCTGCATTGCGGCTGTTTTCCTCTTTTCTTCTTGAGAGTCGTAAGTCTTGTCTTCTTCTTCTCACTGGAAAAGGACCTTTATAGGGGACTGGGTGTTACACCTAGCATCCATCCGAGAGATGATTCCATGGTGCTTTGCCTATGACAAGCTGAATTACGCCCGATTCCTACCCTACTACTACGCACAGATGTCCCGACTGCCGCTCAACCACCCCGAAGTACATGCGCACTTCATGGAAGGTGGTTTCTCTATTCAGATCGGCACCACGAACCCATTCGGACGGATCAGACGATCGAGGATCTGGAGGAACGAAAGGATTCAGCCTGAATCCAGGAGCTGTCACCCGATACTATCTGACGTCAGAGTACCGCAGTATGTACATTGGGCACCTGAGGGATATGGTAGGTCGAAGTCACTTCCAGCTGAACCATCAAGATCTGCAGTTACCTAGGATCCGGAGGGATAAGGCTGACATCCAATCCTTGGTGGATCTCATGGAGAATAGCTGGCTGGATCCACTGAGTCCTGATCAAGCACAGTTTGTCAGCTTGACGATCGCTACTGTTGCTCCTCCTGATGTTGCCAATGACCTCCTCGCGGCTCGCACGGTAGGAGAGGAGGCATTCCAGTATTACAAGAAGAAACGCCTGGAGACAAATCCACCAACTGCACAGTTCCATGACAAGATGACAAAAAGGAAACATTCACCCACATCCGGAAGAAACCAACCAGCAAAGCGCAGGCCAAAGAAATTGTTCTCAAGGCTGACAGGAACCTGTTTGGGCACATGATCCTCGTTGCTCAGAGTCGAGATCTGAACATGAGAGATGTCTTGGCGCACCCCCGGGGTCCCTTGCCATGGTCTATTGCTAATGGCAATGGATCTCTGCGGAAGACGAACAAAGCGCCCCTTGCCAGAGAGCTGGACAAGAGTGTTTCTCCCGCTGAAATTATTGCAGAGCCATCAGCAACTGTCATTGATGGCATGAGCCTAGAACAGAATGTGAAAGGGAATGACAAGACGTTTACACAGCTGGCTGAAGCGATACTGTCAACGGCTTTTCATGATGGAGCCCAGATTAAACGCATTGATGTTGTCTTCGATGTTTACCGAGAGACGTCCATAAAAGACGCAGAGAGCTGCAACAGAGATGCAAGCACAGCAATCCAGTTCAGGAGCATCGCACCGGGCCACAACATTCAGCAGTGGAGGAAACTCTTCGAACAAGGCAAGTCTAATCAAGTTCCTGGTAGAGGAGTGGAAAGAACCAAAAAAGTAGGGAGGAACTGAAGAAAAAGTTGCTCTACGTAACCTGCGAGGAGGTCTGCTACAAGCTCACCAAGGACCACCGGGAGGAAGTGGCAGAGCTGAAGTCCACGCAGGAGGAAGCAGACACCCAAATATGCAGCAGAGGCCGGGTACAAGGCTGTGGTGATCACTGCCGAAGATACAGATGTCCTCGTGCTGTGTCTTGCCTTCAATAAGGACTTCCCATGCCCCGTGTATCAGAAGTGTGGTACGCAAACCCGCACACGGTTCCTAGCCATTGACAGGCTTGCTAGATCGATGGGAGGCAGTGTCTGTGATGCCCTGGTTGGACTGCACGTGTTCTCCGGTTGTGATACAGTCAGTGCCTTTGCAGGCCGGGAAAGATGGGCGCCTTGAAGCAAATGAAGTCGGATAAGACCTACCAAGGGGCCTTCAGTCAGCTTGGTCATTCATGGGAAGTATCCACTGGGCTCTTTCAGAAGCTGCAAGAGGTCACCTGCCACGTGTACGTGCCGTCTACCAACACCACGAAAGTCAATGAACTCCGACATGTCCGACAACAACTCTTCTGTGCAAGACGGGGAGAGATATAGTCCAGTCAGCTTCCACAATGTGAAGACTGCCTCTTCATGCACGTCCTCCGTGCAAACTACCATGCTGCTATTTGGAGGCGATGTCTGCAATGCCAACCTTATGTTCCAAGTCCTAAGGGTTGTGGATGGACCACTGATGATGACGGGAAGCTGGCCATTGAGTGGATGCAGGGTTCTCCAGCACTGGATGCAGTGTTGCAACTGCTTTCCTGCAAGTGTGGACGGTCGTGCAAACTCCCAGACTGCACGTGCCTTGCCAATAGCCCGAAGTGCACTGACATGTGCAAGTTGCGAACCTGCAGCAACCAGCCCGCTGATGTCGAGGAAGAGGTTGTAGACCTCGATGACTCTGATGCTGATAACAGTGATGAAGACTAGACTACTGATCGATGGTATGAATGTTTTGGCACAATCACAAGGACATTCATGGCTACAAAAAACATAGTACGTAAACATGCCACAGTAGCGTGGTGAAATTTGGGTTATCCGTAAATTTCACATTTTTGACGCTTGTTGGAACTAGGGTATGGGAAGGGCAATTCCTATAACTGTGGTAAAAACTTGTAAAATGTTCATAAATGTTTTCCTCATACAACATGTGCATGTTGTAGGCTACTGCGATTCAGTAGCACTACCCAGGGAACTTGTATGACAATATTATAAATTAAAATGTACTGAAAATCACTACAATCAGCAACATTTTGATAGGCCCTATATTGTTCGCCCCTTTCTGCCATAAAACAAATTCTGCCTTCAGGAATGACAGAAAGGATTTTTCGGATGGTATAAATAAAGCATTTCAGACATGTATTTGTGGTTTGTAGTTCAATCTAGCCCCATGTGGAAACAGCAATTGCATCATTAGTGAATGTTTCCGAGTTTGCCTTTTCGCTTTCATTATGCGGGGGAGGGGGGGGGGGGGTACATTCAAGAGATGATTACTACCAATAAGCTGCCAGTCTGCAACGGTTATCACATCTAAATATGATCTATATATATACACCAATTCAAAAATCATAACTAGGATTAGTTTCCTGAGATGGTACCGACAAGTGGATTTTCTGGTCTGGGCCCATGGACTATTAACAGTGGCGTAGACAGGTTCCTTCACCGGACCAAGACCAATTTGTTCGCGGCCGAGACCACCTGCCAAAATATTTCGAGACCAAGACAATTGCTTGAAAGTCCTCTCAGTGGGGGGAGGGGGGGGGGGGGGGGGTTAGATGTTAAGATGGTCGTGACCAGGCGGGCCGTAAGCAGTTTTGGATTGGGGGGGGGGGGGGGGGCATTGTATTTATATTTAGCGTCATACACAGTTCCAACATCACCATATGCCACATTATGTATGATCCAACAACTTAGCCTATTGCCAAGAATGAGTCCCGAGGGGCGAAACTGCTGAGAGCTGGGGCAGAGCCAAATAGGGAGGGTTTGGGAGGGGGTTTCCCCCTCCCATGGAGAAGATTTTGCATTAATATATATACGGTACTTGAAATGGTGCAATTTGGTGCACGTCACACAAGCAGCCAGAGCAATGCCAGCCGACACTGGAACTACGTGGCCTGGTATACAGAAAAAATACTCACCCCAGACCATACTTAAGTTACACAACAAACTGAGATAATCTGTTCGCGCGCGAAGCGCGCAGCGAAAATTGAAAGTGGATTCATAAATTACTTTTTTAACGTTTAATAGAATTAACAAGTCTTAGCTCATACAACTAATGTTTTCTTTCCCACTCATATACAGATACACACACAAACAAAAATATATCCTTTGCTAAAACCTGGGGGGGGGGATGATTGTACATGTCATCCCCGCCACCTAGTGAGGTGGGGGGATGCATCCCCCTCATCCCCCCGTTGTCTACGCCCCTGCCCTTTAACATTGGTATTGTACTAACACGTCAAATATTATAAGATATGGTGCAATCTACTAAAATTTTGCGGTCAAAATATTTGTTTGAAATTGTAAGTATACACACATTCTTAATAGCATTACACCCGAATGTGTGTTGAGTATACTCATCGTTCGGAACGGAGCCCGTTGTAATATTCTATGCAAGTTGTCATTTCACTTGTTCAAATCTACATTGTCTTTGTATGGGTTTTATGTTGAACATATTTTGATCTGTATGTATATGCATTTTTTTTCATTTAAAGCAATAAATGAACCGAACTGAATTGAACGTATGTATGAGGAAGATATGTAAAATGTGCACTTTTGTGGCTTACTTTGTATCTATTTTTTCTTTGGTTTTTACCCATAATGTAAAACAAAAATAGTACGTAATTGTAACTTGCGCACAACTTTGGGGCAATATCGATATGGAGCTTTTCATTTTCATTCCATAAAGTTACGGTATTGTGCAATTACGTAATGTAAGTTCATGAGCATGCACTTGAAGTCTTGAAATATAATAATTATTCTCTTGGAAATACGTTTCCTTTTAAAGTATTGCAGTACAGTATTAAGTTTTATTGCAAGTTTTTTTCATAAACACTTCTTCACAAGGATATAAAAGGCTCAGAGTCTAACAGTGTCGTAGCGTGGTCTGACTAACTGGGGGCAGCCGAATCATTATATTTTGGAGGGCACACTCCATGTTTTTCTTTATTTTCCAAAGGGTTTCCCCCTTATGTTGTTTATATTGTTTTGCACATACCCTGCTCATGTGCCCCTGTACTTTATACGTATATACTATATACACTGGCGTCAGAGTTATCCGATAATGAGAAATGTGACAACGTGTTTACTGTTATTTGGTATTAATTTTGAATAACTAGATGAAAACCTTTTTTTCGATTTGGGATTTAAGCCTATAAATTCCTTTAGTCTTTCTTTAGTTTATGTGTGTATATTATGCTGACGTATAATTTAATATATGCATAATACATACTTATGTATGAAGGTATTTTATGCTCTTTTCACAAAGGCAAATGCGAAACAGTAATTTAATTCCACACATTTACCATTTGTTTCACTTCGTATAACTTGAAATATGCTTTTTTACATTTGTAAATTTCAGTTGTTATACTTGTAAATCATCATTTATGAATAATTGTTTTATATTACATGCCTTTATGTGCCGAGATATATTATCGCAGATTAGTTAAATGCTACCATATTTGGTGTAAATGCAATAACTCACAAGTAATCAATAATATTACATAACCATATTTGGTGTAATGATTGTACATTAAAGGGATAGTTGAGTGTTGGTAATGGGGGGCACTTCAGACAATATTGTTTGTGAGATAATGAAACACTTTGAAAGAACATACAATGTTCATGACAGATTACACTTTATTTGAACAAAAGAAACGGCTGAAATATCCATAAACATATTTTGATTCGAAAATTCTTCACCAGGGATATTTTGACTTTTTAGAAAAATAAAAAAAATGCTCAAAGACTACTTTGAAAAAAATCTGAATAGGTTGTTAAAAAGTTGTTGATGATATCTTTATTGAATCATTATTTTAACAAAACAATAAATGCACAGTTTTGTATGGCTAAAACCATTTTTTTTTAGAGAGCGACCTCTTGAGTTGTAACGGATCTTTTTAAATGATAGCAGAGGTTTTACTTAGTCGTTTGTAATTATGTATACTTTTCGAGCATGGTGAAGTTATAACTATTATTTTGTACCGTAATGGTGCAGGTTTTTGGTAACTAAAGGTAAGTTTGACTAATACTCAACTATCCCTTTCACATGTGCCAAACAGCACGTATACACACGAGTGGTTGATCAAATCGAGTAAAATGAAAATAATTAATATCAATTTGAAAAAAGTGCTCATTGATTTCTGTATATATCACCGTATTGAACATGAATAATTTTAATAATAATGGCATGTATTGTTTAATGTTTATGCCTTGCATGGACAGTTATATGTGTCATATACTGGGCTATATTTGTATTTCTTGTTTTCTTATACCTGTGTTTCTGTATTTGATTTATAATCAAATAAAATAACCTGTGAAACAAATTATTGATAACATTTCACTGATGTGCATGGATAGTGGTGACCGGCTTTGGCATAATTGGTCTCTCAGTTACAAAGAAAACAATTGACTTTAGTACACTAATGAAAAGAACGCATTTTTGGCCTTAAAGGGATCTAGCAACATTGTCCAAATTTAACAATCTTACTTAGAGCACTAGTTGTTCACTCATTAGTTGTTGCATTCGTATTACCAATAGAAACATGGAAAATCTGTAAATCTTTCGAATTTCCCTTTCGTTATGTTTAATTATCCACGTGTACAAAGTTAGTGCAGTGAGTTAGTGAATATCACTTTGCATGTTTGCCCACTATTTATCTAATATACATTAAACCCGAAATTGTCACACATTACTCGGGCATATCAGATCACAATACACATTTTAAAGGTATGGTGACAAGAAAACTGCCTCAAAATTGGGTTTTACTGTATCTAAGGTAGATTTTCATGAAGATTACTAATACAAACATATTTTCCTTGTGGGAAAACCCTGTAAAATAAAAAAATCAACTTGTAAATTCACTTTCGGAACCCCCGTAAAAAAACTGAGTCCCTGGCGAACAAAAAATGACGTCATCTTTGTGACGTCACCTGCAGGCAATCGCAGTTTAGCTCGGTCATAGACGTACACGCTGAGTGCAATACTCACGTTGACACAGATATTATTTCCATTTGTTTAAATATTTGCAAACATTTGTTCAGGTTTATATCATGGACGATATACACTCAGATGTGTAGCTGCATCCTGCTACAATTCATTTCTTAGCAATTCTTAAGCATTTTCAGTAAAACCTCAATTTACAAGCAAAAACGAGTTTGTGTTACTAGCAAGTCATAGGCTCTGCATGTAAACAATGCAAATTACTCCGCGTTGCGGTCTGCATGTGATGTCATGAATCGGGTGACACGTGCGCACATTCCTGCTTCGCTATAAATGACTTTTTTTAGGAGCATGGAACGCCGATGCGTAATAAAGCAAAAAAGTTGCATGAAACTTACCTTTTTTCCCAACTTAAGGATTTCTTTGAAAAAAAGAGTGTGGTATATCAATAAAGGCACATATTTAAAGCTATAAACCTGAATCAAAGCCGGGATTACCCCCCTCCTTTAACATCCATGCATCACTTTCTGATCATATCATACAAAATACTAGATATACATAAATACATAGATTTTCACTTTAAAGACAAATTTCTGCAAAACATGATCGAGTCGCCGACAAGAGTCTGGTTTACAAGAGCCGTTTTGGTATCACATTTGGTATTGTCTGTCTCATTTATGATACAGTATATTATTTTTGTATTTGTTTACATTTCTACATTCATAACCAACAACTGTAAAGGTTTGTTAATTGTATTGAATATATTTACTGCATAGATTCAATAAAAACTTTAGTTCAATTATTGCATATGAAGGAAAGACAGCGTCTATTGAACACATGAATATCATGTGGATCAATGATAGTGTTTCCATGAACAGGTAATCACTTATTGTATTTATGTAACCATGGCAATGATAAAGTATATTATATTTGATATAGCAAATACCAAAGAATAGAGAGAACCGATCTCGACTAGCGCTTTATCCAGAAGTGTTGGTTGTGAATATTTACATTTTACGTTCTTATTTTTCATAGATGTTTATATCCTGTAAGCATTTTGAGTAAACTAATCGATTATAGTAGATCATTGTTTTATTGATAATTTACAGTTCGTATTTGAATAATGTATCTTGCATGTATTTTATGATGTATTTACGTGATTATTTTGTAATTGATAATTCAAAAGCTTCAATCATTAATAAGTCGTGGTGTTTTTAAATGAGCCATGATGCACAACTAATTAACTACATGGACCATTACTATATAGCTACATTTGGGGTGACAGGCTATCAAACTTGTTCTGTATTGTAAAACCAATATTTATCGACGTATTTGTTATGAATAAAGTGTACTGCAGTAGTACAAAATACTACAAATGTTGTTCATACAGTATCCCATTGTTTGACATAACAAAGGCACACATGCCACAGTACACCCTTCCAAGAACGTTCATAAACTCATTGCATTTGCAGCCATGAAGGGATAACAAACTCGTACCTGAATGTGACATCAATAACTTATGGCATTAATTTATGAATACAAATATTAAAAATAATGTTCATATTTATTGCATTATCACATCATATCATAAGCCACACATGCACAATACAGTACACACACACTACAAAAAACTTCCAGACGCATTTACATTAAGGGCAAAATAGCAACATAATAAATAGATACCAGGCAATATAAACTGTTCTAGTTCATTTTTCTTTGTAATTCCCTGCTAAAAACCATTTCACATAGGAAACATAATGGGATACAGAGAGATAGAGAGGGAGAGAGTGAGAGAGATAGACATCTTGTTTAAAAGAGCATAATCACATCATAGCATTCTTAAAAACACAACTAATGTTCTAAAGTGTAGTCACAGGTGACATACATGCTACTTTTGGTTACCATAAATGCTCTGCATAATGCCCACCGAGTAACATTCATTATACTCGATCGGTCATTTGTCTGCATGTCGTTTCAAACTTCTCATCTGTCATAATAATAATAGACTTAACAATTTTGGAGAGCCGTAAGTATTTGTGTTAAATTGTTAAACACGTTCTGAAAACAGGCCTTAGATTTTGATAAAAATCATGAACATTTTCTTTTCTAAAAGAGACTTAAAATCATTGCTGTAAATGTGGTCTCTTGAATATGTTCCATTCCAAAGCTACATATGGCTTTCCATATTTTTTTAGTCTATCTTAGAGCTAAGTTTATCTTAGTATCTTCGTGAAACAACCCCCGGTAGAGATCAGCAAGTGTTGATAAAATGTCTTGATGAAGGACACACGTCATGAGGTTGGGAATCGAACCCAGGACCATCGTATTAAAGGACCTGTGGAGTAATTCGTTCATAAACATGCAAAAGGAGGGCTGAGTTTAATTTGAAGTTTGTGTACAGGTCTGGAAACGAACATGTTATAAGTAATGTAGAATGTAAATCTGCGCCTATTCGATTTTCAGCAAATTCCTGACAGAAACCTGAACTAATCCTAACTAGAAATGTATAATATACAGAAGGACCAAACTAAAAAAAAACAGCAGAAATGGAATTAATCACAACAATAATTATGCCTTGCTTGTAAAATCTCACAGAATTCAACTTTTCAATAATCATCTGGTCCTCCCCTCGAAAAGGAAGCAGTTCTAAGCTGAATTCAAACTAAACAGACAATTGATAAGTATACGATCGTGAGGGGGAACCCTACACCAGTACATCGATTCATTCGTTATATGATTTGTATGCATACAATATCTGCTACCAGTTATACACCATTGTACGTGTACACTATTTATTCATTTTCCGCGTATAATATACAGTCAGGTTGAATGATTTAATCGTTCATGATACCACCCATAAAAACTGAAACGAAGCTTTGCCGAAATAATTGTTCTCTGCGTTTCAAAGGTCATAATTCTTCGCGCCAGTGATCAAGATGAAAAGTTTGTAGTGTGACGTAGCATGTTTGTCGTTAGACGTGGCGGTAGATGACTGCAATGTTGTGTAGCAAACATGGCGGAAGGTGGCAGTAAGCAGACGCCAAGCCCCAGCACTTCGGGTGGAAAGCTCGGAGGTATTTACAAACAACTACCCTTGACATTATTTAGAAAATCTATAAATTATCTAACATATATTTATATGAAGATTTACAATTCAATTATATTACCGCTTGTATTAAACTTGGTGTAGACCTATCTATATTATAATTTGAGTAAGGAAATCCTTTGACGTAGAAAAACTTTTAGGGTTTTGCACGCCTCGGGCTGAAAAAAAATCCACGTGTGTTTCGTTCTGACTGCAGATCATTCTAAAGGTTTTCGATTTTTTAAATAAGTTGTTTGAAATCTCGAAATGAAATATAAAAACTCAAAATAGTAGTTCTTGAAAGAGGATGGCCATGGCAACGGATATTGCATGCCATATTCGGATCCGACCGCGATATAGAGATTGCATTATGCGCTGCTGCCGATCGCTATACGTAGGCGCGCCAACAGTACGTACGTGCAATTTCGCATGCATGCAATACAATATTATACAACTTGCGTAATTGCATTCACCAGATAAATTCTGTTTTGAAGTCATGTCCAAATTGCAATTTGTTGATTATTTGCTGCAGAGAGGGAGGTTCAAGCTATCATTCTGCATCTTTGGTCTACTCCTATATCTGCGCTCATCTGGACTCTGGTAAGTACCTTATTCAAAATTTATTGTACAATTGACAATCGAATTATAATATGAGTATGACATTGTCATTGACATTGACAGTGTCAGATGTGATTAAAAGACTTGGAGACATTATTTATTGGCTAGCCTCCCTATTAAGCCTTACTCCTTATCCTAGCACCATTATAATTATATGAGCATTACCATTTTGCTAACACTAACAGTGGTCAGAGTCAATTTGGAAAAATTGTGTGGTATAATAAATTATTAAATAATTTATAAATAATGAAGACAGTCACGTTAATTGACCTTTGACCTTCATCTTGACTGTCTACAATTTTGTTGTACAGGTCTGGAAGTGGAAATGATATGCTCTGCATCTCTTCTGCCACACAATTTTTCCAAATGCACACTTTGGACTCTGACCACTGTTAGTGTTAGCAAAATTGGAATAATGGCTCATATAATGGTGCTAGGATAGGGAGGCTAGCCAATAAATAATCTCTCCGAGTCTTACACATCTGACACTGTTAATGACAATGTCAAACTCGTATTATAATTATATTGACAATTGTACAATTAATTTTGAATAATTAAGGTACTTACCAGTCCAGATGAGCGCAGCTATAGTAGACCAAAGATGCAGAATGATAGCTTGAACCCCCTCTCTCCAAAACTACCCCTTTGAGTGTGGGCGTGGCTATAAAGCCACACACGTGTGTGGCTGTAAACACTGCCTTTTCATAAACTAGTTAAGTTACAGTTAAAAAACACTTGTTGTGCATCTAGACTAGAGTATTGTTCATGATTTATTTTCCATTTTTACTTCTTCAGGTCACCCATATCATTATCTTAAAGACTTAGGGGTCTGAATACGTGAATTTGCACTCATACATTTGTTCAACAATGCCTGCATATAATACAGGGGAAACTCGTTATGACGAGGACCAGCCTAGAAGCCATGAAAATTACCTTGCTATATCGGATTTCTCGCTACTAGTATATCAAATATAAGGAGTTGGGACCGCGGCGAAATCAAGAGGGTATTGTTATATCCAACCTATTTATAACGAGGTTCCACTGTAGTAATGATAACCTGTTAAGTGTATCACACCTGCAGAATCAAACAACTATGAAGGAACTTGAGTTGGATGATATAATATAAACAATTGTGTGAATGTAGTGTTACCACCTTCAAACAGATTGGCTCATTTAAATCATTTTTCTTTTAGGCAAATTTTAATTAAAAAACACCCCAAAAAATGCAAAACAAATACATGATATATTTGCAATATTTTGCTCTTTTTTTTTTTTTTTTTTTTTTTTTTTTTTTTTTGGGGGGGGGGGGGGGGGTAAAAGCGCTCATTTTAGTATAGACTGACAAATAACCTCTTCAAAATACACTTTAACATCAAACTCTTACACATTTATTATGTGCACACGTGCTATAAATCTGTTTAGGATCACATTCACCAACTTCTTTTGTTTTGTTTTTCCAATCCACCATTGAGTCAACTCTCAAGTACGACCTTTCAACACCTTATATCGCTCACACAAAGCGAAAGGCCGCCGAAGGCGGCCCTTTCGCGAGTGTATTATAATGTGCAGTTCGCGTTAGTATCACAATACTCAATTCACCGGTTTTCCGGAAGTCTTTACCGTGCTTATAATGCAGTGTATGTTGTGCACACGGTGCTTACATGTGCATCTGTATTCAAGATTAAACATTTAAGGCAATGGAACTATATAATTAGAGGATATTCCGGTCAATTTCGGAAGTTGGACACAAGTATTCTTTTTTGTGCATTCATGTTCGCTGATTTTGTCACCGCAGCTGTATTTTGTCATTCAGATTCGATTTTTTAGCATTCGAATTCATATAACGATCATTAAAAAATGATTTCGTAAAATTGTCATTTAGGGCGAGAAATGTCATGATTACGTAATACCGTATAACGGTTGAATGCTTTACATTGAGTGCTATAAGTGCTAAATCACTTGACCGAAGAGCTAAATAGAATGAAGGAAATGCAAGTTTGAACGACGCCTTCAGCTTAATTTCGCGAATTTGAATGAACCGCTTATCAATACGAACGAAAAGTTGACGAGAAAACCTACATTATCTTAACAAGTGGTACATTGCTTTAATTACCAGAGAAAACAAAACAAGGTTAAATGATGTCTAGATATATCATCAAATATAATATTCAAAAGGGGATGCCAAGGTAGAATACGGTAGTTGAAGGGGAGAGTAATGCCCGGCGAAGACAGAGCAGATTCAACCCGATCCGACTGGTTTTCAGCCTGATTAACTCAGTATGCGCTGCCTCATGACTCCGGTTTTGCCAGTCAAGTGCCAGTCGGAGGTCATTCGAGGCCGATTCAACATGTTGGTTCGGCTCCGACCGAGCGAAACTGACTCTAGCCTGACTGAAAACCAGTCGGATCGGGTCAAGTCGGCTCTGTCTTCGCTGGGCTTAAGTGTATGAACACAAATCGAAAGAAAGGGTAGAAGGTGTGAGCTAGTACTGCCTGTTCACTACAGGATCCTTGTAAACCGTGCACATAAAGTACATGTGCATTTAATTGTGCATACCTCGTATTCAATGTGTTAAATAATGAAGGTGTGAGAAAATTGTGAAACAAAAAGTATTACTAAAAGATTATAAGTGAAGGGAACGAGGAAAATGCGCAAGATTTATCCAGTTAAATTTGAGACCTGCATTATTCCACTCATGTTAAAATGTTAGAATCATTCCCTTTCTAACGCTCTTATATTTGTAAAATTCGATTTCAGAATATTGATTTATAAGACTACCTTGCCGGGGGACATCTAATGCTTATAGACTTCTTTTGAAAAAAGAAATTAATAGGTTTGGTATGTGGTTGTTGATGATATCACGATTTAATCATTAAAAAAAAAACATCACATGAACAATTTTGTATGAAGAATGGTTTAAACCGATGAGTTTTCAGAAAGCACCCTATTGAGTTGTAACGGCTCGTTTTGAATGATAAGAGGGTTTTTAATACAATTGGTTTGCGGTTGCACCATGTACAAGGAGGGGATTGCTAAGTCCTGAGAAGGACTGGTGGGATTCTTTCTAGGATAATCCTAAAAAGGATTGTGGTAGTCCTAGAAAGGACTGTTGGTAGTCCTGGAAAGGACTGTTTGTATTCTTTCTTGGGCTTGTAGTTCTGTCCGTTGTCAGGAGTCGTCTCCTGACGACGGACAGTGAACCTGTTCGAAACGTCGAGCCCCTCCTACCACCAAACCCTCTCCTCACAATAAACCATACCGGCGCTGTAGTTCTTTTCAGAACTACAAGCCCAAGAAAGAGTACAAATAGTCCTTACAGGACTACCAACAGTCCTTTCTAGGACTACCACAGTCCTTTTTAGGACTATCCTAGAAAGAATCCCAACAGTTCTTATCAGGACTTACCAAACAGTCCTTTCCAGGACTACCAAACAGTCCTTTCTAGGACTACCACAGTCCTGTTTAGGACTATCCTAGAAAGAATCCCACCAGTCCTTCTCAGGACTTAGCAATCCCCTCCTTGTACATCTACACCACCATGGAAGCCGATACTTACAAGCAAAGAGGGTTTTTACTTAGTCTTTTGTAATTGTGTTTACCTTTCGAGCATGGTGGAGTTATAACTATTAGTTTGTACCGCAATGGTGCATGTTTTGGTTACTAAAAAAAAGGTAAGACCAAAACTCAACTATCCCTTCAAATTGTGCTTATATGCTCATCTAATTCAGAAACATATCCAGGAGTGAGTCGAGATGTGACCGATTTCAGTGAGGACGAGTTGGCAGAACTGATCCCGAAGGTGGCATCGTGGGACAGGGTGTTTTACCACCTCAGCCATGCTGGATCAGTATTGGGAGATCAACGACCATTTCTAGTTGAAGCCATGATGATGCAACAAATAACAAGGCTAGAACTTGCAGCGGCTTTTTGGAAGATTGGCGAAAGACACATCTCGGAACAGATTTCATTTGGAAGTGAGTTTGCATTACACGTTATGTATCACATCAACATCATCATGATAATCGTAATAAAGAGATTTATACCATAACTGGTTAAATATATATGATGTGTTCTGTGCTTATTACTTTTATATTACTATTTAGACACAATGACAGCAACTAATAATTAATACATTTGTCTCGTTATGCCAGTGGAACAACAGGACTCCCGATTTCATAACAAAGTATACTACACTTTCTTCCCAACAGAATCACATCGCGAAGTTAAAGTAATCTCTTACAACACAGATATACGTGGAGTCCTAACCAATGAGATGAACTGCTCGAACGTATTACAAGCGTGTCACCGACAGAAGTTTCAGGAAACTATCAGACAAGGAAGTTATAGCTCCATTTCGTGCCAGGTCCCCCCTGTGCCAGGTTTAATTGGAGACACGTTCAAGTGCTATATCACAAAAGCGTGCATGCATGCACAAAGCAGCAAGGCGATGGCTCTCTTGCTTGAAGAGAGCAGTCAATCGATAGCGTGCTTGCCTGTATAAAGCACTATACCAATAGCGTGCGTGCAGCCTCATGGCGTGTTAAGAGTTAATGCGCCAACCTCGATTGCGGAACTTTTTGTGCGAAGTATATATGATGTGTTCGGCGTATATTATGTTTAATATTACTTTTAACACTATGAAAGCAACTAATAATTAATATAATTGTCTCGTTATGCCAGTGAAACAACAGGCCACACTTCTTCTCACACCTTCTTCTCAACAGAATCAACTCGGGATGTGCTTGAAGGATTCCATTTCAACAATGATATTATAAGTGAAGCCTTAGCCAATGAGATGAACTGCTCCGCCGCATTACATGAGGCGCGACACCCACAGAAGTTTCAGGAAACTATCAGACAACGAAGTTACAGCTCCAATTCGTCTTCCCTCGAGGAACATATCCGAAATACGTGTTCTGCAGAACTTAATGAATGTCTGACGGCCATGACAAGTAAATATCCAACTATTTGTGTATTTTAATTACGTCTAACATCCATCAGAGCCTTCCACTGTCTTCACCTGCACAAAATGCAGAAGACAATGCCACTCAAGGCTCGGCCTTATTAGCCACACCAGGCGCTGTAATCCGGCCCCGTGAACTCGACTTGGCGCATACACATTGTCTCTCGAGACAGAAGGGGCCAACAACTGTAATTACTATAATAAAAATAACATAACACACCCCATGGTTCATTCCCTCATTCTGTCAGTCTTTGGCAGTTGCGGATGATTAAAACCCGTTTTGTGCTTATTTTGGTATTTCGTCGAAATAATGTTTATGTATAATGATTAGGGATACCCGAGCGTATTTACATATAGAGCCAAGATAATAAATAAATCTATTTTCATTTGTCAGCAAACGTATAACAAAGCTGTATTTGTTAATTTGTGCTTCATACAAGCTTAACACTCTTCCTAATGTTTAACATTATTTTTTTATTGTATTTGCAGTGTTGATGGATAAAGGAGCCGGATGGGCAGAAGGGGAAATGAAGGCATGGTGTGATGTTCAACGCCGAATTGAGTCGTGGAAAGATAACATTCACGGGCTGAAAGACATTGTCAATATTGATTGTATGGCATATTTGTTCCCTAATATCAAATTACTGGATTGGATACTGTATGGAACAGTACACGTACCAAAAAGTCGTTCACGAACAGGTATCGAATTACAATCTGCTCAGAAAAGATGTTCTTATATCAAAGATATACTGAGATTACACTCGTCAGGGGAATTCGGAAAACAACTTGCAGACAGTCTCGAAAGGACAGGTGAAATTAATGATACTGTTCATATTTACATTTGCATTGATTGTATTATAATATTTAACGTGACATGGCTAATAAATGGAACACGATTGTATTAAAGTGATTCCTGTAAAGTGTCAGATATTGAACAAAATGATTTTTAAGACTTCAATCCTATATCAATATCATTGTAAAATACAATTGAAGATTTGTGAAAGTTTGAAAGAAAACGAACACTGTTTACCTAGTGAAAACAAAACGAAAATTTAGTTCATATTTTTGTTTTCGCAGTAATAATCGTCCGTTTGACGATATCCGCAAACGTGTATACAGACGGTACATAATTTGCGCGCGCTCGGCTCAAGTACAGTCGGATACATCAGCCGTATTCAGACGATAAAAGCCAATCTTGTGGTTATCTTGTGGTTATCTCGTGGTTTGCAATTCTTAAGAATATCTTGTGGTTAGCGCTCGTTTGAACACGCAAAACTCGTGGTTATCTTATGGTTTCCAAACCACAAGATTGCGCGCACTGCAAAATATGCGCAATCTCGTGGTTATCTTGTGGTTATCTTGTGGTTTCCAAACCACAAGATACTTGTAAGATTTTGTACAGAATGAGCGCGCGATGAGCGCGCGACTTCGCGCAGTCTATTTTTTTTTACCGTCTGAACCATAGAAGTATGAATAAACAAACCAACCCGTTTATAACTAGAAGGCTCATTTATCGCGCGCAAGTCACGTGTCCCATAGACTTTGCACATGGGCAAGATGGCGGAGTGAACCGATTTTTGAAGCACAAAAGGAATACCACTAGACGTCATCGCGTAGTGACCTAGAAAGACTTGACCAATCATCATGCTATGAAGTGCGCGTAGACTATCGCGCCTATTTTTCTGCGCACTGTCCTAGATTGTATCACGCTTGAGAATAATGGGATCTTTGATGACGTATGCATATGAACTTGTTTTATTGACCTCGTTCTGGTGACGACGCGTATGAACTGCTCTGTGATTGGTTTATGTAATTCCCAAGTATCCCATAATGCAACCTGCAGTGGTATTCCTTTCCATGACCCAAAATCGCGGCACTCTGGCAGCAGTGACACACCCCTGGTCTGAACACAATCAGCTTCGAGACTCGTGGTTTGGGTTGACCTCATGACCGAGATATGCTTCCGGTGTGAAAACAAGTCAAGTGAGCGCGCGTGACCTCAAATGAGAAAGGTGCGCACACTACTTCCGGTTTTAATTCTTAAGAATTGCAACTCTCGAGAATTGGCATCGTTTGAACACACATTTTGCAATTCTTAAGAATTAGCTTTCATCGTCTGAATACGGCTATCGACTTGTTGCGCTGCCCTAAGCCTTTCGGCCACTCCGCCACTCCGGGTCCGTGATCGCGTGGCGCGCCGGCAGGGCGTGTTCAGCTACGGCAATTGTACCGAAACCGTTGGGCAACGCTTTTTACCCTAGTATTATCAATGATAATTATCTTCATTTTGAAAAAATCTAACCGTATTTGATTATTCTCTTACCATAAGCTAAACAACACGGTAGAAGAGAAACGAGGAAGCTCCAAGAAATTTTCGTAGAGTAAGACACTTTACAGGGATCACTTTAATATTACATTTTGTTTTTCCAATGATTGTGGTAATGAACGTCAATTTAACAAGTTCACCAATATTTCAAGTAATCCAATTTTGTTGACAAAGACATAGTTCAGTATTTGTATAACACTAATGAAATGATAATACAAATGAAAACGTATAATTGGTTTAGCATAAAGAAAAATGTAATTGTCGAAACACGTAATAATTACTCGATCACTACATTCTTATAAAAGCATATCTCATGAATCCCCGTCTCTCGCACCCTATTCCCTTCGTATTTATATAATTTAAATAGAACTGCAAATACCTGAAACGGAGATAAGGCGTCTAACCTAGGAGACCACGAGAAAAGTCGTCATGTGCAAAAGGTTGCTGCCTGAAACAGTAAAGGAATACAAATCAAGTAATACTAAGAGTAGATCACTGCATTCTTTTAAATGCACATTTCATCACTTTCTCGACATATTACTATTCATATCATTTAAATAGACATGCCTGTATCTGAAACGGAGATAAGGTGTCTAACCGAGGAGACCACGAAAATGGATGATTTATGCAAACTATGGCACCTCCGTGAACCCGACGATGTGCAGGAATACATCAAGAGATACACCAAGAGACACGAACTCTTCCTCGCTCTCCGTCTCTCGGGATACAGCCGCCAAGCAAGACGGCTCTATGGTATGACATTAATCACTTGGCAATGATTTCTTTTTACTCTACTCTTTCATATACATTCGAAATATAAAATCGACTAAATTTCAGAAGCCCAAGATATTACTTAAATATGAATTCGAAAGAGAGCATTGAGATTTACATCGTTGACATGCTTATGGTTCCGTACACATCATGTATTGTAAGCCCTAGTACAATACTCACGGTTTTCACGGCAAATCGCAAAGATTTGGCATTCGTCGAGAAAATCACCGTGGTCGTGTTGCATCGTGTTACATCGTATCGGTTCTTCCCCCAAAACCGTTGCGCATCGTGAAGAAAATCGTGAAAGCGGAGCCAAAATCGCCGTCTTCAACTGTTCAAAACAATCGCCACGCCACGACGATTTTTTCTAAAAACTATTGTATTTACCGTTGCATAATCGTGTCATGTCGTTCCACATCGTTGCAATTCGCTGCGACTCGTATCGCTTCGTCGTGAAGATCGCCGCTTTCCGTTTTCGAACTGACCATGGACGTAGAGACTTACGTAATACCTATTCATCACGAGAGAGGGGGGGGGGGGGGGGGTGAATTAAAATATTATCTCCCTGTTGAATGGTATCAATGACAGATCGCCCATGAAACTGACTCAAACAAGTCCCATTGTTCATACTGCGCACTGCTCGATTGTTCCATACAAAAAATGTGAGGAAATCGCCGCGACGTGGCGATAGTTTTGAACCGGTTCAAAACCATCGTTGCGCTAACACGATTAATGGCGTTATTTGCGATGCGCAACGGTTCGAAGAACGACTCGCAACGAACTACAACGTCTCGCGACGACTCAAGCGATTTTCTCCACGAACGATAATTCGTTGCGAGTCGCCGTAAAAATCGCTACTATGGGACCGCAACTTTTCTTCTGCCACGATTTTTCTACCGCAATGGTTAAATACAAAAGAAGGACGAACTGACTAGTCGAACAACGACGAAGAACGAATATTCGCCTTGAGTCGCCGTAAAATTTTTCCTTATTCGTTGTTAAATCGTGGCTAAATCGAGTCGATTCGTTCTAGTAAATCGTTGCGAGTCGCCGTGAAAAATCGTCAGTATGGGACTGGGCCTTAAAGGAGTGGTCACATTGGACACGACTCCCCACGACTAGACCCACGAATGCAGTACGCATTGGTACAAATCTATGGCAAGCCGTTTTAACATTTATTCCTATTTCTTGATATCAATATTTGAATTATTGATATCAGTTTATTTCTTGATATCAAGTATTACCAATCCAGAAAAGTATTTCTTGATATCAAGAATGCATTTCTTGATATCAAGAATTCGATTTCGTGATATCAAGAATTGAATTCTTGATAATTATCAAGAAATAGGAATAAATGTTAAAAACGGCTTGCTATTGATTTGTACCAATGCGTACTGCATTCGTGGGTCTAGTCGTGGGGAGTCGTGTCCAATGTGACCACTCCTTTAGGTAGTTCTGCAATCTGCATCGTTGTACATCGTACATTCATAGTTGTTCTTTCCCAAAATCGTTGCGCATCGAGAAGAAAACGATGAAAGCAGGGCAAATACGGTTACCACGGTCTCAAAACAGTCGCCGCGCCAACACATTAACACGATTACATCAAAATCATGACAAATTGCCGTTGCGAATTCTTGTTAAGTCATTTTCACACCGTTTAAATTCTCGTACCACGTCGTTACACGCATTTGCGCTTTTCTTTCTGGTTCGTATTATGTCGTGGCGATTTGAGGCGAACTGCAACGAATCAGTACGACACAGAACGGGGTAGAGAGTCACCGTAATGTTGCAATTCGTTCTGCTCCGTACAGCGTCGTTGCACATATTGCGCTTTTCTTTCTGGTTCGTATTAGATCGAGGCAAACTGCAACGAATCAGTACGAAGCAGAACAAGGTAGAGAGTCGCAAAACGTGGCGCACAATGACTGCGCGAAAAAGGCGAAGTAGACGGAGAATTTTCCTTCAAATCGAGTCGGGCCTCGCCGAACAAGAACCGCGTGTTCCAGTCACACATTCCCGTAAAGCATTACCGTTAGAGGCAGAGCTGAAACAATAGCCATATCTTAGAATTTGTTTTGAATATTTTGAAAATGCTGCTCTGCCTTCCCTTATCTATATAATAGGGAAAACAAGAACTGCCACGTAATGCTACGGTTTAGGCACGATATAGCCACGATATTGCCACCGGATAGCCTCGTTTCATTGTATTCTACAGAAATTCCAAAACGTGGCTCTAACGGGAGGCTTTACATGTGAATGTGACTGGGGCATTAGCGTTAAGCTGGTAGGATTTACAACGAATAGATACGATGAGCAACAATTGTGATCGAATCGCTGCGGCATGGCGACAGTTTTGAGCCGGTTTAAAACTGTCGTTATTCCTTCACGAGTCACGGCATTCTTTGCGATTCGCAATGGATTGTTCGAAGAACAAGAACGAATTACAACGACTCGCAACGACCGTTGTGATTCGCCGTACAAATCGCCACTATGGGGCCGCAATTTTGTTTTCTGCCACGATTTTCTACCGCGATGGTTGAAGAAAGATCGGACGAACTGACTCGTCGAGCAACGACGAAGAACGACTATTCGTCGCCGTTGCCGTACAATTCTTCCAAATTCGTTGTTAAACCGTTGCTAAATCGAGTCGATTCGTTGATGTAAATCGTTGCGATTCGTTGCAGTTCGCCGTAAAAAACCGTAAAGGCCCAGTCCCATACTGACGATTTCCACGGCGACTCGCAACGACTGCCAACGATTTACTAGAATGAATCGACTCGATTAAGCCACGATTGGCAACGAATTTGGAATAATTGTACGGCGATTCAAGACGAATATTCGTTCTTCGTCGTTATTCGACGAGTCAGTTCGTCCTTCTTTTGTCTTTAACCATTGCGGTAGAAAAATCGTGGCAGAAAAAAATGTTGGTCCCATAGTGGCTATTTTTACGGCGACTCGCAACGAATCACATTTGCGGCGAAAATCGCTTGAGTCGTCGCGAGTCGTTGTAATTCGTTCTTCGAACCGTTGCGCATGAATTGCAACGATGTGGAACGACTTGAGACGAATATGCAACGGTAAAAACTATGGTTTGGGGTGAAAATCGTCGTGGCGTGGCGATTGTTTTGAACAGTTGAAGACGGCGATTTTGGCTCCGCTTTCACGATTTTCTTCACGATGCGCAACGGTTTGGGGGGAAGAACCGATACGATGTAACACGATGCAACACGACCTAAGCGATTTTCTCGACGAATGTCAAGTCGCCGTGAAAATCGTCAGTATGGGACTGGGCCTTTATGCACGCCAACAATTCAACGTGCATGTATAGAGGCCCCGTCCCATATTTATTGACGGTTTTCACGGCGACTCGCAACCATTTGACATTCGTCGAGAAAATCGCTTAGGTCGTGTTGCATCGTGTTACATCGTATCGGATATTCCCCAAAACCATTGCGCATCGTGAATAAAATCGTGAAAGCAGGGCCAAAACTAGTCCGGAAAGATCATACAATGTTTCGATGGTTCTTTGACGACTTTGTTTTGATCACCTACTCTCTCCATAGTCTGAAGGTTTAGTGATTCGCTTATGTTTTGTAGATCTTCGAGGCAACAAAATCAATTAAATACAAACCCCAAAGTACTCCAATTCAACACTTATCATGCACGTTGTATTGTTAGTATACAAATATTACGGAAATGATCCTACATTATCAATTCACAATTCAAGTTCTTCACTTACTAAATCAATCTCTCTTTGGTTCTTTTTAATGGCCTTTTTCGTTGTAATAGTCACATAATTCATTCTCACTCGATGGTCGCCATTTTGCTAATGAATTATTATAACGTACGCGTACGAGTGCTGAAGCCCAGTGTTATCAATGCTCGCAACGGGCACACACATCCCGCAGCGATTTGGCATATCAAAATATGAATATTCATGAGTTCGATTTTCTTAAGCAATGTGATTGGTCAAGTTTGTGTTGGGTTTATTTATATTCATTTTCGAATTAACGGTTCTCGCGGCTCGCTAAAGGAAAATTTTACATCGAGAAAGTAATAAGTTACAGATATCTGACTTATTACATTTATTTCAATTGATTTGGCTAATGTGGCTGCTAACTAACAGTACAGAGTATCATATAAGCGTATTATCAACTAATAATTCAGTTCATTTAACGGTGAAATTGATTTTTAATGAAACGAATTGCCACCTGAATTTACTGGGTGCCCCAATGTTGTGTCCGGCTGGTTTCTAGCCGGTTTGCTCCCACATAGTACGAACAGCTTAAAGTTCCGTCTCGTGGTGGAGGGATTGCATGACATTATTTTCACGCCATTTTCACACCGTTGCAATTTGTTCTGACTCGTACCGCGTCGTTGCACAAACCGTTTTGGTTCGTATTATGCCGTGGCGATCTGAGGCGAACTGCAAATAAATCAGTACGACTCAGAACGGTTTAGAAAGTCAGAACACGTGGCATACGATGACTGTGCGAAAAACACAAAGTAGACGGAGAATTTTCCTTCGAATCGAGTCAGGTCTTCTGTTCTCCCTCGCTGAACAAGAACCACATATCCCAGTCACATATTCCCGTAAAACAGTCCCGTTAGAACCATAGCTCGAGTCTTTGCGAGTCGCCGTGAAAACCGTGAGGATGGGACTGGGCCTTTGTATACATCATTGTTTTAATAGCGCTTCGTTATTTTCATATATGCAGTGAAATGTGAAATTTCTATATTTTTCACAGACAACAATAATTATTGAAAACATGCGCAAGTATGTCTCACTATGAAGCATTGTTTTTCATTCTCGTACTAATACGAAATATGTGTAAACTATGTTAGATCCACTCTATTTTTATTATGTGTTTTTCAGGTGTGAACATGTGTGACGACTTTCGTACCAAAACCTTCAGCGATTGTGGCGAAACGTTCGGAATAGAAGACTGGGGCGTTCATATCAAAGTTCCCTTGGGCTCGATAGCAAAATCTCAAAAGGTCACACTTCATCGTCTTTCCGAGGTACCCAGTGAGAAATTAAAGGACGAAATAGCCATCGTGCCTGGGATCCGATGCTGTCCTTCTGGACTGAATCTCAATTCGCCATGGAAGCTATCCATCGAACATTGTGCGTCCATCACTGATCTCGGAAAGCGCACCGCAGACGCAGTTGTGGTCTACCAGAGACAGGAAATAGGTCCTAAAGGTATGATAATATGTTCGGTACTGTCTGAACATAACAATTCTATGGCAATGCTGTATATTTCGTAAATATGGATTTACGTTGCCTCATCACAGATCTTTATTGCAACTTTTTCAATTTCCCCAAATATCCACAATAATCATGATAATTGTGGATCCTATTACCATTGTTGTGATATGACATTTATCTGTTAATATTACTAATTCATCTTGAAATTAATAATAATGTGGAACTAAATATTACGTTTCAAATCTCATAGTTACACTCATTAATCAGTTAAATTTTGAGCAACACTGCCCTATCCTCTCACAAGAAATTTTTTATATTTTCCGCATTCGTGAACACTGGCACCTACATTATATTCCCATCGCAATTTACAGAGCACTGGAGGATTGAGCGCTACATCTTCGGCCCGGGGACAAATCACCCAACCAATGTCACGCTCCTGGACAACAAGGTGGTACTCCACATCACGCACTTCACATCGATATGGGTCTTTGTCAAGAGGATCTTCTTAAGGTATAAAAGAATCTACGTCGTGCCTTACCTACCAGAGACAATGCCATCTACTAGAGCCCCTGTGCTTCATCTTCATGCCTACAGCACCAAAGATCTACCCAAGGTATGCATTTTCGTATATCCATGTACCAAAAGCTGAGTTATTTATATAGTATTGCAAATGCCGGCTGAATTATAGTTACAGCGTGATGCGCATTTAACTTTAATATTACTTAACATTTCTAAAGATGACAAAGTGAACATAACTAGATGCGGGAAAATGTGGTATATATATTTGTGTCAATTGATGCAACATATTTTGTCAAATTTCATTATATTGCATGCATGTAAACATGTTCCAGAAAATCGAAGACGAGGAAAAAAAAGCGAACCCCCCTTACTGTATGACAAGATGCTCTCTGCCATTTGACGTGAAGTACAATGAGACTGACCTGACAGCGACCTGCAGCTATGATGCCAAAACATTAGTTAAGGTAATTTTCATCGAATTTATTACTTTAGATCACTAATATCGGACAGTTGAAAAATGAGCAAAAACTGTTTTTTTTGGGGGGGGGGGGGGTGGCGGGGGGGGGGGGGATCGGGGGGCAGACAAATTCCGCATCACCAAGTATAGTGTAATGGCAGGGTTCATAATACGAAATGATGGTCGCTATTCATATAATGAAATGAGGGTCGCGATTCATGAAGCGCAATGAGGGTTGCTATTCATAAAATTATTACAATTTCGCTACTTTATTGATTCCCCCCCCCCCCCCCCCTCCAAAAAAAAAAATAATAATAATAAACCATACTACGCCACTTGACCCAATGGCGTACCTTATTCGGACTGAATGTTTTATTTATTTTATTTTTTTCTTTTCTTTGGGAGGGGGGGGGGGGGGGGGGGGTCACGTATATCAAATCTAATAGTGACCCTGTTATCAAATTATGAATAGCGACCCTCATTTCGTATTATCAATAGTGACCCTCATTCTGTATTATCAATAGTAATCCTTTTTTAATTATGAATAGCGGTCCTTACGAATATGGTCCCTATGCATAGCGGTCCTTATGAATAGCGAGCGGACCACGTTCAAGCATTGCCACATTATTTAAGATACAACATGAACAAGGTGCACCAGACCCCAGACGTAGTCAAATCCGATTTTTGAGGAAGCGACCTGACCGAGAGGATGAAGGGTATGATGGGAGGGGAATAGGAGGAGGGGGTGTGATGGGAGGGGAATAGGAGGAGGGGGTGTCCACCCTTGCACGGTAAGGCAGATTTAAAAAACAAATTACCTGAAAAAAGGGAGATTTGACTTAACATGAAGTAGGATCTGAGTTAATTTGTCACAAGAAACACCCTTTTTAAAATTACTGGTATCGAACTAGAAAATAATAAGCCATGCTTGAATTGTATTTGATGAGCAACAGCCCCCCCCCCCCCCCCCCCCCCCCATTTTACGAGGGAAAGTATTACTATTTTATCAGTGCTATATTGCCTTAGGGGACAGGCTCGAGCAATGTACAGTTTATCGCTCGGTACATAACAGCTACCAGCTGTGGACTGCATGCAATTTCATATTCAGGCCCGTGTTCAGATATTCCGAAGCACCTCTCGTGAGTTTACATCGGGAGATTACGGTGGAGTGCGAGTTGGAATTTACTGACTACCCATTTTAACCCACGCATATTTGCCTTTAATACGAATACAACAAGGTATGAGGAAACCACTAGCATTTCAATTGGATTTTGAGGATTTCGCCAATATTACTATAGATATAACATTATCATAGAGATGTTTTTGATACTTAAATTGGTCACCCACCCTGTAGAATATACTAATAATAATTATAATAATAATGATAATAATAATAACATTGTTAATAATGCGGATAGGTTTGATTACATATACAGGGTGGCCCAGAAATAACGGAACGGGGCACTTCCCAAAATAAAGCAACGAAATGACTGGGTCCATCGGCTAGTGTGTCTTTTCAAATGAAAATTGATACCAAGAACATTAATTTTGGTCGTGTAGTTTTTGTTTTAGAGCGCTGTGAGTGACACCATGTCAGGGTTCATTTTTCTTCAATTTTGACTGACCTATTGGCTAAATAATGACCCGAACGGCTCGTCATAGAATTACGACGCACAATGATGCGGACACCTTTGTTAGTGTGCATTCGACTGAATAGCCACAGCACCGTAATTCTATGCCGAGCCGTTCGGGTCATTCTTTAGCCAATAGGTCAGTCAAAATTGAAGAAAAATTAACCCTGACATAGTGTCACTCACAGCGCTCTAAAACAAAAACTACACGACCAAAATTAATGTTCTTGGTATCAATTTTCATTTGAAAAGACACACTATCCGATGGACCCAGTCATTTCGTTGCTTTATTTTGGGAAGTGCCCCGTTCCGTTATTTATGGGCCACCCTGTATATTACCACTTAATATTGTAGGGTCTTTATTTTGTCATTGGTTACCCTTGGTTATTTATCTTTGTTCTCTTGCTATTGGTATTTAGTTCAATTCGGTTCTATTATGCTCATCCCCTTCTGGTCACCGTCACCCCTTTCCATTCACATCTGTTTGCATCTCATTCATGTCTGCTGCTATTTCTATTCTATTGTTTCCTACCTGGCATTCCTGGCCACTTGACTCTGGAGCTCTCTCTCTTCTCTATGCATATCTCATACCTCTTCTATTGTGTTCAGTCACCTTTCCCACATGCCATCATCACATGCCATCATCATCTCATCTGTTATTGGTTATTTTGTAGAATAAGGTTGTTCCATTTTAGTTACAGGTACGGTGTCTTTTATTTAATTGCATCTTACATCCTTTTGTTATTTGTGTATATATTTGCCAATGTTGGCATCAATAAATTAGTGCATTACCAGACTTGATCGCCTCAACACATCGTTTATGTTCTCCTCAGTTCTACCCTATGTTCCTGTTTGATTCCTGTATGTTTGATTTGCTGCTTGCTGTTTTGACTATATTATTTTACCAGTTTGCCCGTTCTACCCACTCCATATACCTTTGATAAGTTAATACTTTTCCGTGTATTACAATATGTTACAAGGTTATGAAGTGTTTTGGGGTTAAATTGTTAGTATATCTAATTGATAGGATTTGCTATATGGTATATGTATTGATGCCACACACTTATACTTCCGGGCTTAGACTTTGTATTTACCTTGCCTTGATTGGTGGTTTGCTTTTGATCTGTTTGCATAGTCTTGCCAGAAAAAAATTCCAAATATTCATATGAATGTATTATACATGTAAATGTTATCCATTGCTCCTACTTTTCTTCTGTATTTCGCTCACTTGCCCTTTCATAATTTTAATCTTTATAATGGTGTTTTATGCTGTATATGTTAATGCTTTTTGAGGTTATAATGTTGGTGGTAAGAATTTTGATTTGTGTTAACCCAAAACAAGATAACATTGAATTGAACGAATAAAATAAAATATTTAATATTTAATATTGAATAAGTCCCTTTAACGGTTGGTTCAAATAAAGTTAACTCCGTCATTACAATTGTATGCTCTCTCGAATTTGACACAATTTTTCATTATCTCGCCAAAAATTATTTTGTGTAGCGCCCTCTATACCCAAAACTCAACTATCCCTTTCAGGTTGCAAAAGTCGGAAGGAGAAATCACACTAAATCGAGTTCATAATGATAATTATCAATGAAATATTTGTATATACTTGGATAATAAAATTCCATCGTATGAATTGTGCAACTGTCTGTTGTTTAGTCGATTTATGAATTTAACCCTGTAGTTGTTCCATTGCCGTAATAATATCATTGATATTCTATTTCCAGACGATGCCATATGAGGCTCTTGAATCCATGTCATCAGATCAGATGGAATTCAAATTGGACTTCACCGCCATACACGAGGACAAGGATGTAAACATCCATCTCTCCCAAGGCGATGCAAACAAGGAAAAGTCAATGGGATTCCAAACGTCATTCAGTGGTTAGAATGATTAGACACCCCCCTCCTCTCTCTCTCTTTACCAGCATTTTGTATAGCATAAATTAATCAGTATAATTATTGGAAAGATGGTACTTTCCTTCATTACGATATAACTATATGATAATATAATGTATACATGGTGTGTAATAATGCCAATTTGTTATAACTTCTGATAGCTATACAAGACACCGTAAAACATGATGCTCCATTTTGCAATTTTCTTGTATGAAATGGAACATTTGAATGGGACTTTCATATACCGAAATTGTAGAGATGATTATTATTTTACAGTGTTAATGAGTTATTATTAAAGGTACTATTGAGTATTGGTATTTCCCGAAGTGCCTTCCGATATTTGTTTGTTCAGAAACGGCTGAAATATCCATAAGTATATTTGTATTCAACAGATTCTTTACCGGCAATCACCGGGGATATTAAGACTTTTTAGAAAAAGAAAAAAAAAATGCTTAAAGACTACTTGGAAAACAATCTAAATAGGCTTTTAAAAAGTCGTTGATGATATATCTAATGAGTCATTATACAAAACATGAAATGCATAATTTTGTATTAAAAACGACTAAAACCGTAGATTTTTTTAAATAGCGCCCTCTTGAGTTGTAATGGCTCTTTTTGAATGATAACATGGGTTTCACTTAGTCGTTTGTAAATGTGTATACTTTTCGAGCATGATGAAATTATAACTATTACTTTGTACCGTAATGGTGCAGGTTTTGGTTACTAAAGTTAAGTTTGACCAATACTCCACTATCCCTTTAATGATTTATAACCATTATCCAAATTTCAGTTGGAAGACGATCAACGCGAAGTATCTCCGAGCAGAAACTACTTACAATAGCGGGAGACTTGCCATACAGAAGCGAGGTCATCACAAAGCTAGGTATGGAGCTTGGTTTTGGATACAACGATGCTGAGCGGTATTCAAGGATGAACGAGTCAGACGGTTACATCGATCAAACTGGAACGATTAAGATGTTAATGGAGTGGAAAAGGAAGACAGAAGCAGCAAACCAGATCGCACACATGCGTAAAGCCCTTCTGGCGATTAAGTGTGTAAATCTGGTTGATGACATGTTCCTGGACGTGCCGAAACAAGGTATGATATAATAGGCGTCGATTTCTTCTCGCCATTGGAGTGTGTGTGTGTGGGGAGGGGGGGGGGGGGGGGGAGAGGGGGTGATACGTAATTTTGACCATCTTCGGTGAGAAAGCGACTAACCCAGCAGCATGCCCAGGATTGTTTGACGGGGGCGGGGGGGGGGGGGGGGCAAATGCAGATCAATTATCATTGATGGTGCGAATGAAATATTAGGATAACCTATCCAGAACATTGGCTAAAATTAATTACATAAAATCACTTGTAATAGTAGTGTGCATTCCCCCATTCACACAACACGCATAGCTAAGGATGACGTCAAGATTCATAATAGGAAGGGGTTCAGGAATAGCGTTTTTCCGCTATTTTCAAGAATAGTGGAAAAGCGACTGTTTATAGTTGTTGTACCTGCATTCCCGGTTGCACTTAATAGGCCAATCCACCAATCCACCTATCATTCGATCTGTCCTTCTGTCTGTTTGACTAGCAGTACTTGCGTTCACGGACATTCATACAACTTGATACATGTGTACTTTCTGAAAAGAAATTTAGATTTAAATAGACACATAACTATAATTTGTATTTACTCTTTATTTGCTTATTATAAAATAATATTTTACAATCGTGTGACTTCTTACATGGATTTGTTTGCTTACATGGATGGTCCATACATAGTATATTCATTTCCAGGACCACGTGCATCGTGAATTAATTAGGTCTTGAAATATAATAATTGTTTTATCTCATATTTATGTTACTTTTTTTTTCCTTTATAGTCGAGCCAGTTTCTCGAGGCAAGAGGAAGATGAAGCGAAAATGGGTTGAAGATGATGATCAGTATGCTATACCTAGCGTAGGTTGTTCGCAGGGTGACACCAGATATTCGGGGTAAATATTTATCCGCGTGTAAGAATTAACAATTGTAAGCCGAGAAATGTATAACATGTATCAAATTTGTCAACCAAATTTGTGTCATACTAGAGGTACTAACCAGTTCCAATTTCAAACAAATTAGTAAGACTTAAATTCATTTTTATTCAGAATTGCATTTCAAATAAAATGTATACATAGCGGAACTAATAACAAGGACAGCAATGATGATGATAATCATAATAATAGTAATAATAATACTAATAATGATAATAACAAAAGCATACACCATGTTTTTCCTTTAAAAATTGGGAATGTGATTTTGTTTTGGGGGAAAATGGTTATTAAGTATATCTTTAATGTTTCTTTTCAGCGTAACTGATGACGATGCATTGACTTACTCAGACCAGATCTCGAGAGAGGGAAAAGAGCAAATAGCTGTACGCATTTCTCAAGAAGCCTACGAGCAATTCTTCCTCGATCTTGGGTGTGGAGCGAAGCGTGTGGACGAAGTCCTCCTTCAGTGGGATAAAAGTTACAGCAGTGCGTCTCGTCAGCTCCTGAACGAATCCATCGATGAGCGCAAACTCGGCAAAATCGCCATCCGTGGTGCGATAAAGAAAAACAAACTTACCCCCATCATGAAGAGTATCAAGGAGTTAAACCTATAAATAGGGAGTTTTCGATCGCTGAGACGAGGGCCGTTGACATGTCGTACAAATCGAAAAGTCCGTAGTGAGAAATAGTCATGACAGTGTCAGTGTTTGTCAGTCTAGATAATGGTGGCGCTAGGTTGGTGTTGTTAATCATAACTAGAGCGAGAGCGAGAAGTATATCCACTTGATTTTCACTCTTATACCTCTACTGAAATCAAATTTCGTCCCCTTATATATATGAAAGGCTTGCTCTCCATAGCTACATATAAAACTCTCAAATCGTATCGAATTTCCATCGTTGCCCAACAAGAGTTCGTTATTATCATGAGCAAAATTCTGTTTCACAAGACCGGTTACATTCATTTACTCATAATGGAAGTCTTAAGTATTTTTCACCATTGAACAAAGCCCCCACAATTTGCATAATGTTTTGGTAGACGACAGGTGATAGACGAGAATGATCGAATAATCAGAGCCGTATGACTGGCATGTACTTACTATAAGTAAAAAATGAATAGTCAGACACTATTTACTATAGCCATTAACTAATTCCATATGTTCAAGTGAATAGATGTGCCAAAATATTACCAAATCTTTATTGGATCTTTTATTGGATCATGCAGAAAAGCAGTATACGGTAGAAATGGGATCAACGACATATCATCACCTGTGACTTAACTAGCTTATGACTTATGCGAATCAACTAGTCTTAAAACCATATACTATTATGCGAATGGCATACTAATATGCAACGTGTGAATTGAAATATACGTGCATTGGATCAGTGCAATTATGTAACGAGTGTATTATCATTCATATGACTAATGCATGGTCTTTATTTCACAAAATTATCCTTAACGAATGTAAATAAAGAAATAAATATGGTTTCAGATTGTGCAAATATCATGCTACTTATGAAATACGACTGCACCTTTCACAAGTCCCAACATGTTTGCTATATACCTTTAAATGTGTTAAAGAATCTTTTGAGAAATGTAAAATATTAAAGGATTTTGTTTTGTTTCACTTTAAAAAAAAATATTAATTTGATACATAATTATTTTTGTGTTTTGTTTTTGGAGCCGGAGAGAGGTGCAAAATATAAAAAAAACAAAGCCAACCAAAGCATATGTACCAAAAATAAATTACTCAAACATATAAAGAAACTGATTAGAAATATATAATGCGATTGAAAAAAAGCAAAGAAAATAGGATTCCAACGGGATTCCAACGGGATTCGAACCCGAGACCTCCGGATTGCTAGACCGGTGCTCTTACCGTCTGCTCTTACTAGCAATCCGGAGGTCTCGGGTTCGAATCCCATTTTCTTTGCTCTTTTTCAATCACAAAAATAAATTACCAAAAGAAGACGCACAGTATAAAATGTGGACAGAATATCATTCACCAGTGACTTTTTGGAGTCAATTCAAAGATCAAAAACACATATGACTCTGCGAATTACTGAATTTAAATAAATTCAAAGTGCGACAAATATTATGTTTTATGGTTTGAAGTGTGTATTACGTTAAAAATCAATCGACTGTGAAGACATTTAGTGGGTCAACGACCTAAATTAGAAGGGTTGTCAATAATTCATGCTCTCTGAGTTTTTCGGGCTTCATTAGTTCATTAATATGGAAACACGAACGAACGAGTTCATTATGTGTGTACATTCATCAAGTCCATATGTAAAGCTGTATAAAATGAATTAATTCAGGTTCTCTGATACGTATTTGAGTGAATTGATGCATGAACATTATATATTTCATGAATGTACTTTTTATGTCTCCGCAACGAAGTAGCCGGAGGCATTATGTTTTCGGGTTGTCAGTCCGTCCGTCCGTACGTCCCGTCCGTACGTCCCGTTCTCGTTATCTCAAGAACCGATTGACAGATTCTCACCAAACTTAGTCCATGTATGTATCTTGGGGTGCCAATGATCTGATTAGATTTGGGGGTCATGAGGTCAAAGGTCACAGGGCTCATTATATATTCAAAAATAGCTCGTGATCACGTTATCTCAAGAACCGATTGACGGATTCTCACCAAACTTGGTTCTTGTATGTATCTTGGGGTGCCAATGAACTGATTAGATTTTGGGGTCATGAGGTCACAGGTCAAAGGTCGCTTGGCTCTATAGATTAGCATTTAATTGCAAAATCTCAAGAACTGAATGTCATATTTTAATCAAACTTGGTACCTGAATGTATCTCAGAAAGCCATTGTAGCCATCATATTTTTGAGTTTGTGAGGTCAAAGGTCAATGTCACAGGACTCATTATTCAAAAATAGCTTGTTGACAAATAATTATCAAACTTGGTACCTATTTGTATCTTGTGGAGCTATAGGCTATAAGATTTTTGGGTCATTAGGTCAAAGGTCAAGGTCATGGCTCATATACATGGAAAAATAGCTCATAATTGTGATATATCATACAGACAGATAACTATCAAAATTGAGTTGACATATTAATTCAGTGCATGTTAATTTGGGCTTGATATATAAATTGCGCAATGGCGGAGGCATCATTTTCGACTGCGCGCAGTCGAAGATCCATCTAGTTTAATAATGTTTTCATAAACGGGTATTTTTCAAACGATTTAAATAAATAATACGTGTTAACCATGTTATGCATATTAACAGGTTGTTTTATCGTATCATTAGCTATAGAGTAATCAACTGAGAATGTGCGATATTAATACTTGTTTGAAATACCCATTTTTTGTTATTATGTGGTCTTCAATTTAAGTCTCACAATTATAGTTCGTGTTTATATTAATTACATTGTTCGTTTTGATTTAATTGAATGTTTAGCATGTTCAATTCAGCTTGTTTGCTGACATACGTGTTCAAAATAAATACCATGAATACATTCAAATACACGGTCATCCTATGTAAAAATTCCAGCAAAATGATTGTTGTTCATACATAGAATAAGAGACATTTTTAATTATTAATTATTGATATTGTATTGTTTGAGTAAATGTTATGTAAAATCTAAATGTAAAGATTTATAAATGAAATTTGTCATTCTATGACATGTTTTTTCAACAATGTAGTAAAAATATTTACACTTGTCAGAAAGGAGACAAGTGAGATTTGATTTCTTATTCGCAGAAGAATGTATCAATGATATGAGCCTCTAATCTATTTTCAGTTGCTGACTATTGGATGACTATTTTGAGTTTGATTAATATATCGCCTGATTGTGTATATTCACTACAGCATATATATATATTGTACATTGCCCTTTGCTTCTCTTGAGCCCGAATCTTCCATAATCGTGTTACATTATAGTAATGTATAATACTTTGTTAACTTTGTTTATTGTACATATATTTTATGATTTATTAGATAAAGTTTATCTATACGATAATAGTTCAGTTCAGTTCAGTTCATTTTATTTCCACAATTTAAAATACAATTCATGTGTACATTCACAGTAAAATACAGGTAGTTTGTTATACATCAAACTAAATAATAGTAAATTATGTGGTGGGACAACAAAAGCAAACAATAAGCTTATCGAGGTTGTCCCCCGAGAGAAACATGCAAATTAATCAGTTACAATGTAAATTCAAAAATGAATACTGTTTCGAGTAGACACATAAAGTAAAGAGAAACACACACGGACAGACGCACACACACACAGACACACACACAGACACACACACACACACACACACACACACAAACACACACACACACACACACACATACACATACATATATGCCAGGTTACCGTACTAATATTCACTGGTTAGCGGCATTTGCCAAAAGCACTAATTTATATTTACGTTTAAAGGAGTTCACAGAGGGGCTGTTTCTAATTTCATTTTCAATGTGATTCCAAATAATTGGTCCCTTATAGAAAAGGGAATCTTTTGAAACATTGGATTTCACCAGAGGAAGATGATAATTTGTTGATGACCTTGTATTATATTCATGAACATCTTGATTGAAATAAAAATAAGAAGATATTAACCCGTTCCCTACGAGTTTATGAAATCTTCATGGACTTTGTACACAACCCACTCGGTTCCCGTGGTCAAGGGGTTAAATGAGGCAATTTGTCTTTAGAACATAAATACATAAATATTGCAATATTATAATTATTCAAATCAAATACATTTAAAATCTTCATTTTGGCAAAGAGAGGCTTTGTGTGGGCAATATGAGCAGAGCTGGACATTATCCGGACGGCTTTCTTTTGCAATAAAAATAATCTATTTACATAAGTATCAGAAGCATTGCACCACGCTATATTGCAATAATTTAAATATGGAAGAATTATTGCACTGTACAGAGTTTGTAATATATAATGAGGTAATTGGCGTAATCTATATAATATTCCAACACCTTTAGAAACCTGATTACAGACGACACCAATGTGTTCATGCCACGATAATTTATTGTCAATAATAACCCCTAAAAATTTGAGAGATGAAACACATTTAATACTTTCATTTCCCAATTTGACTTCACAATCTATATTTATATGTCTCTTTGTGAATATCATATAATTTGTCTTCTTAACATTTAAAACTAATTTGTTAGCAAATAACCACTGAGAAAGATTTACTAATTCAAAATTAAATGTATTATATAGTGTACAAGGATCTTTACCGGACATGAACACACTGGTGTCATCTGCAAATTGAAAAAAATGAAGATCATCAGAGACATTGTAAATATCGTTCATATATATTAAAAAAAGCAAAGGGCCTAATATTGAGCCTTGGGGCACTCCACAACTAAAAGCCTTCATTTGAGATTCACATTTTCCAACCAAAACATATTGTTTGCGCTCAGATAAATAACTTTGACACCAATCCAGCAAAACACCCCTAATTCCATAATTTTTAAGTTTATTTAATAAAATTGTGTGATCCAAAGTGTCAAATGCCTTGCTGAGATCAAGAAATAATCCCAACATAACTTCTTTTTTATCAAAACAATTAGTAACTTTATAAATAAACTCAGATAAAGCTGAAGAAGTGGAATGTCCTGGCCTAAAGCCATACTGATGATCTGATATAATATTGCACTCATTCAAAAAACATAAAAGTCTATTATAAAATGCTTTTTCTAAAATTTTTGAAAACACAGGAAGTACTGATATGGGTCTATAATTACTAACGTCGTTATCCATTCCACCCTTAAAAACTGGTATCACTTTGGCCACTTTCATTTTGTCTGGAAATATACCCTTTTCTAAAGATAAATTAAATATTTTACAAAGTGGCTCACAAATAATATGAATAACGCGCTTTACAATAGAAATGTCTACATTATCAAAACCAGAGCTAGATTTACTTTTTAAATCACAAACAATTTCAATTACTTCTTTGGGTGTCACCGGAGTAAAAAATGCAGTTTTCTCATTATTTTTTTAAAAGGTCATACAATGGACATTTGAACACGGAACATCATCCTGTAATTTGCAACCAATACTTACAAAGTAATCATTACAAATTTGAGCAATCACATTTTTATCTTGAACAATGTTTCCCTCATACAGTATTTCTTTAATATTTGTTTTACCTTTCTTTTGAGTACCCAATAAATCCTGTAATATATTCCAAGTAAGTTTCATGTCACCCATGGCACTATCAAATTTTCTTTTCAAATACGTATGTTTAGCTTTTTTCAATTCTTTATCAACTAAATTTCTATACCTTTTATATACATCATGTCTATACTCTGACCGATTCTTTAAATATTTTCTATACAACAACCATTTTTTATTGCACATATTTGTAAACCAGGGTTTATTTTTACATTTCTTTTTATTTTTCACCAATTTAACAGGAAAAGAATCATTATGACATATTAAAAATTGATGTAAAAAACAATCATAGCTGTGATTGGGGTCTTCATTTATTACCCATATAATGTGTTGTATTTTATTTATAAACTTTATAATATTTGTTTCACTATAATCACGCTTTTCAAAAGTACATTCTGGATTATTATTTTGGTCATTACAATATCTATAACAAATACAAAAAATAGGTAAGTGATCACTTACATCTGCAGCCAAGACACCTGTTAACATATTGTCTAAATTATTAGTAAAAATATTATCAAGTAAAGAGCATGTATTTTCTGTAATGCGAGTAGGGAAATGAATTAAAGGATACATACAATTCACCATAAATATATCTAAAAAATCATTCACAAATGTGCATGTAAAAGCTTTTAACAAGTCTATATTATAATCCCCCATCAAAAATAGATCTTTATTTTCAGTATTTACAGTTTGTAAAATTAAATATAATGATTCAATAAAAGACTGAACAGAACACCCAGGTGGCCTGTATATTGCACCAATAATGATATTTTTATGAGTATTATTAATTTCTACAAAAATACTTTCAATAAAATCATTATTTACATCCAAATCTACTCTATGTACAAAGTCAAAATCATTACGTATAAATATTCCAACTCCACCTCGCTTTCCTTCACGACAATTATCTTTAAAATTATATCCATCAATATTGCACAAAGAATCATTGGGTCTTAACCATGTCTCAGTGACGCCTATTGCACTAAATTTAACATTTAAAACATCTAAAAGTGAATTAATTGAATCAATATTTTTTCCAATGCTCCTACAATTCATGTGTACACATGAGAATAATTTATTCACATCATTACCATTCAAATTTAATTGCTTCATAGAATCATTCAATTCTTCTGGCAAGTACAACGATTTATCAACATCACAATTATTTTCATTTAAATCAAAGGACAAATATTCAGAGAACCTATTGACATCTACCCCCATTTACACTGTGCTGGGGATCTATATTGTTTGGCATATTTCACTCTTCACATTCGCACGTTAGCAACACACAATCACAACACAACAACACACAATCAAATTAATAAATACACTTACTACTTCTATATTATTTAACTGACAAATACAAACAAAAAAGGATGAAAGTTCAAAACTTGACAAAGAAACCAGAAACCATTATAAAAATTTTTTACTCATAACTACAGGTTTAAAATTAAGGAAAGGTGTTCACCTTATTGTTCAGCACAACGATCAGAATATCACAGGGATTTCAGATCTGCGATTGCTGTTATCATAGCAAAATACAATACTTGCACATTAATAACTTATAACAATTGGGATGCCACTCACCTTCATTTAAATCTTACATTTTAAGCAAAATCTACATTGTGGGTGCTTAGTTTGAATATATCTGTTATTTAATTTTCACCAAAAGAAGTTATTCAATATTGGTAAGTAATATCCGCCTAATGTATAAGTTGGGCGCTTTCTTTGGGGTAATATTGGCATGAAGCTTTTCATAATCATTCCATAACATTATG